>CM053791.1:556735347-557335347 GCA_028749045.1 Cupressus sempervirens
AAACAAGACATCATTCCACTTGTAACTTCACAAAAATCTGCCTCTGCAACTAGAAAAACTATAAAGAAAGTTATATCCAGGAGGGGATAGTTGTGTTTGTGCATTTCTTGGATAGCATAAATCTAATCTAATATGTACACAAAACCTTTAACTCCCTCTAGAATCAAGTTTTAAGGTGGATCTCATTGACTGGGATTGGAAGAACTTTACCATCAGGCCTAGATAGCTAAAAGGTGTTGGCCTCTTTGCAGTTGGTGGTAATATATGGGCCACTCCACATAGCATCAAATTTGGATTGTCTACCAGGCTTGTCTCTATTAGCATCCCACTTGAGAACAAGGTCTCCTTCCGTGAAGACTCTAACCGTAGCCTTCTTGTCAAAACTTCTTTTGACCTGTTGTTGATGTACCTCAAGTGTATGCATAGCTTGTTGTCTTTTTCCTTCTAATTCCATCATCTCTTCCATCCTAATTGACATGACACCATCTTCTAACACTTCTAGCTAATATGATAATTCCAAGGATGGAAACTCTAGAGAAATAAGAAGTTTGGCTTCTCTGCCATACACAAGCATAAAGGGTGAGTTCCCAATGACCCTCTTAGGAGTAACATTGTCAGCCCAAAGAGAAGTTCTTCATTTGGTATTCCAACTCCTTTGATTATCTTCAACAGTCTACTTCATGATCTCAATAAGTATCTTGTTAGAAGACTTATCTAGGCCATTACCCTTGGGGTAGTATTTTGATGATGTGCTCAAGTATATGTCATGATCTTACTACCTAGGAACATATATGAGTTCCAACAAATGACTTGGCATTATCTGATATGATGATGGAGGGGACACCAAACCTGGTTACAATCCCATCAAGGAACTCTACCACTAAAGTCTTTGTGACATCCTTCAAGGCTACTACCTCTGTCCACCTTGTAAAATAGTCTGTAGTGACTAAGATCCACTTGTGAGCTATGCTGGAAGGTGGGTTGACTGGTCCAATAAAATCCAAACCCCACTGAGAAAATGGTTGATTAACTTGAATAAGGTGAAGGGGGAGGGTAGCTAGTCTTTGCTTACCTAAGAAGAAACCACACTTCTCACACTTGCTCACCCACTTGTGGGAGTCATTGAATAGAGTTGGCTAATAATAATTGAACCTCATTATCTTCATGCCAATTTTCTTAGTAGAGAAATGACCACCATTAGGGCCATTATGGAATTCTTTAAATATTATGCTAGTTTGATCAGGATTGATGCGTCTTAATAAAACTTCATTAGAATCGCTCTTGAATAGAATCACATCCACTAGGGCATAAGGAATAGACTGCAACCTAAACTATCTTCTTTTATCTTTGTCTAATCCTTGTGGATATCCTTCTCCTAACAAGAAGGTTATCATATCATGCATCCAACTATTCTAATTATTAACCTATGTTGGTTGCTCATCTTTTAGCACTAGGGAAAATTCTTGACTAGCATCATATGATGAATTAATTTGTTCACATAGTCCCTTATGTCTCACAAGCTTTGTGATCCTGATGTCAATATCATATTCCATGACCTTGGTGATCCATCTGACCCTCTTCTCATTGATGTCTTTGTTCAAGAGGAATTCCTTCACACTTGCATGTGGAACTAGGAGCTAAACCTTATTATGTGATAGCAAATGTTTTAATTTCTTTAAAGCTCTTATAACAACAAGAACTTTTCTCTCCATATAATTGTACTTGTCTTCATAATCCTTTATCCCTTCACTAAAAAAAGCTATACATTGTTCTACATTTTTATCATTTAAGTATGTCAAGACAATTGATATACTTGACTCACCTCCAAGGGTGTAGAGGATTAAATATTTGTCAAATTTTGTATTGACAAGGGTAGGAGTTGATGCTATTGCTTCTTTTATTTCTTCAAAATTGGCCCTTCCTTCCTTTTTCCATGTGACAACTATACTCTTCCTTAGCATGGCTGTGAGAGGTTTGACCATAGGAGCAAGGTTAGGAACAAACCTTCTCACAATTTTCATTCTACCAAGGAGACTTTGTAGACCCTTCTTATGGATAAGAAGTGGAAGAGCAATAATTCCCTTTATCCTCTCTAGATTAATGGTTAAGCTATCCCTTGACACAATATGTCCTAACGACTTTCCCTGATTGGTGGCAAACACACACTTTCTTGGATTTAGTGACATACCATATTCTCTGCACTTGATGAACACTTGCCTCAAATAATCCAAGTGGTATGCTACATTATTTGAGTAGACTATTATGTCATCAAGCTAGATTGACACAAATTTTCCAAGCATACTCTTGAAATCCATTTCCATTACCTTTTGGAAGGTAGCACCTGCATTGGTTAGTCTAAATGGCATTTTACCATAGGCATAAGTACCCCACATAGTAGTGAATGTTATCATATATATATCAAATTCTTAGATCTAATAAGGAGAATCTTTTGGAGTGACTAACCTTGGACAAGATTTTCTCCATAGAAGGGAGAGGATGGTGATCTCTGAGCGAAACCTTATTGAGATCTCTAAAATCTACACATAGTCTAATCTCCCCATTATTCTTCCTAACAAGAACAAGGTTGGCTACCCAAGAGGAATGTTTAATATGAAAGATGATATTGGCCTCTATAAGCTTGGATAACTCTTTTCTCATTAAAGGTTCAATCTTGGGATTTACTAGTCTTTGCTTTTGCCTAATAGGCTTTGCATCAACATTTAAATCTATGGTATGTTGAAACAAGCTAGGGTCAAATCCTTTTAAATCTTCATATGTCCAAGCAAACACATCATTGAATTTCTAACATAGTTTAATGAAAGCTTCTTGTTTAACTTCAAAGCCTACCTTTCCCAAGTTGAGAGTCTTTCCTTCAATAATGGTAATAGGTATGTAGTCATATTTGCTTGTAGCTAGGTTCAAACCTTTTCTCTTCACCTAATTATTAGAATTCAAGATGCCCTCTAAGGTGATTAGACCCTTAGGAAACTTGTTGGAACTGAGGCTCATGATCTGATCTCCATATTGACTTTGTAGCTTGGACTAATTTCTATTAGAGAATTTCACTTCACCTTGAAAAAAGTTGACAATTTGTACGTCAGAGTCAAACACCTACCAACTAGTGTGATTGTCTAGAATTGTAGGCGTTAGAATAAGTCTAATGTGTTTCTCTCTTTTGTCTTCAACATGATCTGGTATATTATAGTGAGCACCTATCACTACAATTCTATCAACATGTTTGTTCTCTCTTCTAGGGACACTTTGGATGCTAAATGCTTGGAAGCCTTCAAGAAAATCCCAAACTCTATGTCTATATGATTTGAGGAAATTATTCTTTATGATGTTATGGCTTCTTGCTTGATTAACAACCAACTCATTATCCCCAAATACCTTTAAGGAATTAATTCCATTTTTTGTGCTAATTGGAGACCTTGAATCAATGCTTTATATTTTGCTACATTGTTAGTGCAACTGAACTTAAGCCTATGAGAGATATAGTATATTTCCAAGTTAGGGGAGACAAGCATCACACAAGCACCTGAGTCATTCTTGTTTCTTGAGCCATAAAAAAAAATGCTTCATAACCCTTTGATGTCTTCTTGCATTTTCATGAGATTAGGAATAAGATCATTCTTTTCCAATATGTAATAGGTGTGAAGACTTGTTTCTCTAGCTTCTTGTATTGGATCCAATTGAAAATTAGTGGCCAATTCATCTAAAAGATAATTAGGTACCTTTGTTAGGGAAGTGGCAGTTCATGTGTTATGCTCTCATCATCTATCTTATGGATTGAACAATTCATGTTTATAGGGCTAGGTGTGTAAGTCTGTATGTGGTTAATGGCCAAAGGTTCTGGACTTCTGGAGGATTTTGTCCCATATCTTTTCCTAAAGGACATATAGGACTAGTATAATGCAATATAACCACCTATATGTGCAGTGAAGTCTCTTGAAAGACATATGGCAAAATGTGGGGGAAGGTCAACTATTTATATATCTTGAGTGAGGGCATGCACATAATTCCATTTCCAAATTTTTTAGTATTCCTATTATTGCAACAAAGTTACCATCTAATTGTAGTACTCCTCTAGCCATTGGATCATATTTAATACCATGGAGGTCAGCTATACATTTAGGCATCATTGAACTACTAACTCTGGAATCTATCATGCAATTATGAACTAGTTTGTCTTTTATAAAAAAAGAGACATAAAAGGGAGGAGGATTGTATTTCTTACTTGTGCCTCCTTCTCTTGTAGGTTGCACAAAACTTGTTGCATCATCTAAAGTAGTTGATTGGCTTGGTACCCTTATACTCTTTAGCTCTTGTTGTAGTAGCTCTAACTATGGTGGCATAGTGAGAACATCCCACATAGGAAAATTGACACTAGTCCTCTTCATCTAATCTACAATGTTGAGAGGAGTGCCAGTTACTTTGACTAGAGCCTTGGGGGCCATGACAACTGGTGACTGAAATGGAGTAGCCTAAGGTTTAGTAGACTTCTTGTTGCTTAGATTCTACTTTTTTTTTAAGAGTAACATCTGGTTTTGCACTTGTAACTAAAACATGATGAGTAGTACTTGAAGTGGAAGCCTAATTTGATGGAGGAATTGTAGCATCTTTCATAGCTCTTCTTTCTCTTCTAGTATGATGAGCTATGCCATCACTTTTATCATGGTTGACATGACAATGCTCCTGTGGTTGATGCTTCATGAAAGAATGTTCTCCTACTACTTGTTGAGGTCAAGAACCATCAATGGATTGATTAACACCATACCATTCTCCTAGTACTTGTTCATGTGTGGTTAGTGCTTAAGATGGTTCTTCCCTATAGAATATGCAATTCTAATATAAATAATTGCAAGAAGGACAAAAATCTTGCTCTTGAGAAAGGTTTCTTTTAGGAACTAATGTTCATACTGGATTTGTGTTTGCATTTATAGTCGGGGTATTATACATAGGTCTATTTTGCATCCATGGGGCTTGACCTTGATTTGGTGGTCTATTATATGTGGGTTTTGGTAATGAGGTTGGAAATTCATATTGTTTTGAGCTTGTTGCCTTTCCAAGGTCACCAACTTATTATTCATCTTTTGAACCACTGAGGAATGGTATTGAAACTTCCTATCCATATTAGTGCTCTGATCCTTGATCTTGTCAACATTTTACATCAAATCTTATATCATGTTCTTCAACTATCCTAACTCATTAGAAGATGTAAAGGCTATTAGAGTTATGGCAAGAGGTTTACTTGTAGATTTGGTAGGAATAGGGGCTACTGAAGGTTGATGAGTAGGCATATTAGAAAATAGAGGCATTGGAGGTCTTAGGGCTAACTTCCCTCCTTGAATCAAAGTATTCTTTGCTCTAATGAAAATCTCATGTGCAGTTGGTAAGGTATCCCCTCCCATGGTTTGTAAAGTAGTAGCAATATCACTATTGAAAGCTCTTAGGTAATATAAGAAGGCAATACCAAGGGAGGGTTTTACTACAATAGGTATTCTATCCCATGTATTTTGGAATCTATAATTAAAGTCTGTTATGTGTTCATGGGGAGCCCTTTTTTATGGTGGTTAGTTGCTCTAGGAGATATAAGTGATCACTCTTATCCTCGAAATGCTTGCACAATCCCTCTCCTAGCTCATCCCAATTATGGATAGAGTTGTGTGGTCATCCTCTATACCATTTCAAGGCTTTTCATTTTAATGATGAAGCTAAAAGTCTAGCAACAACATCATCCTCTGTAATACCATGTATATAGCAGATATTTGAAACTTCTTGAATATGTTCTATTGGAGAAATAGAAGTTTCATTAGTGAAGTAAGGGATACTTTTTAATGCAAACATTGGTATGTCATGTCTCTAGGGTAAGATGAGAGGACTCCCTCTAGTGAAGGTAGTAAACACTCAATTTCTAGCCATGTGGAACAATGGTCTATTCAAATGAGAGGATAGGACTCTAGGTTGTGGTCTACTAGCAAGAGGAATAGAAAGAAACCTAGTAGGTGTATGAGTTACTTCAAAGCTCCTAACTAGCGAAAGAGAGAGTCTGACTCTTCTTCTTCTAGTAGATGAAAGAGAAAGCTGGGAAAACTAAAAATTACCTCTAGAAGATGCCCTCATGTGAACCTTGGGTAATAATTGCAACAACTATGGTCTAAGAACCATAATTAGAGATGGAGTCACCAAGTGCTTTAATGAGATCCTCTTGAAGGCTTGAAATTCTAAGAGCAACACCATCCCCTCAACATATTAGTTGAAATCTCTTAATTGACACCAACAACCGGTAGACTTTAAAATGAACTTGCATGCCAAAAATTGTTGTCACAAAAGATTGCACCCTTGCTTGAAGTTTAACATAAAGGAAACCTTGTGAAACATGAAAATAATTTTCAAGCTATGGGACTTAAACTATGAGATTGAGTCTTTAGAGAAGGTCAACTTCCTTACTATTATGGTACACAAAACTACTTCTTTTGAGGAAAAGCAAAGAAGAATTGCCTGACCTAAATCTAGAATGAAAGGAGTTGATGCACCAAATAGTTTGTTTGATCTTATCTCTATCCAAGACTTCACTACACATCAATATGGATCCAATGTACACAAATCCCCAACCCTAATTACCCCTCATATCTCATATGCATATTAGGAACTAGATGAAATGCTACAAGGAAGAAGCTTCACAAGATAATATGAACAAAAAGAAAAGTAGAAACAATATATAACATGAAGAAATAAGAAGCAACACTAAAAAAAGGCAAGAAGAGATGCATGACATTAATGGTGGAATAAGGTAAACCAAGAGATTATATGTATGCAAGGCAAGGGAAATTATAACTCCAAAGCATAGAATGCTACTGTCAAAGAATCAGAGAAAGAGACCAACACTTAAAGCATATTTACAATTGCCTTTTAAAGAGTTCAGACATGACTCGAATGTAACCATGAGTTGAAAGTCCAACCATAATGGAGTTGAGTTACAGAGGAGAGAAATAATTGAGTATCGGAAGAAAATCAGATCGTGGAGTGCCCCTACTAATGGAAGTGAGAGGAAGAGAAAAAAATGAGTGCAACTAGTTGCAAGAGATCAAATCATTGAAAATATGATCATTTCATGCATTAAAGAGGTGGAGGACATTAACATCATGCAAAACAAGCCGAAGAAGTTGGTCCACATTGAAGAACAAGCCCTAATAGTGTGCCATGGCTGTAAGAAGTTGATTTGTACCATTGAAAAAAAATTTGTGGGGAGGGATAACACGATGTGTCTTTTGCCCACAAAATGCAGGGTTGACCACGAGGGAGGAATCTAATTTCCCCAGAAATAAAAGTTGGTCATTGATGTAGATCATCTCTTTGAAATGGATGGTTGAGATGTCTTGAAAGTCTCCCCAACAAAAGATTAAGACATAACTATCGATCAAGATGCTCCCTTCAAAATAGATGGATGAGATGTCATGAAAATCTCCAAGATGCACCAGATCCAATGGCTGTCATATCTTTGCAAGAGGCTGAGGTAGAGATGCAAAAACATGAGAGATGTCAGATTTGGAAATCTTAGCAAAGAAGGAAGTAGAAAACACAAAAGGTGGGACCCCTACCATGTGGTGCAATTTTGGGCTTCAGAGCCTTACAAAAACACTACAATATGAAGAAATGTTGGAATGGAGATGCATGGCAACATGATGTTGAATGACGCGCTGAAGTTGACCACTTGTGAAGGAAGAAAGACATAACCACCCGAAGACATGTGGCATAATCTCATGTTCTTGTAAGGATGAGTAGATATAATGCAAAAATACGAGATTTGTTGGACCCTACACCATGTGGCACAATTTTGGGTTCTAGAGCATCGAAGAAATACTATAGCATGAAGAAATGCCTAAATGAAGACACATGGAAGCATGTTGTGTCTTCACAAGCCTGAGATGATACTCCACAAAAACATGGGAGTCATTGATGTGTTTTTCTGTTTGATAGAACCAATAGTGATCTTTTTAATCTTTCATTGAATCTCCACCATCGATCTGTGTATGTGCATATTCGGTTGACTTAAACATTGGAGATGGGACATGTGGTGACATCTATCTTTGTGAAACCCCACTGAGCCAGACATTAAGCCATGACAACCGTTGATCTTGTCTGCAAACAATCTAGCCCATTGAAGGTTTCTCTGATTCGATATTAGTGATGAGCTTAATGAAGGTGAAAATAGCCAGCAATAACCATTAACAAAAGTCTGTCTTAGTAAAAGAGAACATAGAGATAAACTTAGTACACACACATTTAGACACATGTCAAATAAGGAACCTCACTTGAGATTTTTTGCAAAACTGGTTGAGGTACACATGGCCTTCAAATCAAGAGGAGGCACTTATAAGTGGACACTAATAACGCATAAAATTAAAGGATCACTGGATCAAAATAATGAAAGTAGAAGGAAAATAAAATTTCATGGTTTCATATCGGTCCCATTATGATAATATTTGTGGACCATTATTTGTGGAAAAGCCAATATTTGTGGACCATTATGCTAGTAGTTATGTGCAATAGTGTCAAGTTTGTTAAGTTCTTTGTGGATGAAAGTCATTGTATGATTCTCGTAAAAAGTTGTGGAGTGTAACAGTAGTAATTTTACAGTGGGATAAGTGGTGGTTGCTTTGGAAGATGTGTGTCAGTGGTGAATGAGTAGGTGTACCATGACACAATAATGTCATAGTGTATTAGCAAGTGTACTTGGTACTTGTGCCATAGGTTACATAGAGTGAATGCGTGCTAGGTTGAAAATGTGTAATGCATGTTGAGTGATGACCATGAATAGATGAGCACACACATGTGAAATGAAGCACATTAAAGGAATAAGTATCACAATTTTGGGAGATTCAATCATTTGTGATGCAAAGTGAGTGTAAGGCTATTAGCATGGCAGGCTCACCAGACTAGTCACAATAGGAGGTGGTGATGGGGGATATCAGTCATGTAGGGTGGGTGAGGCAAGGACGGAGGGCAAAGCATACTCATCATACATCAAGTGAACTAGTGTACCAACCTAAGCTCTAGGCACTCATTTGTGATCATGGCAAGTCAAATCAGACATAGCCAATGTAGACACACTTGGCGACTCAAGTGTCAGGGTGGAAGAATCTCCCTTGTTAGCGTTATTAATGTTGTCAGGGAGTGTAGCATAGTAGGAATTGTAGGAGGAACTAGGTGGTGATCCTATGATGCAAGCAAAAGGTAGCCTACTAGGGTGATAAAAGGCATGCCAAAATTATCTATAGGTGTAGGGGAGACAAACTCTCCTAGGAAGACCATAGAAAATGTGCAGAGAATGACTGAGGATGTCAGTGTGGGCGAGGTGACAAGTGCAACGAGTTAGTTGATTAGCCTTAAAATCCTGATACAAGGTTCGATGAGTGAGGAGATGAGAGCATTGGATATGGCTAAACAAAAGCAAAAGGTTGAGGGTGTGGCACAAGCAACACATGAAGTGGAGTTGTGGAAACTGCCAGCTACTAAGAGAGTCCAAGTAGAAAATGTGAAACAAGAAGTTGCATTTTTGTTAGGTATGACAAATAAAGTTTGTGAGGACAAAGTGAAAATAAAATCCAGATGACTCCAAGTGGTGTTGAATGTAGAACGAGCTCAGGTGCAATCTTTGGAAGCTGAGTTACAGGTGGAAAGATCATGAGAAAAGGGAAACAAGGCACGAATTTGGGCTAAGTGAGCATGGGCACAAAGATTGCAGGATACTTTGAGGATGGCACAAGCGGGTTTGGAAAGTGCACAAAATGAGCTGGTGTTACTGCAAGTGCAGCCAGAGTCTTTTAAGGATCTAGTGTCAAAAATGAACATCATCTCAATGTAGTTACAAGAGCATTTGGTGGCTAGTGAGGAAAAAGTGAGGCAATTTCAGTAGCAGCCTAGTGAGACAAAAATAGACATGGAGCACTAGAAAATGGTGGTTGAACAGATGCAACAAGAGCATGATGAGGCTCAACAAGAAATAACTACACCGAATATTAATAAACTGGTGGACAACATGTTCACAGATATGCAAAGGATAGTGAAAGTGCATTAGGAAGCCACATATTATATGGGGTTATATTATTAGTCGATCTCGTTAGACTGGAGACAGAAGATCCAGTTTGTGGATAGTTAATTTACGTAGTTGTTAAATGCTCAACTGCATAGCAAGAAATGCCCAATAACAATGGATGTTGTTTGGGTGAAATGGGAATCAACGCTAAGAGTGTGATCTCCTAGGATGGCATCGAGGGAAATGCCCCCAACCAAAAATCCCACCATGCCACCTCCATGAGGAAGGCTGAAATGAGTGTTCTGCTAGGTGTTGCATTGAATGTAATTATACCTTTGCCTTTATAATAAATGAAAAGTGTGTTGTCCATGGCAAACAAAAAGGGCAACTTAGGCACTTTGTTTTTTTTGGTATATTTTAGAGGTGTCAATTTTTTTGGTATTTTTGTTGACATGTTTGGAATGTTTTTGGTATTTTTGAAATTGTTTGGGATGTTTTTGGTATTTTTGAAACTGTTTTGGTATTTTGAAACAATCTTGGATGTTTTTGGTATTTTTGAAACTCTTTTGGATATTTTTGGTATTTTTGCAAGAGAAGAAAGTTGTCAATATCCAAAAAAAGTGTGAATAAGGGATATTTAGTAGAAGATTGACCTTCACTTATGTGTGTTAACCGAATGCCAAAAAAAAAAAAATTGAAGGTGGACTCTAAATGAAAGATGAGTACAAAATTGTGTAACATTTTGATCACATAAGTGTACTAGGTGGAAAAAGCAAGAAGTGCTAACTTATGACTTGTAGGTAGAACTTGATTAATTTTTTTTGTATATATTGATAGCCTTTACAAACAAATTAGAGCCAAAGTTGTGATTGTTCTCTAGGTGTGGGCCGAGATAGATACTTATGGGGCCAGTTGAAGGATATGTGGGCCTAAAAAGGCATTATGGGGCCTGAAAAAAGTGCATTAGGCCTAGAACGTTGTTAGGGGACCCAAAAAGGGTGTCCAGGCCTTGAAATAGGTGGCCTAACAAGGTGTCAAATGGCCTAAAAAGGCACTAGGGGCCCCAAAAAAGGGTGCTTGGGCCTTGAAAAAGGTGTTTGTGCTTAGAAAAGGTGCTAGGGGGTTCAAAAAGGGCACTTGGGCCTTGAAAAAGGTATAGGATGGCCTAAAAATGTGCTAGGGGGCTCGAAAAGGATGCTTGGGCATTGAAAAAGGCATTGGATGGCCTAAAAAGGTGCTAGAGTACCCAAAAGGGCACTTAAGGATGATGTGGTCTTTCAAATGCTTACTTTTTCTGAGGCATGAGTGGCTCCAAGGGTCCAAGGTTCGACCCACTTATCATTCAACCTCTTGCTATGCTTCCTACGATTGGGAAGTAGGCTAGCTTGGTAGAGTGCTAGCAGTATTGTTGGTTTTTAGTAAATGAAGGCCTAGCGAGATGTCGATGAAAGATTGCAATGGATATCTGTAGCAATCAGAGTGATGCACACTTTGTTAGACCTACAAGTGTGTTCCAAAGTCATGGGGTCATGAGGCATTTTGGGTTAGCATTGGTATATTTGTTGAAGGAAATTGAGTAATCTTTGCAACATAAATAAGTCTGGAAATGCTTTTAGACTTTTATTGAGGAATAGAAAGGTGTGAAGAGAAATATAAGAAAAACTCTTTGGTTATTTACATTGTGCTAGATTTTCCCAAGCTTAGAGATATGGTTCAAGAAATAACGCCACTATGTTTTAATCTCTTGTGGCAAAATGGAAGGTGGTGACAGACTTGCTTTGTAAGAGCTAATAGGATAAGGATTCTATCATAAATTATTTAAATATTTTTCAATGTAGAGGCCCTCATCATTGTTTTCATATAAAATTGATTGAGGTATGCAAACCCATCCTGAAGGAGTGACAATTATAGACAGACACCAGCTCGACATGAAATTAATGGATCATCGGATTCAAAAATATAAAAACAATTCATGCAAAATTAACATGTTTGTGATATGCTTCAAATTTTTTGTTTTCCTCTCTTTTTTTTAATGATTTTTGACTTTTTTTTATGATTTGTGATTGTTTTGGATTTGGTAATAGTGAAAAGGGGAATGATGTGAGATTTGTTGGAATATGGAGACCATAGGGACAAGTTTGAAATCTAAAAGGGATGTTTGGGACCACATGAAGAGTTATGGAGATTAAAAGTGGATTTTTAGGAACATGTGTACAAGGCTAAAAGTGGGTTTTTGGGACCATTATGTGTATTTATGGAGGTAAAAATAAACTTTTGGGATGACATATGAATTTATGGAGGTAAAAATGGATTTTGGGACCAATATGGATTTAGGGAGGTAAAAATGGGTTTTGGGACCACATATAGATTTATGGAGGCTAAAGTGGATTTTTCGGACCACATATGGATTTATGGAGGTAAAAATGGATTTTGGGACCACATGGTGGCGGGAAATATTTGAGATGTATAATGATATTCCTGTAATTCATACCCGTGGTAGTTGAAAACATAATCAGACTCCATGTTTCCTTAGAGCCGGTTCCCTCTTTTTTTTTTGTTGGTTGTCTCTACTATAAGATATTTCTAATGCCGAGGAACCATTGAACTATAATCCACAGTGTTTCTCAATTGGGTATGCGCATATTTAATTCTCGTTCAACACCCATTGCCCATTTTTCCTATCTTCTATTAAGTGCACTAGATGGTGTTGAAGAAAACAATGAAAAGACCACAAACAAGTAAAATTGGCATGTATGATTGGCCATGGCCTTTGTTGTTTTGTGATTCTCATTGAAGGACTTGAGCTATTTGAGAAAATCTTAAAGGTATTATCTCTGAATCCTTTTATACCTAATTTTTGTTTTTGGGATGTTTTTTGGTTGTGTTTGATATTTTCAAATATGAGTTGTTTTCTCAAGGCTTTAGACATAGAACTTTTTGAGATGGATGTTGTCAAGGGGTTTTGCTAATTCTTCCCCATCGCAGTCAACAAATTTGTAGGTACCCATCCCAAAAGAATCTATGATGCTATAAGGGCCAATCTAGTTGGCTTCCCACTTTCCTTTCCTTTCCTTTCCTTTCTCGATCTGCCTAGTTTTTAGGGTTCTCATGGAGGACTAAATCTCTGATTTGAAAGACACATAGTTTCACATTCTTGTTATAGTGTCTAGTAGAAAACCTATTTTGATACACTTTGAGGTCTTCATGGGTTGTGCATTGATGTTCCTCCAAGACTTCCAATTGTTCTAAGCAGGAAACTCTATAGTCTTCATCTGTCATGACATCATGTAGAGTGAATCTTAAAGATGGGATTTCAACCTCCAAAGGGAGAATTTCTTCACTGCCATAGACCAAAGTAAAGGGGGTTTCCCAAGTAGGCAATCAAATACTTGTTCTATAGACCAACAATGTAGGATTTAACTATAATGTCAATCCTGACTAGTGTCATTGAAGATTCTTTTGAGAATTTTAATGATGTTTTTGTTGGTGACCTCTTCTTGGGCATTGCCTTGGGGATAATAAATTGAAGAGGAATGGTGACTGATATAAATTTTTTCACATAGCTCATCAATTATTTGGTTTTTGAAGTACAAGGAGTTATCTATTAGGATAGCATGAGATATGTCAAACTAACAAATGATGTGGTTAAAGATAAACAAGGAAATTTATTTTCTGGTGGTGTTTGTAAGTGGCACTGCTTCGACCCATTTGGTGAAGTATTCAATTGTCGTAAGAATCCATTTGTGGATGCTGGAGGAATATGGATTAATCATGCTTATCAAGTCAAAACTCCACTGATAAAAAGGCCACGGTGTAGCCAATGGGTTAAGTTCCTTAGCCAATGCATGAATGAGGTTACTATGGATCTGATACTTCTTACAAGTTTTAACATAATCCATAGAATCCTTTTCCATGGTGGGCCAGAAATAACCCATCCTAAGGATATTTTTAGCTAGAGTGAAACCACTAGAAAGTGACCCACAAATACCCGCGTGGACCTATTGTAGAGAAGCTTTAGACTCATTATTTTCTAGACATCTAAACAAAGTTCCATCTAAACCTTTTTTGATACAATGTGCTAGCCGCCAAAATGTAACATGAGGCTTGTCATATAGAGTTTCATTTTTTATTTTTGGATAAATCAAGAGGCATAAGTTTATCACACAAGTAGTGGAAATGGAATTATACCGAGGGAGTGTCTAGGAAGGAAACAATGTGGGATTCTGGTTGAGTAAACACAAGTTGAAACACCTCCTCTACTAAGAATTCATAGTGTTCATGTTGGTCTAGTAGTTGGAGCAAAGAGGCCAAAGTAGCCTTAGCATCGACCACTCTATTCTTATCTCTGGGAATTTTCTCAAAGGTAATTTGAACAAAGCATTCTTTAAGGGTGTTCAACAAATGTTTGTACAAAATTTTTTTCTCATCTTTAGTGTGATATGTGTTATTAACATGATTGATGACCAACTGGGACTCTCCATAGATTTCTATTGCTGTTAATTTCCATTCCAGTGCTAATTTAAAGCCAAGAACTAATGATTCATGCTCCACCATGTTATTAGTGCATGGGAATAATAACTTGTATGACTTTGGAATGGTGACACCTAGAGGTGTGATAAACAATATACCCACGCCTGAACCATGATGTGTATAAGAACCATCAAAATAAAATTTTATGTGACCTGCTCTCTATGAAGAATGTGTGTATCTAAAAAATATACTGAGATAGGATTCAAGCTTTCTAAGGGTGCATCAACTAGCTGATTTACAATGGCTTGTCCTTTGATGGCCATCCTATCAACATACTCTATGTCTAACTCACTCAAGATCATTACCCACTTGGATAGCCTTCTTATTAATATTGTTTTACTCAAAAGGTACTTTAGAGGGTCTATCTTGGTGATGATATTTAATTTATGGGTTAAGAGGTAATGGCATAATTTTTGGGAAGAAAAAACTACTCCCAAATATGCCTTCTCAATGAAAGTATAATTGAGCTCATAATTGACCAAAGTTTGACTAATGTAGAAGATGGCTCATTCCTTTCCTTGGTCATTTTATTGTGATAGTAGGGCTCCTATTGATTTATCTATGAGGGAGATATACAACAACAAAGGTTTGTGTTGCATAGGAGGCACCAAGATAGGTGGATTCATTAGGTAATTCTTAAGGAGATCAGAAGTTGTTTGACACTAATTATCCAACTTGAAAACTACATCTTTGTGGAGGAGGTGAATGAAAGGCACACATTTCTTGGCCAACTAAGATATGAATCTTTGAACAAATTGAAGTCTTTCTTGGAGAGAACATAGCTAGCTCAAGTTCTTGGGAGGTTTTATGTCAATAATAGCTTGTAATTTTTTTGGGATCTAACTCTATCCCTTTGGCAGAGACAATATAGTCCAGGAGTTTTCCAGATTGTACCCCAAAAGCACACTTATTAGGATTTACCCTAACTTTGAAAAGTTCCAGATGAGTAAATATTTTATCTAAAATTGGAAGATGATCTTGACGGGTATGAGATTTTGCTAGAATTTCATCTACATAATCCTCTATAAATGTGTGCATCATGTCATGAAATATTATGGTCACAACTTATTGATATGTAGCTTCTGCATTCTTAAGAGCAAAGGGCACGATGTTCCAATAGAATGTTCCCCATGCACAAGTGAAGGTTTTTTTCTCTTGGTCTTCAGGTGCTATCTGGATTTGGTTATAACTAGAGAAGCCATCCATAAGAGAGAACATAGAATGTCCTTCTGTTAGGTCTACAATGACATCAATGCTTGATAAGGAAAAGTCATCTTTGGGACATGCCTTATTGACATCACCAAAATTAATGTAGATCTATATGCTACCATCCTTATTTGAAATAGGCACAATGTTTGAGATCCATGAAACATAGGCCAATGGCCTGGTGAAGTAGGTATGAAGTAACTTCTCCAACTATGTTTTGACTAATAGTGCTATATGCAGATGCATTTTTTGGAGCTTTTGTTTGACTGGTTTAGCCTCTAGAGAAATATTAAGATGATGAAGAATCAAATTAGGATCTAAACCTGACATGTCAACACAAGAACATGCAAAACTAATTTTCCTTTCCTTGACGAAGTGAATGAATTCACTTCTTTGATATGAAGTTAATGATCGAGATAGGTGAATATTTCTCAATTTTTCCTTTGTCCCAATATTTAATTTCTCTATTGGCTTGATTATAATAGACAGAAACTCTTTTGAATTCTCAGGTAAAGTGTCAATTATCTCATCATTCGGTACCAAAATTGGGTTTTCACCCTTAGATACGTCACTTTTGTTTTCTTCTATTCTTTTTATCAAGAGCTACCACAACGTGGTTTGGATCACTAGATTTTTGATATGCTTGACCCATTTTTGTGTGATTGAGATAATTTATACTTGACCCATCTATAGGTGCTTCATTTGGTTCTAGTCTTGCAGATGGTTCAACTGCATTGAGGTATATGAAGATGTCTTAGTCAATATCGAAGTTAGGAATGTTATGAGGCTCAGTTGTATCCTAGCTGATAAGCTTGAGATGGGTCAAGGATAATGACTTAGGGTATGGATATGGTTTAGATGGGTTCAAAGACATAACCTGGTTTGATGACTCATACATTGTATCAAGTAAGTCTATAACGGATACTTCTTCTAAACTATTTAGGAAACTAGAGTCTTTGAGTTGCTCACTATCCTCATTTTCAATTTTTGCAGGAAAGAAATATGGAAATAGGGTTTGGAACTAGAATCTTTAATTAGGTTTATCATCACCATGTGATGTAAGATCATGTGTTTTTTCTATACCTACTTCTAAACCATTCTGGCATGAATTGACTCTTTGCAGTGAAGTGGGCTCTGAGCTAGAAGCATATTCTTGTTCTATGGCAGTACTCTGTGTGGAAATATGAATTATATCACATTCTTTGTCATGGGTATATCCCTTAGATAATAAATCAAGTTCCCACTTAGTGGAGTTGTCATCATCCTCCTTATCGGTGGCATCCCTGAATGGTTCGTCTACAAGGTAGAGATCTAGGAAGGATAGATTTACATTCTTTGGATCGGGTACCTTTTGATCTACAATGTCTTTTTCTTTTGGTATCCAAATCAAAGTCAAGGAGAATGGACCTTTGTATTAAGGTCATGCCTTATCAAGAGGTGGTGGCTTAGAATAGGGCAAAAAACCTTCATTTTCTTTCTCTGAATAACCCATCCCCATCTTTAATTTATTTAGCCTAAAATGTGCTGCTAGTGGTTCAAAAATGCCTATGCCTCTTCCCAAAGGACCTTCACCTAGGTAACCCATTTTCTTCATTAATTCATAAGCCTTTCCAAAAGGTGGGAGGAAATATCAACCTTTTATATCCTTTTATTTTCCTTTTCTTTGATGCTTGAAGATATACTACTTCCTTTGATAAAGTGTTAATTGTAGGGTCTAGGAAGAATGATTGAAGTGGGTCTGCCATGAGATTTAAGAGATATTGGTGGGCCAAACAAAGAAACTAAATATTCTCCTACTCCTTTGCATTGAAATTTTCACTTTTGTTTAAAATCTTTCATTAAACAACTCATTTCTTCATGATGTTTTTGTTTGGAATCTTTTGGTGGAGGTAAAGGGATGGAAAAACTAGAACAATCCACTTTCTCTTTTCCCTTAGTCATTGTGGAAAAGTGGTTGTTGTCTTGATTTGTGGAGGTTGAAGCCTCTAAGATTTATGATAAAGTCTGAGATTGGGTAGATTCTATGAAATGGGGGTCGATGTAGTGCCCACTTATAGTTTACTTTTTCCATTATATTTGCCAAACTCTTTTATGCCTATTTCATGGATGTGTTAGTTTCAAGGATATTATTTCATAACTTGGACTAGAGATATATCAACAATGATTACTTAGTTGACTATATTTCATGTGTTTTTTAATGATTATGGTTACTGGTGCATTAATGATGCTTTGATGATTCGTAGTTAATAAAAATTATTTCTTTCATAGCAATGTCAAATGATGTTTTAATGATGATTACTTCATATTTATAATGATGCATTACTTTATTTGAGCATTTGATGTTGGACTTATAATTATTATGGTACTTACCCCATACTTGCATATGTATGGTACATGTGTCTATTTTATCTTTCTATTTGCCATGTCTGATGTGGTTAAGGGAGGGAGTCGTAGTCACCTGCTAGCTTAGATCTACACAATGTACCACTCCCTACCATTACTTGTTTAGTTTAGATATATTGATATACATTTACATGCTCATCTTTTATGTAGAATGTAGGTACTGGGCATTGACTTCCCTGAATAGCCAAGATGAGCATGCCCTATCATAATAACTCAATGGTAAGAATGAGGAGATAATGTTTAGGTCCAATCCCAGCCATAGGCTAAATACTTGTTTTGCAAGGAGGACTCGTAACTAACTTTCCACCCTTTTTAAAACCCATGAGTTTATCTTTGTTTGTGTTGTTTGATTTTGAGCTTTGGTCTATTTTGGTAATGTTTGTTTTATGTGGATTTCACTATGCGATTTATTTGGTAAATGCTTTAATTATAATATTTTGGTTAATCATATAATGTTGAGAATTATTAAAATATTATTTGATTAAAAAGAAAATATTAGAGCATGAGAATATTTAACTAATTAAAAAACTAATTAAATATGTGCTTTAATTTAAAAGTCTTAATTTAGAAAATTGGTTAAAGAGAAATTAGAATATGATGATATTTAATTAATTAAATATGTACTTCAGTTTAAAAGATTTAATTTAAAAAGTCTAAATTAAGAAGTTAGACAAAAATAGAATTAAAATATTAAAATATTAAAGATTTAATATTACTTTATTATAATTAATTATTTAATAATAATTAAATTAGAGTTTCATTTAAACAATGGCTTTAATTATTATTATTAATTTATATAATAAACTATACTTTAATTAGTGCTTGCACTAATTAATAAACTGGAGGAAAATAAAATATAAAAGAATGAAACTTAAAGATAAAGTTATGGTTCTAATTTAGGTGTAATTATATTTATTTAATTCAATAATAATTATTTAGGAGTTTTATTTTAAATAATAAAATCTAAATAATATTATTAGTTGAATTAATACATATATTATTAAAATGTCTTGTGGATTTATTAAATAAAAGAACTCATTTAAAGATAAAGTTATAGTCTAATTTTGGGCGTGAAGATATTCATTTAATTTAATAATAATGTATTTAGGAGTTCATTTTTAAATAAATGCTAATTATTATTATTATTATTATTATTAGGTTGATAAACGACCATAGCCCTTATGTATTTAATTAATAAAGTTTAAATTACAAGTAATCCACCATTTTGACTGGCACTGGTAGGAAAGAACAGGGCAAGAAAATCTCTAGTCTTGCCTAGGACTGAGGTCCTATATTGTTACATTGATAAAAGGGGCATACCCTAGTTTTTACATCATAATGAGAGTACAAATTGGAACTCAATCGACTTCTAATATGTCTAGGAAGCAAAGTGAGAAATTAACTATCAAGGCCCTCAGATGAAACATAACATTAAAACAACAAGGAGGATTAGGGGTTAGTGAAATTTAAAATCAAATCCTTAATTGGAATCCAGGGGGAGAAAACTCCATGTGTAAGCATATATCAAAGATTTAGAGGTATTAGTGAATCACTAAAAGTGTAATCATAAACCAAATGTTGGGGAGACCAGTACTAGGAGTTCATTCCTTAATCATAATAAAAGGTGAAAACCAAAATTAATGCAAGGATTATGTGTCAAGATATCAAAATCAGCCCCATTAATCCAAACGACTAAAACTCAGATAAAATTACAGAACTGAATCTTGCCTCCAAATATAGCAAACGAGACCTGATAATGAGACTTGATTTAGCTAATAGATCATTTTTATTAATATTGGTATCGATATTTACAATTTTAAAACCTTATACATAATATCATCGAAGAAGACAAATTTAAAAATGTCCTGCTACTTGCTATTCAGGTATATTATAAAGACAATTAAACTATCAATAGAATTCAAACCACTCCTATTACATATACTTAATTCTTCAGTACTGGGTCCAAATGACTGTCAAAATGACTCTACTGCTCTAGATATCACTATATATTAAAGACCATAATGATTTTCAAGGCCTCATGTAGATTTGTGGCCTTTAATCCTAGTGGAAATTCATAGGTCGTCCTTCCTTTGCTTGACTTTTTGTAGTTGGGCAAGTAGAATTCCATGATCTTCAAATTTGTGAGATCAACATCTGGGTGGATGTATGCATCATAAGCCCTTAAATAATTTGTGAGCCAATCTCTACCTAGGTCTTTGATGATGCCTCTCCACCTAAGTATAAAATTGATACTTAACTCCATTTTCGGCCACTCTCTATAAAATTGAATATTATCCCTTATCACTAGGCATGGACGCTTAGGGCTTCTCACAAGTTCTGGACTGTCTAGCTCAAATTCTATGCAAGTCTCAGGTAGTGGAATCTGAAGCCTACCATCAATGTTGGCAACTGCAATTTCCAACCCTATCAACCAACATGGGTCAAAGATATTGTGAGTTAGCCTGATGATGTCCCATTTGTCCACTCCCACCCTAGCTAGACGCCCAACCCAGAGCACTGTGATGTCACTGTTCATCCTCCATGAATATTTATAACTAAAAATTCCTTCCCCCAATGCTCAGCTGATTGTAACTTGGCTCATGTCATCAATAGGATAGAAAAGCCTATTCCAACTTTCTTTCTTTATCGAGCCACAAAACGCCATGGTTCGGTTTTGAAACACATGGAGAAGGCAAATTTTGGTATCCATGGAGGACCTAATTTGTAGATCACAGGCTAACTAATTGATATCAATCATAGGTTAAGTTGTATTAATAGTCAAGCTAGTTATTAATAGAGGGGAGAAGGATGTAGAGTCTAAATGATGGAAATGACACCTTGTTGAAATCATTCCAAAGGATAATTAACACAAGTGAGAGATTCCCTCAAAAATAGGCACTCGACCTAATTAATATCTAATTAGTTCACATGTAGGGGCTAAAGTGGCAAAGTTTAAATCTAAAACTATGATGATTATAAGGAATGATTATACGTTAAGGAACAAATACCATCAGTTCCTAAATTGGCTAGATAATCAACTTCCTTATTACCTTCTCTATAAATATACAATAATCTTATGTCTTCAAATTTTGAGAGATGTTGGATGATAGTTTCTAGTTTTGAGTTCAATATCTAATTTGGAGTTTCTCCTTTTCTAAGTGTGTTAATTATGATCTAAGAATTTCCTTCTATCATAAGCTTTTTGATGTTAAGGTTTGTGCTTAGTTTGATTCCTTCTTCTATTGCTTCAAGTTCTGCAATGTTATTTGTTGCCATTTCCAGAGGTTTGGACCTTTTAGCTAACCAACTACCTGAATCATCCCTTATTATACATCCTATGCCTGCTTTCCTCGAATTTCCTCTTGAAGCCCCATCAAAATTCAATTTCTTCCATCTAGGTGAAGGGGGTTCCCATTTGCACATTTGCCTAGCTGAGTTGTTTTTCTTTTTGTAGGTCAAGGGTGGATTGATTAGATGAGGCCATAACTTCTTGATCTTTGCATCCTAATCTGAGAATGTTCCTTCTTCCCTAGGTCTCTTCCTAAGATCACTATTCATGACTTCTATTATAGCCATTTCTATTTTAGCAGTGAGAGTTTACTCATTAAGACTACAATTTTGGAAAATGCGGCAGTTTCTTTCTTTCCATATTTCCCAAGCTATTTTTGCTGGGGAGATATTCCATAGTTTCTATATATTTTGTTTGAAGTGTTTATATGCCAACCTAGTAGATGATCCATCCATTTGCCTACTAGCGGGGTAGTCTAATTTAGTTTGCCTAGGAGCCACCTCTAGCATTCTTGGGAAAATTTATAGCCATAAAGGAGATGTTCTGAATTTTCTTCGTGTTCTTTGCATAATATGCATCTTGAGGGACCTTCGAAACCCATTTTTTGAATTCTATCTACTATTAAAATTCTCCTTTGTATGGCAGCCCAGAGGAATATACCTGCTTTAGGGAGTCCTACCGTGTCCCAACATAGTTTAGTTGGGAGGGTATTAACTTCCTAGCTCTGTGACTTTGTTATCATTTTATATCCTTCTTTGACTTTGTGCATCCCATCTTTGGATGCTGCCCAAATTAGTTTATCCTCCATATTTTTGGTAGAGATTGATCAGGTTTTGAGAATATTTTCAAGTTTCTCTTTGTCTATCTGGTCAAGTTTGACAATCGGCAAGGTTTTCCATTTCCATGTCTTTCCTGAGTCTGACTTGGATTCTACTATATAATTTTTTACTTTTGTTCCCCAAATTGCCTTGAGGAGAGCAATTGATTATGGAGCAAGGTCTAAGTAGTTTAGGGGAGGATATCCATTCCATGAATCATCCCAGAACAAAGCTTTATCTCCTTTCCCTATATCCTAGGTGAGGAATTTGGATATTAGTTTTCGACATTTGATATGGAAGTTCCATCCCATAGAGCCTTTAGGGGGTTCTATGATTCTAAATAAAGATGAACTATTTGAGGGGTTTAGATATTTATTGGAAAGGATTCTGGCCCACTTTTTGTCTCTTTCTTGATACATCCTCCATACTTGTTTAGCGCCGAGAGCTTCATTCTGCCATTCTAGGTTTTTGATTCCTAAGCCCCCAAATTCCTTAGGTTTACAAATTTTATTCTAGTTGATTAAGGTTTCTTTTTTCTTGTCCTCCAATCCATTGCAAAAGAAATCTCACAGTTTCTTTTCCATCTTAAGTTTAATATTTTTGGGTAGAAGTGAACAAGAGAGTTGATATGTTGGAATTGCTGATAAGATTGCTTTGATCTTAGTTGTCCTTCCCGCCTTGGTTAACCATTTTCCTTTCCATGATTCTATTTGACCATTGATTTTCCTAAGGGTATGTTCCCAACCTATATTGGTTTTGTTGCTTTTGTCTAAGTAAATTCCTAGGTATTTAAATGGTAGGGTGCTTTTTTTAAATTCTAGTTTATTACAAATATGGTTTTCTCTATCTTCAGGTGTGTTTAGAGAGAAAATTTCTGATTTTTTAGCATTTATCTTTTACCTTGATGCCTTGGTATAAGTTTCTAGGATGACTTGTATTTGATTCACCTCTTCTAGAGTGCTCACTCCTACTAGAATTTTATCGTCAACAAATTGTTGATGGGTGGTATTTTCCACTTCTTTAGTAACTTTAACACCTTTAATTTTGCTTTTTACTTGCGCTACTTTGATTGCTCACAGAAATGATTCTACCATTATGATAAATAGAAATGGAGATATCGGGTCTCCTTGTCTGATACCCCTAGAGATATTAAAGAATCCTTTCGGGGTTTCGTTGATGAGAAGGGAAATTTTTGGAGTAGAAATACATTGAAAGATAATGTTAATCCATTGCTTAGAGAAACCAAAGGCCTCCAATGTTTTGCAAAGAAACCTCCAGTCTACTTTATTATAAGCTTGTTGGATATCTAATTTTAGTAACATGCAAGCTTCGTTGTTTTTAATTACAAAATGAATAGTTTCTTGAATTATGGAGATATCGTCTAATATAGATTTGCCAGGGATGAAACCTGTTTGTTCTTCCGAAATAAGCTTGGGAAGAAGTTTCTTGAGATGGTTAGCAATGCTAAATATTATTATTACTTAAGTTAATAAATATTATATTAAAAATGCTTCAAAAATTGATAAGAGAGAGTAAGCAATTATTTAATTAAATTTATTTTAATTAAATTACATAAAGTGTATGCATAAAATTAAAATATAATAAATTAGATTAAAGAGAGAAAGCTAATTAATTTAATAAAGATATTTTAATTAAATATCTAAAAAGTTGTGCATGAAAAGGTAAAAGATAACAAGTAATAAACAGTAATTGATCAGTGAGTTCCCTCTCGTGATTGCAAAATCAGAGCCCCAATTTGAGAACTCTTTATCAGAGATCTGGAGCTTATTTTGCAATTACACAAGTTTTTTAGGAGCGAAAATTCAGAATTGGATCAAAAGAATTGTTGAAAGTTTCAAAGGGTTTGGATTTGCATGCATTGACAGATTGTCTCAGATTTTAGCTGTAGTTTTGAGGTAGGATTTGAAAACCCATTGTAGAATTTTATTGAAAGATCTGTCTACTTCATGTCTTCCTAGGTGTTTACATATTGCTTATTAATTTATTGTATTAATTATTGAATAAAAAAATATGTTGTAGATTTTAAAAAAGGAAAACTTATTAATCAAGAAAACTTGACTGCGAAAAATTATAGAAAAAAAAAATTTGTAGAAAATTATTATAACTGTATTCTTATAAACCCCTTTTTAATATAACAAAAATTTTGATTATTGAAAATTGGAAGAAAATAATAAATTGAACAATTAGGGTTTCAACTTTAAATTTTTCATTAGAATTATGTGATTATCATTAATATTTTAAATATAAATGAACATTCTTCTTACATCTAAAATAATTTAATTGTAATGTTTATTTGGAAAGCATAAGATTAATTGAGAGGAAAGTACTTTGTAACTAAAAGTATACATGCATGTGAAAATAAATATACTAAAAATAGAAACTAAGTATAATGTAGTTACATGCATGTGAAAACAAATATGCTAAAAATAGAAAACTAAGTATAATAAGGTTAAAGTATAATAAGGTTACATGCATGTGAAAACAAATATGCTAAAAATAGAAAGCTAAGTATAATATGGCTACACACATATGAAAATAAATATGCTAAAAATAAAAGCTAAGTATAGTAGGGTTGCATGTGAAAACAAATATGATAAAAATATAAAGCTAAGTATAGTAGGGTTGCATGTGAAAACAAATATGCTAAAAATAGAAAATAGAGATCAAAGACATGAAAAAATACTAATTGCACGTGTATTTTTATTTTATATAATTTAATTTTCATATTTGTTTATTAAAAAAATAATTTATTAAAAATAATTTTTTTTTTTTATTAATTTCAAAAATTAAATAAATATTATTCATTTAGTTTAAGTGGATGTTATCATTATTGATTCTTTAAGTCTAATTAAACTCTTAGTTGCATATAAATGATTTTATATTTATAAATGCAAGAGGGAAGTTAATAAATAAATATTTATAATTTTATTATATTTTAAGAGAAGTTGTGGTGGAGTTCACTTTGTAATCATTTAGTTAATAACTATTTGACTTTATGAAAGAAATTACAAATAATTAAATTAAATTTATAATTTTATCTTTAGTTGCATTATGAATTAAAGGAAAAGTAACTATTAATATTGGACTTAAATAGAAGTTAAATTAATATTTTAGAAATGAAATTGATATTAGTATGTAATCTAATAATATACATTTATTTTATTAATTAAATCATTTATGATTTAAGATTATTTAAATTAATAACATGATAATATTGCATGACATTTTATATGTACAAAGAGTTTGGATATTTAAATAATTATTTATTTAAATAATTATATTAGTATAACAATTTATATTAACATGTATATTCTTACTTTATTTCTAAACACATTCTTATAACCCAAACTAAACAAGAGAAAATAATGGAATCAAATCATGTGGCTGAAAACTATGTGTTTTCTAATATTCTATTTATAGTCTTGTGATATTTATTTTCTTGATAGTTTTTTTTTGCGGGTTGTTTAGTTGGCCAAGTTAGGATGTGCACTAGAGGTGTTTTTGAGATTTTCTTTTATGATTATTTGACTGGATGCCATGATGATATTTATGATTTGAATTGAGATTTATGTTTTATGAGCTTTATGTTATTGAGCATTTATGAGAACTTGGGTTTTGAGAACCAATATTATTTTCGAGTTGCCTCTTAAGGAATTGAATTTGATCAATATTAAATTTTGTGGTATGGGACACTATTGTGGTTTTCTTTTTTTGGGAAGGTAATCTAGGTGCATGTCTATGGGAGTGGCTTGCAATGGGGTTCGGAGCCCAAATTGGCTGCCAGGGTAACTCATTGTAAGTTGTGTAACAAGTGATAACACAGTAATTAAAATATCTTGCCTAGCACTTTTCCTTGAGATACATTAAAAAGATAAGTTAGATATTTTTTCTTGTCCATGCCTTGAGTACTTGTATAGACTAAGGATGAGATGAAGATGATACCTTGAGAGGCATGACTAGTTTCCTTGTCATCACGAGAGGGTATTCTGGTTCCGCATAGAGTCACTAGGGGGCCGGGGTCCTAAGAGACTGCCAAGGTAACTCTAGAGTTGGCTCATGTGATGACACTCCATAGTATGTAGCTTGAGTCTCCTTCATCTTTTTATTTTATATTTGCCTCTAGTGGTGTACTTGTTGGATATTAGTTTTGATAATATATTTATTGTGAGTTGTTACTCATTGATTGGATGTCATTTATTGCTAATAGTTGAATTGTATTAATGAATAATCAATTATTCATTGGTGGTGGTTTATTGAACTAGAGTTAGTGATTTGTGGTTTACTTTTATTGATGATAGTTGTTATTTGTTGGTCATTGTGCTTGTGACACTTGACATTGTTTTGGAGGTGGTTGTGTCTTTTTGGGTTTTGATACTTGATTTATATTTGGTAGCTTGATGTTGACTTGGTATGTGGTATTGGTATTGGATGAGTGTTATTTCAACTTTGGTTATCTTTTCTTTTTGAGTAATTTGTGTTACCCTTGAGGTAGTTTTGGCTATCAAAATTCCTTGCCTAAGATTATTTTATGTTTTGATTATCTATGTGTGGATTGTACATTATCTCTCCTACACGGTGGGAGTGGGAGCCTAATTAGGTGACCACATGGTCAGGAGGTAGTGCATTCTTACCATTTGGGTCCCCCTCAGATTGATAGATGTTGGATGCTCCTTGATACGGTGGTACTATTATCATTCTTCCTCTTATCTTGAAGACTTCTATTCATTTGATATATCTATGCATCTGTATTTTGAGATCCTATGAGATGTTGTATTTTATATTGATGTACTTGTATCTATTTTCACATACCCTATGACATGTATAGTTGATGTTATTCATTAGATGTTCTTTCATATTATCATTTGTATGTATGCATTTGCTTATATGATTATGTATGTATTTATTTATTTTATAATTATGGACATTGTAATTGAGATTTAAACTTATTAATAAAACTTTCTTAAATGTGAGTCAATGTGAAGGAACCTTTGAGGAATTGAAATTGTATTTGTAATTGATTATGTGTTCTTGATGTGTATGTATATATTGCTTCTGCATTATTGTTACTTTGAAGTTGTTTAATTTTTTTAAAAAAAAATTATTTAGTAAACTTTGTAACATATTAGGTTTATTTCTTTTGCGTTCCCGTGTGGGGCATTACAATCAGCCCCCATAGATTGGTTGGCATTGCTTGTTGTGATGGTGATTTCTTCCTTGTTATGAGGAACAAGGGTGTTGTAATATTGCATGTAGTTTTGGTCCCTGAGTATGGTTACCTCTTGACCCATATATGAAAACTTCAAAAATTGATGGCAAGTAGAGGGAACAATCTACATGTCATGGATCCACGATCTTCCTAATAGGATATTGTAGGTTAGATCTTCCTAATAGGATATTGTAGGTTAACTTTAGATCCAAAACTTGACAAACAATTTCTGTCATGACTAGGCCAACCCTTAATGGAAAAATGACCATGCCCTTATAGGATCTTTCCTCATCATCATAAGAATTAATTTTAATTTTTGTCTTGGGGTCAATGACATCTTCAGTACTATATCATAGTGCTTTTACCAAGTTTAGTCTGCATATGTTTAAACTGACCCCGCCATCAACTAAAGCTCTCTTTACTCTATTTCTATGTACAGAGACTTTGATATGTAATGTGGAGTTTTGTGATGGGAAAAGGACATAACATCTTGTGCTGAGAAGGATACATAGTGTGGTACACTGAGGTTTCTTATCATATTTTGGAACGTATTGACATCAAGATCATTTGGCACTAAGGATTTGGTTAGGATCTCTTTGTGCTTAGGGGATATTTGTAACAATTCAAAGATGGAGATATGGGAAGGGGTTTTCAGTAGCTAATTGACCAAACTATATTTGGAGATGGCAGTACTTGTGGTTGTTGGATCTAATCTAGTGGCTGGCCCCGATAGGACAACTTTAGAGGCTTGACCTCGAGTGATGGCATTCAAGGGTTGTTTCTTGTTCTTATCTTTGAAAATGATAATATTGACAATGTCATCAAATCTAGAGATCATGTTGATTGTATTATTATAATTATGGGCATAATTGACATTGAGATTGGAAGATTTGGTATGGTTATTTTTTGAAGATTCACCCTTCTCATTTCTCATGAAGGGATTTTTAATGATTGTATGATCCTCATCGGTACAAAGACTATGAACTTCAATGATTTTATCATCAATAAATTTTGAATAGCTCCCTTAAGGGCATAATATTTATTGGTGAGATGCCCCAGATTTGATGATAGGCACAAAAATGTTTTTCATTCCACCATGAAGGTTTAACTTGTGGTTCATAGGGCTTGGCTTTTGGTAATACAATGAGCTCATCCACTAAGAGTGTTTGCAAAGATCTTTCATATGTTTCACCTATAGAAATGTATACTCTAGGTGGATTGATAGACTTATACCCTTTTGGTGGTGGTGGTGGGGGGCTTGGTTATATTCGACCTAGAATGTAAAAATGACTTCCTAACAATGGCTTGCTAAGGCTGTTGTCTAGGGGTTTACTATTTATCCAATTATGTTTGAGTTTACCTCTCTGTGAAAGAGAGCTTCCCACTAATGTGAGGGAGGTTTGTCACAATCTCTTTTGAGAGTACTAGAGGAAGACTATGTTTTGAACAAAACTGGCTTGCATTCGATTAAGAATACAAGTTGTAAGACTTTCCCTCTCAACAGCCCTACTAAGGAAAATCTCGAGAGGTATGCCTTTCTATGACTAAGTAAACTACCTATGAAAAAGAATGAGAGGCATAAATTGAAAGTAGGTTGGGGAGTTTGATCACCCTAAAAGGGTGAGAGCATATCCATACTACTCCAACTTCTCAAACACAACAAGTAAAATGTTTAATTACTAGCCTTTAATCTAGGAGAACAAGAGGCTCCTATTTAATCTATGTGTTTTTTCATTCTTGAATTGATTCTTATTAACCCTTTTGGAAGGTTTGGCATTTTGATCAACTCAAATAGTTAAGAGCATAGGCCTAGTTTCAAGTAGGTCAAAGAAATCTATTTCTTACTTAAACTAGATTGTGAACCTTGAAAAGCCACAAATTAATTGACAAGAGCTTTAGGCCTACCTGATTTGATGCTAGCAAATCCTATGCACATTTTTAATTTTCTTCACTCCCTTTCTGCAACTTCAATGACCTTGGCTCTTGTTTGGTTTAGAAGAGACTTGTAAGCACCCAAAAACTAGATCTTCAAGCTAAATATGAAAATTTTTAGGTTTGATCAAATACTTGAAAAAATTGCACATATGCACTATAGGATTAGTCAAATACATTATAAAATCTTATAAAAGTGCTAGAGAATCTTGTAAATGCACTAAAAAATCTTGTAGATGTGCTAGAAACTCTTGCAGATGCGTTATCAAATCTTGCAAATGTGTTACATGATACTTCAAATGTGTAGTAAAATAATTCAAAAGAGTTAAAATAGGGTTCAAAAGTGATAGAACATGAAAAAAATCTCAGATCTAGTATTTGTGAGTTTAGGAGCATCTTTGAAAGGTTTCTTGTTATGAGTCTTCCTAAACGATGTTAAGCCTATAATAAGTCATATCTGCACAAGAAATAAGAGTAACAAAGAGATCTACAAATAGATTCAAATATAAGAACGAAACGTTAAATAAGAACGAGGCTTTAAAATGAAGCCCCACGGTGGATGCCAATTTGTACATTGTGAAATCACGTATTCATGAGACCTTGGTGTAGAGTGCAATCAGAAAAACAATAAACTAAGATAGACCCAAGAAACAACCGCTAAATAGTGCATTTACTAACATCTCATGTTTCCCTAATTGCAATGGCTAAAATCATCTCAGACCAACATCTCAGTGATAGTTCTAGAATGAGATTATGCTATTAGTGTAGATCTATGAAAGTTTGTATGAGATCTATATGAGGTGCATATTATATCTAAATAAGAACATGAAAATGCTAAGATATGTGTATGCAAGAGACTAAACAATGCTAAATAATGCAAATGATACAAAAATCTCTATAACAATGATGCTAATTAGATGATCAAAATCATAGCTCTAATATCCTTGTAGTAAAGATGCATAAAACTTGGGTCCCTTTGCTCTTGATTTTCCTTTCCATTTATAAGATTTCAGAAGGGGGGTTGGGGTAAAGATTTGAGATTTACCATTCACTAGGGGTAAAGGTGAAATTGAAAATATCTCATAAAACCCCAAGAGGAACAGTCCAACATACTTGATTTGTGATCATAAATAGGGATTTTCAATTCTTTTAAATTTCAAAAAGAGTGGATTTCACTTTTGAGAGGATAGATGATTTTAGTTGATTTATTAAATGTTGCATTTATTTTCAACTTTTTGTCTTTATCCTTTTCCTTTTAATTTACTTTATTTTTTATTTTATGAATTGAATTTCCTCTTTGAAAGTGATTTTGGTCTTTTTGAATTTGATCAAGGATTTAAGTAATTAATTAATTAACCACTCAAATGACTTGATGTTGTAATTGATTTATCTATTATTCTCCTCATTTTTCTATTTTTTTCCCTACAATTTCATCATTTGATCAAAATTCATGTTGTTTTAGGTCTTTGCCAATTTTAGGGTGTCTACAAGTGTCCTTCTTTGAGCTAATATGCGAAGGCTAGTGTCTAGGGGTTTTAGTATTTACCTGATTATGTTTCAATTTACCTCTTTGTGAAAGAGAGCTTCCTCCTAATGTGAGGGAGGTTTGGTGCAATCCCTTTAGAGACTACTAGAGGAAGGCTATGTTTCAAACACAATCAACTTGTATTTGATTAAGAATACAGGTTGGAAAGCTTTCCCTCTCACCGACCCTGCTAAGAAAAATCTTGGGAGGTATGCCTTTCTACAGCTAAGCAAACTACCTATGGACAACTACAAGAGATAGAAATCGAAAGCAGGTTGGGGAGTGATCACCCTAAAAGGGTGAGAGCATATCCCTACTACTCCAACTTCTCAAATACAACAAGAAAGATGTTCAATTACAAGCCTTTAAACTAGGAGAACAAGAGGCTTCTACTTACTCTAGCCAATTTTAGGGTGTCTACAATAATCACATCCAATGTTAATTGCACATGTCAATAATTTGTACTACCCTTCGTAATGGCTTGAATAAAAATCATCAAGCTCCCTTTGATATGAATTCTATCATATCAATGCACCATAAAAATTGATCTTAACACAATCATTCTTTGAATTTTTCCATTTTGCTTCCACTTTGAGATTAGGTACACTATGATCACCTATAATCTGGTCAACTTCTTTGAGTTTGATTCCCAACCACGTCTTTTGCCTTGATCGATCCCAAATTGTGTACATAACATCCCTATGAAGTCAAAAATTTGTTACTCTTGCAAGTTCCTCAATAACCAAATTAATTAATTATTTAAGTATTTCTTGAGAATCCTTTTGGCCCAAAAATATTAGTCCATTTGGCTCCTTCCATAACTCCCATAATGTAATGGAGGGGTGAAGATTTCACAAAAAAGATAACACTAGCTTTTTTTCTTTATTACACATCCTATAAAAACCTCTTTCAATGTTTGTGGTAACAAGACATGGTAGTTCAGTTTACTAATGATCATCTTCGAACAATCTCAAGAAATACTATGGTTGAGGAGGAGGTGATCAACACTCTCCTTTGCTAATTTTCATATGCACATATGGTTAGACCTTGTAAGACAATTAGTTTTCTTCTTTCACATGTTAAAATCATCCCTGGCCATCCTAACCATGGAAAGGAACTAGCCTTAGAAAGGCAATCACTACACCAAAAAAGGTCCACTAGGAAATCTCTTAACTCAAGACCACTGACCAACATTTAATAGCTAGTCTTTACCGAATATTGACCACTTATAGTTGCACACCATATAATATTGTCTTCTTTGTTACATAAATTAATTGGTCTCTTTTAAAGATAGATCTTATAAATTCATATTATTTCTCAGGCACACCCATATTTTTCAAAAGGCTTCTAGCACCACTGCGTTCCCCTTGAACCTTGTTTGTGCTCCATATAATGAGAAACAATGTCTCCCCATTGCTAAGTTAGAAATATACTTGCATCTTGGACCTCTGCAATATCCTTAAGGGAAGGATACACCCCCTCCTAATTCCTCCCAAAAATTTAGCTTGAATCTATTTCTAATCTTCCATGTGAGGTAATTTATAATTAGAAAGTAGCAGTCTAAAATAAAATTCCATATTGTTGAGCCTCTAGGGGATCCTTTACAGTAAAGATTCTTTCATTTGTCCACCATTTAGATATTTAGCTTCAACAATCTTTACTCATAGAGGGTTTGGATCCTTGTAAATACTCCAAACCAATTTAGCACCCAAAAATAAATTTATTTATTTTTAATCTCTTATCCCCACACCTCTTTCTTTCTTACTCTTGCAAATATCCTTCCATGCTATGAGTGGTTGTTTACAATCTTCTTGAGTCCTACTCCAAAAAAACTTTTGCATTTTCTTTTCTATAACTTTGATTACTTTTGTAGGAATCTTCATGTAAATCGTTGAAAAATTTGGAATAATAGAGATCATGATTTAAGCATATGAAATTTTCTTGCTAACAATAGCCATTTTCCCATCCAAGGTTCCATCTTTTTAAAATAGTTGTCAACTAGATCCTTCCAAAGCCCAGATTTTGATGCACTACCAAACAAAGGGATCCCGAAATATTTTCCTGGTAGTAATCTCCCCTATTCCCAAAATCATGTAAATGGGTCTTTGTATGTACAAATCCATGTGGGAAAAATAAAATTTAGATTTTATTCAATTAATACAATGACCAGAAGCTTTACTAGAATTATCTTAAGTGTTTCTAATAATTCTTGCTCCCCTTTCACAAGCCTTAGCCATTAAATATGTGTCATCAATCTTAATCCAAATAATGTATCGACTAGAAGCTTTACTAGAATTATCTTCTTACAATTATTGCTTCTCTTTCACAAGCCTCCCCCATTAAATTGGAGGTTTGAAACTGTATCTACTCCTTCCACAATCTAAATGCCTTTCCATTTCCCATCTGATTGTCTCTTTGCAATCATCTACCCCAAAGCTTCAACCATGATAATGAAAAAGAAAGGGGAAAGGGGGTCTCCCCATCGAAGCCCCTTATTTGATTCAAAAAATACTTGAGGGCTTCTATTGACTGATACCGAGAAGCTTGGGGTATTAATGTAGTTCCTCACACATTCATCCAATTCCTTATCAAATTCAAACACATCTAGCAATTTTTAAAGAAATCCTCAATTGAATCCATCATACACTTTCTTGATGTCATGTTTAATCATCATTTCTAAGGTTTTTTTCATTCTTACTAAATTAATATCCTCATTGGCTACTATGCTACCTTCATAGATGGGCCATTTTGGAGAGAAGAAATTTTTATCTCTTGATATCACTATAGGTAACATGAACTTCAACCTATTTACCATCATTTTTGCAATCAAAATTATATATTATGTTGTATAGGGAGATTGGCTTTTATTCTCCAAATTCCACTCTCACTTTTTTCTTTAGGATTAATGCAATTAAAGTATTATTTAGACCCCTCAAAATAAATTTGCCATGTTTGAATACTTCCACTACCTCTCACACCTAATCCCCAACTATATGTAAATATTTCTAAAAAAGGATAGCAGAAAAACCATCCAAACCTGGTGGTTTCTCGCTTCCCAAAGATATGCTCACTTTTCTCTCTTTAGAAATATGTTGCATTAGATCCATGTTTTGTTCTTTAGAAATATATTTTGGAATCACCTTTTTTATGTCTAGATCTTTGTTTATGTTATCAAAATCAACCCAAATTGTGTGTTGAAAGTAAGTGACTATTGCTATATTAATATCCTCAGGATTCTATAAAACATTATCGTGGTCATTAGTGATGGAAAAAATCATATTATTTTCTCATTTGACTTTAACCGAATAATGAAAGAAACATGTGTTTTGATTACCTTCTTGCAACCATGTCTCCCTAAATTTTTTCTTCCAAAATATTTATTCTCTTGCTAATGTTTCAATATACTTGTTTAAATCTTGTTCATGAATAAACATAAACTCCTCCAAGCCATTTTATATGATATTTGTATGCAAAACAATTATCTCTATCTCCAACTTATACTTCTCATGAAGTATGTTCCTAAAGACTTCTTGATTCTAGATTTATTTGTTCTTTTAAGAATTGGGGTTTTTTGAAAAAATCTTCAAGGCCTTATTACCTGCTCTATAAGGGAAACCATTCTAGTAATTAGAAACAAAACCTTCTAGCCTATCATCTAGTAACCCCATTAACTATTAAGAATATACTATTGATAACATTATTTTAACTTTCAATATTGGCATGTTGTGATACTTATGTTATGTTTCTCTTCTTGTCATCAAGGTTGAAATTCCATTAAAGATGGGGTTCATCATTTGTGGTCTAGCTGGAATTTATTGGTTAAGGTTAAGTGAGATGTAACAAGTTTTTGGAATTACATTTTAAAACTCAAATATAAAACACAAGAATCATATAATAGGGTGTATATTTTGGAAAGTTAAGGTGTTGGGGGTGAGGTGGGGGATGAATTGGTATCTTCTAAAATTTTAACCCTCAAAACTGATTTAAACTTTGAACTTTAGATCTTTCTTTGCATGCATGAAATCAACAATATATAGTTGAATGAAAGTAAACAAAACTAAATAACTTTAGCTCTTAAACACATCACATGCATGAACACATTTGACACATGATATTGGTCACACAGAAACCCTTGGGTAGAGGGAAAATTACGATGGGGATGACACCCACAATCCTTCATTACTACAACATAAAGGTTGCTTGATTAGAGCTTATAAATGATGTCACTTCTCATGACTTACCTTGCTAGGATTAATACAATAAAACCTTTTAAAGTCTACCTTGTAAAATAAATTTGGAACACTCTTCAAGTGTGCACTCTATTAGATGATTTACAGTAAAAGTTTTTTCAAGGCCTACCAATATTTGGGATTTAAGAATACAAAAAATAATAGGAATGTATTCAATAAATGATATGGAATTATGCATCTACATGAATGCTAGGTCATATGCTCAGTATGATTCTTGCTCCTTCCACTTAACTATTTTCACAAATCCATCCTCTATCCCTGCTCAGTAGCTCTATCTAATTTTAGCTCTTCTATACATTTAATCCTCTTCTCTCCTACACATCTTGATCTCTTCCTCAATCCATTCAAATATAGAAATTATGTACTTGACCTAATTAGGGTTTAGGTCTTCTAGAATGCTTGGATAATCAAATCTACGATTCATATTCATTCTTACTTACCAATAACCATTTTCTTTATTTTTACTGGTCTATATTATTGCCTTGGGATCCATAAAATTATGTTTCAATCCCAATAATTCTCATGTAATCCTTGCCTTGATCTTTGTAAACCATTTCCTTGCTCGGTAGAGTCCATTAACCTAGGATTTTGTAGATTTATAAACTTTTATGTCATCATGTGTCACTCGATAAACTCTTTGATCTAGTCAGTTGTAATGTTGTCCTTACTCAGTAATATCTCTACCTCAGTTAACTTTATCTACTTGGTATCTATTCCACTCCGTACATGTGCTTAGTAACTATTCACCAACCTATGCTGACTTATCTTCTTTGTCTTTACTGACCTATCTGTGCTCTTTGTCAACCTTAGTTATCAACATACCTTTTCACTAATGCCAAAATTTTTTTTTTAGGAGTATTCACATTATCTTAACCATACATTGACATTTTGTATTGTTATTGACCAAGAATGTGTGATAATTAACTTAATCAATTCTTAAGTAGTTTTCATTTTGGGTTTCTATATGTGTTTATGTATGCATTTGTATATGGAGTTTATTGTTCAAACTTTTATTTTTTTGTGTGTGATGGTTTGGAATTATCTTAAAGAGGTCAATATATATTGAACATGTATTATATAATAGATTTAAATTACTAATAAATACATAAAATGTTATTCTTTATTGAATAATGTAAATTGAATAATTGTAATGAATGAAAGAATTGCTATTTGAACTATAATAGATTATTATTATTTGTTGAACTTGAGTAGACTCAAGCCCAAGACCTTTGAGATAAGAGGATCACAACTTACCATTGTATTGTAGGATCTTGCCATATATGTCACTAAATATTGATTTAATAAATAATAAAATACATTTTCCATGAAATTAGTTATTATAAGAGTGCAAATTTGAAGTAGAGATATTAAATATAAAATAGTATTAATATAGTAAAAATAGGAGTATGCATAAATATTATACATTTCATTTTATATTTATGTAAATACAATTTTATTTAAGATGTGACAATAAATTATTTATTTGCAATTAGAACATGGGGACATGGATTAATTTTTTTTGAAGGGAGACAAGATTAAAATGAAATTGAGTTTTTATAAAGGGTGACAAGATATAGATGACATTTTAATCTTTTAAGTCAACCTTTAATCTAACATTGTGCATTATTATTAGTAGAGAATGCAGCATTATTACCCTATGCTAATGGTGATGATAGAAACAGATAGAATTTTGGTGCACAAATTCCTCAGTAATTGAGCTCCCCTTTTCCAAGTTATGCTACAACTATGTGTGAACTGGTGCAATCTTCAAGCCTTATGCAAAAGATTCTCATATCACCACTGACATCATTAGAAATAATAATACACATAGATGATAGAATTTAATCATACACATGAATTGGGTTTATGATGAATTTTCACAATGACTTACAATTATTAAACTGTCAAAAGTATGAACTAAATAAATTCATCAAAACACCATCATATTTTTCATTGCAGTAACATCACTTTATCTAAAAACCTTAATCTAAATGAGGAACACCCACTATGCAATAAATGTATGCATTATCTATCTTTGACCTTAGACTTTATAATCGTATCCAATACAATCTCTAATATACTAAAACTTGGTGTTGATTCCTATTTGAATCCCAAGGTTGTCATTGTTGGCCTAGATTTCTTCGGGCCATGCTCTCATTTTGGTAACAAATATTGAGTTATATACATGTTAGTTAAGAAAATGGAGTTATCAAAATCATCCTAGTGAAGAGGTTCAATCAAAAAGACCCCTCCAATTTACATTTTAGGTTGCTCACAATTATTTGATCTTTAGCTAGTTGTTGTGATAACAATGATGTGATAATGTTGAAGACTTCCTGTTGTATATTCTTAGCTATCCCTATCAATCAAATAAACTCTCTAGTGAAATATTCAAATATTTCCTCAGTTATAATTTGTGTACTATACCACCAAGAAAAATCATATGCTTCCCCTTCTTGAATAACACCACCATCAACCAACATTTTCCTAGGCATCTCCATCAAATCTTGAAAATTTGAGATCATCTCATCTTGAGAAATATGTTCATATTCCCATGAGTCATCCATGTAGTGAATTGTAGAAATAATGGCCAATGCTTTGTTATGAACTTACACCAAGTCCCCAACAGACTTATATGCTTCATTTGGGATGCCTTCAATCCAAGCTTCTACATTTTGAGAAAGTATTCTAATCTTGTCTATACCCTCTGCTAATTTAGTTGGAATAAATGGTGGGGATAAAATATGGCCCTTGTTCTCGCACTAGATGACATCAATTTTTTAGGTCTCACAATGTCTTGATCTCACCTTTTGCTCTTTGATATTTCTATTCAAGATTCTTCATATTTTCTTTCACAACTTGTGTTGAATCATCAAACTCTACTAGGACTTGTGCATGATAGGCATGACCTAGATCAAATTCTATAATGTGGTACTCATCTAGATAAATTTGATCCTTAGTATTCTCAATTGCAGAAGTTACAATTTATAGAAAATTCTTGATACTAATTCTCCTCTGATAACTCCTGTAAACCTATTTTCCTTTTATTTCTCTTCTAATCAGATGATTCAGTCAAAAAATTCTTGTAGTTCAACTATAGGGCCAATTTTTTTCTCTTAATCTCTCTAAATCCCTATCTCATCCATTCTAGAATATCAAAACTCTAATTCCCTCTAGAATGTTAACTTCTCTTGTCCTTGCATAGTTCTTACATCAATTTCTTCTTCATCTCTATGAATTTCTTCCATTTCTTTGGGAGTTGTCGTCTTTGTAGAAGGAATTTCTATTTCTTCGTTAGGAATATTTTCTTCCATCATCTATTTTCTAGCACAATACCTAGAATTTCTTTAATGGTCATCTTGTTCCCTACTTCTTCCTTGTGTATGCCTCTAAGAAGCATTGATGCTCAATTTGTCCTACATCAACTTATTGAGGTGCTCTTATTACTTAATTATCATTCTATTTGTTTCTACAATGTACCCAATAAAAGTTCCTATCTCTTGAACATTGAGAGCCTAACTAAGTGAGAATGGAACATTTCTAGTCATTTGCATTTTTTGTTGTATTTCTTCAAAATAATCTGCCTGATAATGCACTTGGACACATCTTATAGTGAGTAGGGATCTTTTGATTTAGAATTGTTGGTGACTTTGGGGGAGGATGAGGATTTAATTTTTTTGGAAAATGATCCCTCTGACTTCTTTTTGCGTTGCCTTTTACAATTGAGCATATTTTCAAGGAAAAGATGAATTATTTCTTGGTTTGAATTTTTTGTGAATTCATCAAAACCATGCTAGGTTATCTCCTTATTTTTGCGGACCATCCCCTTTTAAGGCTTCTCATGCTCCTCGTGCTCCTTATATAAGTTCCCTATTTGCATAGTAGTTACATTTGGAGTGTAAGGGCCTTTTACATTGAAGTGTAAAGGAATTTCACATTTACTGTTACCTTCATTGATTTTATACTTGCATTTGTGGGTTCCTTGGTATCTACATCAAAGTCTTCAAATGATGAACTTGAATCTTCCATTGATGAATGTACTCAATGTGTCTTGATGTACATCACTGGGAATTTCTTCATTACCTCTATTGCTCCTAGCAGTTTGGAAAACATATATGTTGTAGGAGGCATATTGTTCGTATTCACGATAAATATTTTCTTCAAAACATTTCCCTATTGCTTGATAAATATTTTCCATATATTCCTCTTCATGGATCCTTTCAAAATAACACTAGTAAATTTGAACCTATTTTTTGATGCTTAATTGTCATATTTTTTATGCTTCAATGTCAAAAATTAATGTCTCTAGAATTTTATTGAAATTGTGACATAGTCCATGACTATCAATTTATTGATAGAATTATCTGTCAAAAATCACCCCCATCTATGTGACATGCCGATGTCAAACATCTAGTTCAAATTGTCAAAATATGGATGACCTCGAGAGATGATTTGATGAGCTTGTCATATCGTCAAAACCACTTGACATTGGATATCGACGAATTTGACATATCATTGATGCTAGTAAGCATCAAAAGATCAACTACATCTAGAGATGATTTGACAAGCTCCTCACACCATCGATGATAGGCTGTGTCAAAATATTGATGACAGGTAGAGTTTAAAAAAAATAAAATCAAAATAGTCTCATTGTTAGAAATAACATTTAGATGATCTCACCAAGGCATGCTTGAGGTTGGAAAGTTTTGAGTATCTTTCACTGCCTAGTTATTAATTTCTGTTGTTCCCTTTGGATCTAGTGTTTTTAAAAGAATTTGGAAAGCATAAGTAAAAAAGTTATGGGATATGAGATTAAATATGCAAGTTGTTAGCTTGAATCAAGGAAGGGCAATGAAGATTTTTTCAAGTCTTACCTTGAGCTCTAGAAGTAGCATAACACGAAGTAACATAACACACTTTCCAAGGACTTGGGTTTTAGATTTGAAAATATAGTATTTATACCTAATTATGATGATTTATACCTGATTGTGAATTGTGTTATCATACATTGCACAAATCATCTAAAACTATTATTTTATTTGAATGATACATTTACCTACTTTCTCAATGTTGGTTGTCTTGTCTATCTCAATTATTGCTTCTTCATCTTTTAAGTCTCCTAGAAAACAATCTAAATGAAAACAATTATGAATTATGTGATTGTACATTGGAGAAATCATCACCCATAACAATGAAAGCGATATTCAATGGAAGGGTGCACAAGAACAAAATTATTTGAATGATAATTTTAAAAATAACATGTATCTTGAAGTTGGGACCTTTATCAGGACCATCAATAGTTTTTCCATCAAGTTCTTTGATTGCTTTATCAAGGTCCTGTTACAAAAAAGATGATACCCATTCAACAACAAACCACATAATATGCACCATTCGCACTCAAGAAACCAAGCATAACAACCATTATAGAATGTAAAAAAATAAGTCAAAAGAATACATTAGACCTCAAACATGTTCAATTTTTTTGTAATTTTATATTAATCAAACTATGACATCAAAAAAGAATAAATCATACTTATGAAAAATTATTGTTGTGACATCTGATTTTATATTTACAAAACGTGTCAAGAAGTGAACAAAGCCAATAGACACATTACTCTTTCTGGATATAACAACTCTTTCTAATTGTAGCCACACACAAATATCTCAACAACCAGCTAAGAAATTGACCATTGTCAAATATTTATTTTATAATAAAGAATGAAGAAAAAACTATACCTTCCCAAAAGGTTCAAACAACTTTCTTAAAAAGTCTTCATTAGCATTGTTTAGAAGATTGCTAACAAAAGCAATTTTAACCTACATTTCAAAAAGAAAACCATATTAAATCAGAAACACATGATAATTGATACAAAATTATTTGTCTCAATCATGTATGAAAAGAATATAACCTAATATGAGACCTTGAAACACATAATGTAAAGAAAAAAGCCTCTAGTTCGCTTTCAGCCCACTCCACTATAGGATGCCACTTGCCTCCAAACTGAAAGTCTTTTTTTCTCCCAACTTGATAGGTTTACATTGAGCTTCACTTGGTTTCAAGAATCCTTTCATATTCTCTACTTAACAAGGCCAACCACATGAAGGTGGAAGCTCATTTGGCCTCTCCCCCCAACAATCACCTTAAATTCCCCATTAACTACTAAGTAAATATTTCATTCATTCATTTTAGAAGTATACCATTGAATCATTATAATCACATAACATTCAATAACATGACATACAATTAATTAATACATATAAAAATTCATCAATAATCTATGAACACATCAATCATTATATTCACATAACATTCATTAACACGGCATATAACTCATTAATACATATAAATATTCATCAATAATTCATGAACATGTCAATCATTATAATCACATAACAATATTCAATAACATGACATAAAATTTATTAATAAGAAACATTCATAAAAATTCTTCAACACATTACTCATTGAAAAAAGTCAAAGTTAGATACTTTTACATCTCACACAAAAGTTGAGGAATTTTTCTCTTCCATTGCTTTATTTCTTTTTTATTAATTTCTTTAGATGACAACCACCTAGAAGATATTCATCATGGAAAAACATATTAATGAGACTAATAACACTTCTATACAATGAATCTAACAAATAACACTTCTAACCTCATGTATTTCCCAAGATCATATATACCATATTTGACAGTCATGTTGTCAAAGTTGTGTGGGAGAAATAGAGGTAGAACATACTGCAGTAATAATAAAATGATCTTTTCAATATATTATAAAATAAAACAATCTAAAGTACATGATGGTTTACAAATTTATTGTAAATAGAGAAGAACATGACTTACCTTGATGAAGGTATGCCAATCATGCATTTTCAACCTTGACCCAAAATCACCTTTCTTTGATATGAGATTGCTTATGTTTGTAGCAAATCCTATGGGAAATTTAATATTTTTTTATGGCTTCATATATGGCATCAGTTTGTTGCTGCATTAATAACCAAGGAATGACGCTCATATTAATCTAGTTTCTAGTGCTATTTGATTTAAGGAAAAAATTCAATGCATGATTGGATTCATCAACGTTATTGCAAATTTTGACCAATTTTTATTTGTCATGCCTTCCATCCAATATTTTCCATAGTGTCTCTGTTACGTTCTTTCAAATATGCAAAGCATCAAACAAATGCATGATTTGGAGGTGCTCGTGTACGACAACCTACTCAATTGTCTAGGATAGCTTTTAAGTCCTTTTGGAAGTTTCTCATTGATGCCTTGAGAACCTTCATGAACATAAATTATATCATTAGTAAACAAAAGAAAGTATCCAAATTTCATATGAAAACCTACATCAGATGGAATGACATTACCTCGATGATTCATTCTATTGTATTCCAACTTTCACATGTGAGGTGTCATTCTTTGTAGCTTTGATGTTGTCTCTTCTTTCCCATTGAAAAGATGTTTTTTGGTAATTTGATACTTATGATTTTTGTGGAGAAAGTGTCTATGCTCATCGAACACTTGCTTTCCCAAACTTTTTGAATGGAGAGATTTCATCTTTGGACAAAAAATTGGACATGCATATATTCCCTTTGTCTGAAGACCTACAAGATCATGTATAATTGGATGACATATGTACTATAAGATTTATATTTATAATTATCACACACAACTTAAACATACAACAAAAAATATGTGTTAACAATTTTACATACCACAAAAATGTGTTAGTCTAGGGGCATCATGTATTGTCCATACAAGCATTGCATGGAATTAAAATTGCCTTTCACCAATTGGTCTAGAGATATCATAAATAGTGACCCCATTCCATAACTCCAACAACTCATCAATCAAGGGCTCAATATATATGCATTCATATCTTTCACTTGGTACTTACCTAGTTGAATGAAATAAACAAAACATAATTATTATGACCATTTTGATACTGCATTTATAAATTAATTTAGATGACTATTAAATGGAAACATACTTGGTATAATCACTATCAATATTATGTGCTCCCTCTTTACGGACATCCAAGGAAGAATGTTATTGCTAATAACAAAAATAGGTCAAACCATGTAAACAGATCTCATCTCTACAAATGGATTGACACCGTCTACTACCAATGAAAGCTTCAGATTACGAGGTTCTTCATTAAATACTAACCACCTATCTTCTATGTCCTTAAATGAAAAACCATCAGTAGACATTCACATAATGTCATCTTGACTTCTATTGTGTGCATAGTAATCCATAAATTGTGCCAAGCTAGTACACCTAAATAATCATTGCAAATGTGGAATAATGGGAATGTATTGAAGAACCTTGCAAGGCACCTTTTTCGTTATTTGATCTGATTGATATCTACTAATGTGACAATCAAAGAATTCTATTGCAAATTCATGTTGTTTATGATATTTAATATGATCATTGGGACATGCATGTGTTTTTTGACACTCCATTCTAATATCTTTCATAATTGTTGATAATTCTTAATAAAAGCGAGGTAGAATGTTTGATGGTAGTAACAAACACTCACCTATCAACCTATGGAAACAATTGTTAATATAAAGAGTGTTAACCTCATAATGGTTTTTGGCACTTGAGTTCCAACACACTTAATCACATTCCACATTGGAGTCGAGTACACCATGCATGCCGAGCCACAATAGATGCCGAGTTAGGAAAGACTTCAGGTGTCGAGTGATCTTCATGTGCCAAGTAGTTTTTAGATGCCGAGTGAAGTGTAAGTGCCGAGTAACATAAGGTGCCGAGTGTTAACAAGTGCTGAGTAACATAAGGTGCCAAGTGATACTATTTTGTTTAGGTGTCGAGCTATCCAGGAAACAACATGTGCCGAGTATCAGCAATACTTCAGGAGCCGAGTAACTCAGTATATCAGCATAAGAGTTTGTAATTGCACAAACTATGATGCAAATAGTTTTTACAACTAACATAAGGTAAATCTCGAAGGATTTAATAATGAGATCAAATCTTTTATTTTTCCTATGCAATCTACATGCAACCAATAAGAAAAATGATGAAGGCATGCAACCAATAGAAGAAGTGCAAATAATAAGCGAAAAATGAAGATTGAATATGGATCGTAGATCCATACCTAACCCTAAATCCTCAAAATGTCTTTATAAGGAAGAAAAAATTTCATTGTAAATGTATGAGTGGACATACAAGGGTGCACAAGGAATTCTATTTTCAAAAGCGAGGGTTATCAGATCACAAAAGGATCAAGATCAGAGAAAGCGAAAAAGGTGCTTGCATTTAGCAATCAAGGATTGTAATCTATCAGGTTCATTGTACCTAATACTTTCTAGCAATTGTATTAGAATGAAAATCCTATGGTGATAGGTTAGCTTAACAACTATTCTGTAGATCCTTTAAATAGGTGATTAAATCCTTTAACAGGGTGACACTTCATGTTAAGTGTTTGTAAATCCTCTAACCAAGTCACTATTAATACAGTGTAAAGCCTTTAACATGGCAGGCCTTTAACAGGGTAGACCATCAGAAGTGGTTGAACAATATTGCTGTAGTAATTTTTGTGGGTATCATCCCCACTCCAATTTTACGTTCTTATTCCTGGAGGGTTTCTAGGTTACCAAATTCCAGTGTTATGTGTTGTTGATGCATGTGTTTAGTTTCATGTTTACTTGATGTATTTACATGCATGCAATTTACTTTCAGTTAAAAGTTTTATTAGCTAAAGTGTGATACTTATGATTCACCCCCCCTCTCATAAGTACTCTTTCCATATTTGAATATTCCAACAATTGGTATCATAGCTAATTCATTTTCTCACAAGGAAAAGCCTAACAGCTTGGAGGAAAAGATCTAAAGATGGAAGCTTTCAAACTTGCAAAGATCATTGAAAATCAGGTGATAGATGTGCAACTTGGTCTACATAGCTTGGAGGGATTTAGAAACAAATTGAGAAACTCATTAAAAAAAAGGAAGGATCTAGCCATAGCTGAAAATGATATACACTACAAGGAGATTGATACCACCAACATATTTTCTAATGGAGATACTAAAGAGTTTGATGCAGCAATAGCAAAATTGATGGAGAAAAATAAAGTTCAAGCAGATGATATAAGATCTCTCAAGATGGAACATGAATCACAGGCCATAATGATATGTGAAATTGCTAAACACAAGAAAAGAGCAGTTGAAGATAAAGCCATGATGGAAAATGAAAAAAGAAACCTTGCAAACAAACTTGAAGAGAAATGTACTGAATTGACAAGGATCTCAAATATGCAGATGGATACACTTGCCCAAATGATGAACCTTCATCATGAACTCAACGTAAAAGATATTGAGATATCTACTTTAAAGATGCAGAATGAACAAATGTAGAATGAATTGAACAGAGAAAAAGAGGTAGCAAAAAATCTCAACAAGTCAAATGAAGCCATCAAGTATTTTGAACAGTTGCTGAAATTCCCAAAATCTGCCCATGATACATCAGGACTAGGATACAATAGCACTAAAGTTGGGGAATCATCAAAGCATGCTGAACAAAGAAGTGATAAAGGTAAGAATTCAAAACCCACTTGTCATTATTGTAATAAGAAGAGGCATATAGCTAATGTGTGCAGGAGTAGAAGATTCAATCAATCAAACACACCCAAAAATAAGAGTTTCTATCACAAGTGCAACATGCAAGGACATATGACACAAAATTGCAGATCCAATGTCACAAGGACTTAGAGATTTGATGGACATTGTTATAATTGCAAAAAGTATGGGCATAGGGCATTTGAATGTAGATCAAAACCTATGTGGACATCAAATCAACTAGCAAAAATAGAAGGGAATGAAAGTCATTATCATTGGGATTACAATACCAGATATAGCTGTCATTATTGTTAAGAATATGGACATATACCACAGAACTGCATAAGAACACATTTCAGAGGAAATTACAAAAGATGGTTGAATCAAACTACATGTTTCAGTTGTTTGAAAATTGGTCATATTAGCAGAAATTGTCCTACAAGATCAAAGGCACCCAAGAATGAAGAAAACAAAAGATTGATGTCGAAAAGCTAAGGGGGCAAATGAACAAGACTTGGAAAAAGAAAGATGAGTGCAACACATCAAGTGGAGGGATCACTTCACCCAATGGGTCAAGTGATCACACTTCATCAAACTAAGCATGAGAAGTACACAGGACTGATATACAAAGCTATATCACACATCAATCCCAAGACAATGAAGATAAGAAAAGTATAAACCTACATGAAACAAGATGTCAAGACAAAAACTAAATGTTGTTGCTGAGCTATCTTTGGATACCGAGTTAAACTCCAACAGATGTCGAGCTCCCAACACTGATCGAGCTGATAACTGATGCCGAGTTGGTTAACTCCAATGGAAACTGAGTAAAGTGGAAATGTAGTGCAAGCTGATTTAGGTTAAAATTTCTTCTGAAGCTGAGTTGGCAGTTGAGCATTTAATGCGATGAAAATAGGGTATATTATCGCGATTTCAATCAGTTTTACTCATCACAATCAAGAAGCAAAGGAGAAGAAAGAGAGCTAAGCGACTTCATAGCAAGAATCTAGCGTATCAAGCAGATTGCAACCGCATTCAACACATTTTTCATCGATCTTGAGGTATTTTCATTTGTGTCGAGCTACGTAGTTTTGTATCCTTTTGTTGTGAAAACCCTAGTTTGCATAAATGGCGTCAAGCTCAAAGAAAATCGAGGTAAAAGAGTCTTTTGAAGTGTAGTTAGTTTCAAATGAGGTCAAGAAACCTGATTTCTGTCCTATACCCGAAGTTGCCTACAAAAATGACCCAACCGGTGCTCTCTCCCATATTCTCGCAAAAGTTGTAATGGTCCAAGACATAAGAAAATGTTACAATTGTAAGATAGGAGCCCTAGGAGACATGGAAATAAGAAAAGCCTATGAGAAACTATGTGTAGATGGAGTCTTGAAAGAAGAATTCAAAATTGTTGAAAGAAAGGGTTTGACTTGAGTTTTAAGCTTTCCCATCGTATTCAAAACAGAATGGATTAGACTTGTGTTGAGCAGAATTCATGGTGGAAATTTGTGGTTAGAAGATTCTCCCATCAAATTGACAAAAGAAATCATACATAGAGTAACAGGGTACCCAACCCTAGATCGGTACAAAACCTTGAGAAGTGAACCAAAGGAATTTATTGAAAAGAATACTAGTGGCCAGTGGAACAAAAGAGGAATGACAATTCATACCATACAGGATCCTCTAGTTGAGTCTGCTGTTAGAGTCATCGCCCATAAATTCTACCAATCCAGTAGACTCAATAGTGTACCATGTATTGCAGTAGATGTAGGCTACAAATTGGTGAAAAAGGATCATACTTATGATCTTGTAGAACTGCAACTACAACAAATCAATGAAAACCTAGCTGCCATAAGAAGAACAAAGGGCACTCAATGCAAATTTGGAGCAATCCTAGTTTGTATATTCTTTTATGTTCAGAATGAGTTTCCTTCTTTTGGAAAAGTGGCATGGAGGAATGACAGAACCATCATTGCCCAAATCAATGAATGTATAGAGCAAATGGGAGAAAATTTTGATACCTTGATGATAAGCTATTTTGAGGATTTCAAGAAATCCAGGAAGCAAAGATCAAGAATACCAATTTCCTTAGTAGAAAAACATACTAATGATATATGTTTCTTAGTTGACATTGATTTTACCTATATTCAAGCAGTGATACCAAGGGTAAGATGGCTAAGGCCATTTGGATATGAAATTAATATTGATGAGGCATCTGCAACAATAACTACATTATTGGCAGAAGAAATAGATAAAAGTGCTCCACATTTTGGCACTTATGATGTGGTAAGATGAAAGATAAACATGGAATTAAAAACTGCTTCCACATTGAAGAAGAAAGAAAAATTATTAAAGAAGATTAAGAAAAAATTTGGTAAAGAAATTGAGGTTGAAGCAGAAGAAGAAGAAGATGACAGTGATGATGAAGATGAGCAAGAACAAGGGCCAATGGAATTAACTCAAAGTCTTGGAGAAGACAAGAAAGAAGGTGCAGAGGAAGAAGAAGCCAAGGAAGCACCAACTGAAGCTGAGCCAAAGAAGAGAAAGGCAACAGAACAGCCTCCAACTAAGCCCAGATCAAAGAAAGCTTCCACGCCATCACCTCAAAAGCCAACAACACGAGCATCAACAAGGGCCTCCACTCAAAAGGCCAAAGAGGAAGTTACAAAGAAAAAACAAATCAAGGAAACATAAGAAGAGCCGAGGAAAAGAAGAAGATATGTGGCTCAACCTGACACTGATGAAGAAGACCAATCTGGAAAGGTAAGCCACTCTTCAGTTGATACCTTATGTAAAAAGATTGGAAATGGTGACTTAAGTAATTTAAATAAAGTTGATTTCAGTAAATTTACTAAAGAAGAACAAAATAAGATAGAAGAAATAGTTTATGGAATGATGGCACAGTTCAAGTACACTCCACTTGAATTAGATGGACAATTGCCAAAAGAACTGTAAAAAATTGTAGAAGACAGATGGCATTTCTGTTTGAAAATGGAGAATGAGATGAGGGAATCAACCCTAGCAAGTGTGTTTCCGGATTTGACTAGGGAACAAGTAAAGAATGCAGTCAAAAGGCACAATAATTGGTTTACACCTAAATACAGGGTATTCCTCATACTCCAAAACAAGATGGAAGAAATTGTTCAAAGAACAATGAAATCATGGAAGAACTTGTACAAAAAGATTGAAGATCTTCTTGAAGAAGAATACAAGGAAGAAGCTGCTATACCAATAGAGGAGAGGAGAAAAAGGAAAGAAGATGAAGAAAAGAAAAGAGAAGAAGAAAGGAAAGAAGAAGAACAAAAGAAAAGAGAAGAAGAGAAGAAGGAAGAAGAAAAGAAAGATGGAGAGGAGGAAGAGACACAAAAATAGAATATAATGGGAATAGCTAAGCAAGAGCAGCAACTAGATCAGAGTGTGCAAGACACACAATTGCCACCCCCTAGCCCTCCTCAAGCATCCATCTCACCTGTAGACACTATAACTATTACTGATGTTCCTAATACTTCTGGTTAGAATATCAATCCATTAACTGCAAAAGATCTTAAAAGAATTCTTGACCAATCTACACAACAAGCAATATTATGTGCAGATCCAGTATTGGTCAGTATAGATGAATTGCAAAAACTAGTAGAAAGTACAGTCAAAGATAAGGTGAATCCACAAGAACCACCTTCTATCATCTCTACAACTACTAGTAGTCAATTTCAAATGCCAACAAGCATAGTTGATGCTGCATGACAAAAGCCAAGTGCAGCTGTAGAAAAAGGAACATAACAAATAGGACAGACTATTACATTTGATCCTACAACACAAACACAAGGTGCACTTTCCAAGATTACAATAATTGATCATGGTAGACAGAAGGAGGAGGAAATAGTGAAAACCCCTAAAGAACAAGAGGCAATACAAACATTAATAGATTTGCCTACCTCGGGAACTCCTTCACACTAGCCATTGCAAATATCTATACCAACATCTCGTACTACCAGAGTTGCAAGGGTACTTCACTATGGAGACCCTGAATTAGATGAGGAGATAGTCATACCAGGCTATGACTCAAAAACAATAACCATTGATCAAATCAATGAGGTGCAAGAAGCACTGAATAGGAGGAAAAGATAGGAAATACTCAGGAAGGAGTATAAACAAAAGCAAACACTATATGATATTAAGGACATCTTTATGGAAGCCTTCAATGTGCAATCACCAGATGAGCCAAAGCATATCATGGAGCAATTAACAGATATTGTTGACCAGGTGACAAATGAAGACCTAGAAATAAATGCAAAACTTATGGAATGGTCAGAAAGAAAATTTTAGGGGAAAGTGAATGAGAAAATATCAAGTCAAATTGCACTTTCACAAGTTGAATTGGCAAAGCTTATTGATAAAGTGAAAAAGGTACTTGAGAATATATTCTCATTGTACAAAAAGCTGTGTGATTTTTCATACTTCACACAAGAAACAAGCCAAAAGATATTGAGCCTAGAAAGAAATTTAAACATTTCAAGCATGCAACTACCAAATGATCCAGCTCAAAGTGAGAAGCATTTTGCTCAATCGCTTCAAACTCACAAATAAATAGTTGTATTAATAGAAAATGAGGCTAATATCAAGGCCAAATTAATACAGCTCCAGTCCTCCATTACCCCACATTTAGAGATACTCCATAAAGAGCAAGTACATGCTGAAACTATTCTCAAGAAAGACCCAAATTTTTCTACATCAGATGGACTTATTCATCTTGCTGCCGAGATTGCCATCCAACATAAGTCACTGGAAATTGCTTTGAACAATTGGGATGTAGCTCTCAGGATGATTATGGAGGTAAACAACACATTTTTGGCTAAATATGGTCTTAACCCTTAAATATTCTTTGACATAAGTGTCAAAAAGGGGGAGAAAACAGACATAATAGGGGGAGATACAGATATTATGAGATGAATTAATGGGGGATAAAAGATACAAAGGAGGAGCATGATATATAGACAAGGCACAATCAACTCAGGGGGAGTTACAAATTTTTTGAGGTATATATATTGTAAGCTACAAATTTTGATCAAGTTTTCTTTAAACTTTGTATATACCAATTAGATTAGTAAATGTACTCATAAGGTTAGGTAAGTGTTTTTGTCACTCATGTCAAAGGGGGAGATTGTTAACCTCATAATGGTTTTTGACACTTGAGTGCCAACACACTTAATCACATTCCACATTGGAGCCGAGTACACCATGCATGCCGAGCCACAACAGATGCCAAGTTAGGAAAGACTTCAGGTGCCGAGTGATCTTCATGTGCTGAGTAGTTTTCAGATGCTGAGTGAAGATCAGATACCGAGTGAAGTGTAAGTGCCGAGTAACATAAGGTGCCAAGTGTTAACAAGTGCCGAGTAACATAAGGTGCCAAGTGATACCATTTTGTTTAGGTGCCGAGCTATCCAAGAAATAGCATGTGCTGAGTATCAGCAATACTTCAAGAGCTGAGTAACTCAGTATATCAGCATAAGAGTTTGTAATTGCACAAACTATGATGCAAATAGTTTTTACAATTGACATAAGGTAAATCTCGAAGGATTTAATAATGAGATTGAATCTTTTATTTTTCCTATACAATCTACATGCAACCAATAAGAAAAATGATGAAGGCATGCAACCAATAGAAGAAGTGCAAATAATAAGCAGAAAATGAAGATTGAATATGGATCGTAGATCCATACCTAACCCTAAATCCTCAAAATGTCTTTATAAGGAAGACGAAATTTCATTGTAAATGTATGAGTGGATATACAAGGGTGCACAAGGAATTCTATTTTCAGAAGTGAGGGTTATCAGATCACAAAAGGATCAAGATCAGAGAAAGCGAAAAAGGTGCCTGCATTCAACAATCAAGGATTGTAATCTATCAAGTTCATTGTACCTAATACTTTCTAGCAATAGTATTAGAATAAAAATCCTATGGTGATAGGTTAGCTTAATAGCTATTTCATAGATCCTTTAAATAGGTGATTAAATCATTTAACAGGGTGACACTTCATGTTAAGTGTTTGTAAATTCTCTAACCAGGTCACTATTAATATAGTGTAAAGCCTTTAACAGGGTAGGCCTTTAACAGGGAAAACCATCAGAAGTGGTTGAACAATATTGCTGCAGTAATTTTTTGTGGGTATCATCCCCACCCTAGTTTTACCTTCTTATTCCTGGAGGGTTTCTGGGTTACCAAATTCCAGTGTTATGTGTTGTTGATGCATGTGTTTAGTTTCATGTTTACTTGATGTATTTACATGCATGCAATTTACTTTCAGTTAAAAGTTTTATAGGCTAAAGTGTGATACTTATGATTCACCCCCCCTCTCATAAGTACTCTTTCCATATTTGAATATTCCAACAAAGAGCATTATTGGTACGCTAACATAGAAGATGACAAAAATGACACTATACCTAAGCATATGTGAGATTGCTACATTAGACATACCATTCATAACCTTGAAGTTTACTAGCAACAATATAATGGAGAGAAGTGTTGTTTGGGAGCCTTGGTACAGAGGCTTGTATGCCTTTTCAATTATAGGTATATCAAGGTTTTCTTCATCATCATCATTAGATGCATGACTATCATTGTCTTCATCATCTTTATTATTGCACTGGTAATATCTTCTTCAATCCTGTTCTTTGGCACATTATCAACTATACCAATAACAACATCTTCAATTGTGTTCTCTGCCTCAGGATTATCTTCTTCCATGGGAGCATTATCTTCTACTTTGATATTCATAGCTCCATGTTCCACCAGTTCAAATCCACATTCACCAAAGGAAAAAAATTCTTTCCTCCTTCAATGTGATCATGTTGCCCACAATGTCTCTAAGTTGTTGTGATTAGAATCCTTCGATTCTTTAAGCCCTTACATTTTTTGCAAGGACAATAACATTTTCCATCATCATTTCTTTTGAACTGAGACCACAATCTAGCAATTGTCACCTTATTTTATTCTGGGTTCATATTGTTAGGCGTGGACTTTCTTCACAAGAAAATATTCGGGATATAAAATTATAACAAATATAAACATACAAGCATTAATAGTATCTTGTATATAATCGATAATAATAAAATAATTAAATATTACTATCTCTTCAGTATAGATGACATCTAAACAAATCAAATGAATTATAAAATAAAAATATTGGCATTTGTTTTGAATAATATAGCATTAGCATTGATTCTAGACTTCATTCAACTTGGTAGAAAGCTTTTGAACTATTACATTCATGAGGTAAGGAAGAAAGTATCAAGACTACATTGAAATACCAAATACACTAGCAGATTTGACAAAAGTAACTGATTACATTACCACACCATACTCTTCCTCTCTCCTCTCTACATTCCATCCCCATCTACATGAGATTTCCTTGTTTATGTAGTAGAATGACCTTTTAACTCCCCAAAGAGTTCATACAAGATGGTTGACCTTCCACATTTTGAATACATGGCGACAAGTGCATACTGTATTGTGATGATCCATGCTACCTATGTCCAAGGCATTTGCACATTGGAGGCCCACTCCACCTACCAGGCTGCCTACATACTTGTATACACGAGGTCAAGACCCTTGAAGTACTCACTCTAACAAACATGTAGTTCTAGTTTCTAATTGTTTTTTTGTAGTTGTATTCCTATAACTACTGGTGAGCTTTACTCACCTAATACAACTCTTCACCATCATACACCTACTCGGGTGAATCAGGTGGTTTTCTATAATTGCAATCTTGTAATACCTTAGGGAAACCTTTGTGTTGTAGTTTATAGTTAATGTAAGGTTAAACTATATACGTCCTAAATCTCTCCTTATATAGTTATGTTTAAAAACTTGTGACAATAATCAATGGGTCTTAGTAGACCAGTTAAGTTAATGCTAGTTGGGAATAGTTGATTGCTCATTTTATTGTACCTAATCTGATGACAGTTCTACATGAATTTTTAATCAACCCAGCTAATCAACAACTACACCAATTGACCTATATACGTCCTAACTAATTCCTTATATAGTTATTTAAAAAGCTTGTGACAATACCCGTGGCCATGCTTCCTATTGATTGAAGTTTATTATTTTTCTATTATGCAAAGATCTCTCAATTTATACACACACACACACACACACACACACACACACACACACACACACACACACACACACACACATGTATGTATGTATGTATGTATATACGTACATATATACATATACATCAATCAAAAGGGCACGACAACAAAATCCTAGATCTTGGTGCAGGGGCCCTAGGTCCTAAATAAGGTGGTCAAACACTAGGGAGGATAGTATAGAAGGTCAATAAGCATCCAAGTTGATACAAGATAGTTTAGGAAATCTCAAACATGCATTTAGGCAAGTTGTTTACATGTTGTAATAAGGTTATCAACAAGTCAAAGGTTGGTCAATGATTGGTCAAACATTACGAATTAACCAAAAATCTCCATTTTTATGTTTTATAACATTTTTTCATATTGTGGTATAGTTTTGAAGGAATGTGGAGTCTTTTATTTGAAGTTTGTGTAAAAGTTGTAAAAATTGCAAAAATTGCAATAAAAGTTGTCATGCAACTTTTTGCAATTTTTCTTCAATCTGGAAGTCTAATAGTCATATCATTATTTGGATCGAACATGGAAGGATGAAGTTGTAAGGTTAAGAGTTGTGACCTATAAATTGATTATCTTCAACCTAGTCTGGGGTTGGAATAGTACTATACGGATTTGGAATGAAATAGCAATCCTTTTGGTGGGAAAATCATGCACAGTCAGATTAAATCTTTCTAAAATCTGTTTGTAGAGTGATAATTAGTTGTTGTTATGTTTTTAGAAAGTTGAGTTTTTGAGGATTGATGATGAATGCAATAACTTATTTTTGTCGAATAGGAGAAAGTGGTTTTAGTTTTGGATTTTATTAAGCCTATTGTTTACCCTAACCTACAGTTAAGGTTTGAATGAAAATAATGAATATCTCCTAATTCCCATAGTGAAAAATATTGATGGTTGGTGAGTAGAAGGGTATGAGGATGGGGAAAACATTATTTTTTTTATCTTTTAACAACTTCCACCTATCTGTACTATTCCTTCAACATCTAAGTCTCAATAGTCAAATTGTTGGACGTACTAATAGACTGTGATTACATTGCAGAGATCGGGTAACAAGTCATAGAGGTTGGAGCTTCAGTGGATAGTAAGGAGGAAGGATTCCAATATTTATGGGAGAAGAAAATTCATCACGGGTTTAAAGATTGGGAGCCTAAAAGACCAAATAGTGGTTATAAGCCTAAAAGCCTAAAATCTAGGGCTCGAGGGTTAAGGCGTTAGGATTAATGACCCAAAACCCATATTGTGGATTTAGAAATTTATTTTGATGTTATACATGACTCAAAAATTAATTTTGGGGATTTTTTGGAAGTTTTTTAAGTTTAATGTTGTTGTTGGTTGAATAGGGCTACTAGGAAAGATTCCCTATTAGGCCTCCTAGTGTAACTTGTACAATTGGCTTAGGAAGAAGCCCAAAACTTATCAGAGGGTCGTGAAACTTGGTAGAATGGGGGAGAAGGATGTATTTGTGTGTGTAGAAGCTTGAGATCATGGAGGGTGCAAGGGAGTGAGGTGTGTGGAAGCTTGTTTGCCTTGTTGAAGGTTTTAGGCTACTTGGAAGATAGGGATAGGATTATGAAGGTGAAGTTGGTGTGTGGAAGAGACCAATCACCACTACCCTTTTCTTGAGTAGGTCCTAAGAAAGGACATTGGATATCCTATTGGTCTTACACCCATTACTTGCATCAGATCTCCACTGATCTCCACAATCCACAAGATCTCTATTTATATATACATACATACATATACATACATACATACATACAGACATAAATATATACATACATACATATACACATACATATATACATACAAACATTTATACAAACATTTATACATACATACATACATACATATACACATACATACATACATACATTTACATATGCAATTTTATCACCTTGGAAGGAATTTGATTAGAAATATGGAAAAGTTGTGAAAATTGACAAAAAGTTATCATGTAATAAATATTGTTGCTGAGCAACTTTTTTTGCAAATTTGGAAGGTCAACAGTTAGAGTTTTATTTTGATCGAACAAGTAGGAATGAATATGTAAGGTCAAGAGATATAGCCTATAAATAAATGTTCTTCAACCTAGGAAAGGGTTGGAGTTGATATGTACAGATTTGAATCAATAAGAAATCATTTTTGGTGGGAAAATACGTTCAAACAACAAGTTCATTGCATCAATGAGGGTTTCATTACTGATTATAGTAACTATCTTCCAAACTCCAGTATCTCACCTACTCTACTCTTCCAAGGGGTATTCAACATCCCATGAGTGAATACAAACCTTCCATCTCACATATAGACTCTAGAAAAGATTTTTTCATGTTACTTGAATGCTGGTTCTCTGTATTTTACATGCAACAATAGGTGACTTATGGATTTTTGGCCAACTCTATTATATAGAGAAGGGTTATAGTGTGGACCAACAAAATGACAATAAAAAAACAATAAAGGAAACCTTTACATCTTCCCTAACTTCAAACAATGAAAACATGCAACCAATGTGGCACCACACTCTGAAACTGTACAACATTTACTATCTAAAATAATGAATAATGAGATCTTGGTAATAACCCAATGATACTAGGCACATGTTTAACATCATAATTAATTCTAGACTTCATTCCATCATATATGAATATTATTAATCTTTACATCCATGAGGTAAGGAAGAAGATACTAGGACTGCAGTCAAATAACAATACACCAATAAATTTCACAAAAAAATTGACTTTTATTATACAAAATCACACACCATACCCTTCACCTTTCTTCTCCACATCTCATTCTCTATTCTCTACATGAGATTGCATTGCTTATGTAATACAATGACCTTTCACATCCCAACAAAGATCATCCAAGATGGTTGACCTTCCATCTTCTACAAAACTATCATTTTGCAAAAAATGTTGACAACAACATTTTTTGACAACTTTACATTTTTTACACATTTTTGACAATTTGCCTCTTTTGCTAACTCATGCCTATTTGGCACCATATATAGGTCCAAAAGGCTTACAATTTACATGTTTAATTGATTTTTGACCTTGCATGATATTTTAATAACCCTCAGGGCCTTTGATCTCCACAATCCACAAGATCTCTCTATATATACAAACATATACATACATACATATATACATATGTAATACATACATACATACATACATACAAATAAACACATACATACATACATACATCTGCATATGCAATTTTATCACCTCATTTAACTAACTTTACTTTCAAATGAAAATTTAGGAAGTAAAATATTTAGGTACATTTTTGAAAAGCAACTAGATTTTTTAGTGGATAAAAATATCATATTTTTGTTCATATGGATAATAATAATAATATTTATTTAAATTTTTTGGAAGGATATTCATATTTTGTTTACAATTATTTTCATTTTCAATAAGTAGTTATTTTGAGTTGATGAGATACATATTTGTATGTGTGATTGCTCTCTTAACTTTTTGCTTTGCTACCATAAAATTTACACAATACTTTCTACCTAAATAGTCCAATAGTTGTACACTTTTGAATATTTCATTATTGGTTATGAACACAAGAGTCAAAAGTAGCTATTTTGAGTTGATGTACTTATATATTCATATTTCCTATTAACTTTTTGCTTTGCTACCATAAAATTTGTACAACAGTTTCTACATAAATGATCTAATAGTGTAATACTAATATATTGTCCAACTACTTGAAAAAATATTATGTTGAGATTTCCATTCACTCCTTGTTCACCTGATTGCCAAATTACTAAAATTAATGAAACCCAAAAAAAACTAAAAACTCTAATAAAATTGTATCAATAGAAACCTACTCATATTCCTACTGAAGAATAAGTTTTTTTATCCTTTGCATAACTGATCTTACAATGTGTATTACTACTTAGAAATCAAAATAATAAATTATGAGAAGAGACAATAGGCTCAATGATGCATTACTCTTGCTGTCATGTTTATATGTATGTTGTTGTTGCCTTTTATTTCTCATAAATAGATATGTTATATATAAGTTGCAACTTTGAAGATTATAATGTATGTTGTTGTTGCCTTTTATTAAACAATTAATTGAACTTTTTGAAGGAAAATACAAATTTAACAATGGATGCTTTTTTTCAGTTCTTGCCATTTCTTTAGTTATCTATGGGAAGATGGAATAGAACCCTCGTATATTGTATTTCCACTCTCAACACTAATGAATGTAAATGTAACAGATTGGGGGCTATAACTTTAGATTCATTGAGGGTTTTTAATGCTCATTAAAAATTTATTCGGCTTTGTGAGGAAAATCGACATAGAGCTTTGGGTCAACACCAGAGGAGCCTAATATTTACATGTCCCAAAACAACGAAAATGAAAATTACCTTGAACCCTTACCTTGAAATCAAGCAAGTTGCAAACAGAAGAGGACAAGAATGGACCCTTACCTTGAAAGAAAGTTCCAAATAGAAGAGGACGCAGAGAATAAAAATTAATCAATCAACCTTACCTTGATGGCACTGAAAAGATCTTAATTGGTCATCCTAAAGACTCCCACTCACACTTTTCCGCGTGAATAAATGAAGTTTCACTTTTTTTTTTTGTTTATATCCCTAACAATGTTAAAATTTTGATGGAAAACTTAAATGTCGTCAAAATTTTGACGCTAAACTTAACTATCATCAAAAATTTGACGTTATCAAGATCAATTTTTTTTAAAAAATGAATTTGACAAGCCAAATTGGCTTGCAGTTGAAAATTAAGGTAAAAAATGACCCCCAAATGTATGAGTGCAAGTATCTCTTTGTTAGGTAGAAGCCATGTTCAAATTTTGTTGTGACAGGTTTGAACATTTTGACAAAATTTCCTTGATCTAAGTGGCTATGATCTCATTGAAATTTGGAATTTTGCAGATATTTCCTATCATGTATGAAAATGTTATTGTCTCTCAAAATTTGAATGCAATTCCCAATAAATATTCCCCATAAATATTTGTAGTTGTTTTCTCACGATGACATCATTCACTTCTTCTTACCACTTTATTTTAATTAATACTTAAACAATTTTGGATGCACATAAGCTTGCTTTTGCTTTCTTTCTTTTTATTTTCAAATGTGTGGGTGGGTTTTTTAAACTCATACGAATACAATCAACCCTATTAAATTATTTCAAAAACATAGGTATGCATTGTATTTGTGGAACATAGAAGTAATTTTTTTTGAGTTTTCTCTTTTTCCCTTTAGTCTTTGATAAACTCAAATATCTTTGTCAACCCTCTTAATTCCTTTTTAGTTTGGTACACAGACTTTAATTTTTAGAACTTCCTTTTCCTAGATAGGGTTAGTAAGTTTGAAATAAAAACAACATGCTTAAAACCTCTTTGTAGGAAATATCAAATAGAGTTTTGCTAGTGGTTTCTTAAAATGTAGAACTCAAAAATCTTCTCTATACTAATGTCAAGTAGTCTATAGTCCAAAATGACATTTTGGAACTCACAAACAAATAGTCAAAAGTGGTATCCATGCAATACCCCCTCCAATTTGAAACTGAATAACATTTTAAGAGTTGGATCTCTGTTTGCAACAATAACAACTCTCTACTCTTTGATGGGGTTACAAAACTAGGTGTGCATGAGAGCTTAACCTCGGGGTTCATGGATTGCCACATATATCCATTGATCCATTATCTATAGGGTTCTCCTTTCTTAAAAAAAAATTGGATATTAGTGACATTACCTTGGAGCTTGGGTGGGGTATGACTCCATTTTATTTCTCCTCCTCTCTATCACTGATATGCTTTAGGTTCTAAAGGCTAGAAGGAAACTATTTTCCTCTTCTTCAAAGGTCTTCCTTGATGAGAACCTTACTAAATCTCAAGTGGAATAAGAAAACACTCTAGAAAGATTAGTCACATCTTATTTGGAACCTAAAGACATTTATTAGGGACTCCTCCCTAAGTTAGGAGTTGTAATCGACAGTTGTAGTGAAATGATGGTCACAAGTATGGTTGTGCATGAAGGAACATGGAGGTGGTCCGTTGCATGTTGATTGTTGGAACACAAATGGCTCGCATAGGTATGCATTGTATTTGTGGAACATAGAAGAAAAATTTCTGAGTTTTTTCTTTTTCCCTTTAATCCTTAATAAACTCAAATACCTTCTTCAACCCTCTTAATGCCTTTTCACTTTGGTACTCTTAGACTTTGATTTTTAGAACTTCCTTTTACTAGATAGGGTCACTAAGTTTGAAAAAAAAATGCTTAAAACTTCTTTGCAGGAAATATCAAATAGAGTTTTGCTAGTGGTTTCTAAAAATGCAGAACTCAAAAATCTTCTCCATACTAATGTCAAGTAGTCTATAGTCCAAAATGACATCTTGAAACTCACAAACAAATAGTCAAAAGTGGTCTCCCTACAAGACCCCCTCAAATTAGAAGTTGAAAAACATTTTAAGAGTTGGATCTCTATTTGCAACAAAAACAACTCTCTACTCCTTGATGGGATTTGAAAAATTATCCATGAATAAAAGTTAAAAGAAAGGACTAGGTGTGCATGGGAGCTTAACCTTAGGGTTCATGGATTGCCTCCTATATCCATTGATCCATTATCTACAAGGTCCTCCTTTCTTAGTAAACAATTGAATATTACTAACATTACCTTGGAGCTTGGGTGGGGTATGACTCCATGCCATTTCTCCTCTTTCTCTTTGTCGCTGACATACTTCAGGGTCTGAAGGCTAGAAGGAAACTATTTTCCTTGCCTTCAAAGGTCTTCCTTGATGAGGACCTTACTAAATCTCATGTGGAATAAAAAAACACTCTAGAAACACTATAGTCACATCTAGATGAGAAGGGATGTGGGTTGTTATTTGGAACCTAAAGGCATTTATTAGGAAAAAATTCCCAAGTCAGGAGCATCAAAAGTTGTAGTGAAATGACGTCACATGTGTGGTTGTGCATGAAGATATATGGAGGTGGTTCATTGCATGTCGATTGTTGGAACACAAATGAGTCACTTTGGTACATGCTAGGCTTATTACGAGATGATATTGGTTCATTTGATTTTTTGATGGCCAAAGCTTTCAACCAATTCTTTGATCACCCATAAAGTCCAAATAAATAATTCTAACCTGATAAACACATCTCTAAAATGAATAAATAACCTCTATTATAGAAAACCTACTCAAACTAGGAATTATTAAATATGCAACTCCAAAATAAGACAACTCAACTCTAAATTAATAAAGATAAATATTTCTATTAAATAATCCTTCAAATAAACTACTTAACTTCATTAATTTAAAGCCATAATTTAATTTTAGTTAATTGAAGTGCATTCAAATTACATAATTTTATTTTATTAAAAAGCAATAGTCATAGCATATTTGTTAGAATTAGTAATCTTTCCTTAGTTGTATTTATTTATTAATTAGCATAAATCAAGGTATCCCTTATGTAATTTTGTCCTCTAGTACAAATGTGAGGAACTGTCACTTGTTTGTGTTTTTGTCCATGCATGAGGACATGTTATTTTTGTAATTCTTTTATTAAGAAAAATAGTTTATTCCTTAAGAGGATTATGACACTTGGTACACATACACTTATGAATGTGACATTTATTCACTTGGGAGTTACTAAATAACTCATTTTCTCATCTCTTACCTTTATCTAAGAGATTCTCCTCTCTCATTCTCTACACACAAAACATACACTATGCAACTCTTGTAATGAGCTTATGGCTTCATATCTCTCTTTTCTCTCTCTCTTTCATTCTTTATGCATTTCCATCATTTATATACTTAACATGTGATTTTTTTCTTATTTTTCTCCCTTTGAAAATCTTGTATTCTTGTGTTGATCTTTGTAATCACTTTCAAATATTTTTAGTTATGAAGAATCTTATGAATTTATGGTAATAATTTTTTTACAAAACTCTCTTGGATCCCTTTCCTTTATGTCTTTTCATTTGAATATTTCTTATTTGGTATTAGAGCTAATTACTAATCCTTATTTCAGTTGATGTATTGAAGGTTACCAATCTATGTGCTCACATTCTTGAGAAGATAAGAGAAGTTTGAACTTCATTTCTAACCTCTTTTGTGTTACACATCTTATTTATTTATTCAAATCTATATTTTTTTCTTTGTAATATTCTTTTTATTTCCAAATTTTTTCTTTCATTTTCCAGCAATTGTTTTTGGATCTAATCTATTGTGTTTGCAAGTTTTCTTAAAATATTAATTTATTATTTAGAAATTTACATTCATTTCGTATTTCATACAGCTTAAAAAAGGGATATTAACTTAGTTTCACGTCTACTCATAAATTTGTTTAAAAATAATATTAAGCTTAAAACATTATTTTCTCTTTCCTTTTTTTCCCTTGAAATATTTTTAGTAGCCGCCGGTATAGCGATATCTTCACTGTAATTTAAAATTTTAATAGTCTCATTAAGAATCTCTACTTCTTATCTGTTTAAAAATCTTATATAAACTTGTTCCTGGTATTTTTATTTTAAACTTCAGAGCTGCCCTTAGAAACCAATAACTCCATTTCCGCCAAGTTCAGCCTTTGTACCCTTGTCCTTTTCTATATAAATATGCAATAACATTGTGCTTTCATTTTATCTGCTTAAATTGATTGTACTGACTCTTAAAAGAGGCCCTTGAACCTCTGTTTTTGCATGGCGCGAATGGTCCAATTAAGGGGTTTTCTTGAGACCTTTTGTTAGATCCTCATGGCTTCGCTTATGCTTGTTCTGGCTGCGAGTTTTGGTCATGATAAGGTTTAGAAACCCTTGCATACTCTCTCATACCTATCAGAAACTGATAAAACAATTTCATTTCAAAATTATGTATCTGGGTATGGGTATATTTCGTGAAGAAACTTAGAAACAAGCTCTTTACTTGTCGGTTTCTGTAATCAAATCTATTTTTCCTTCTGTTTTTTAGGATTGTCTTTCTTAAAAAATTATGGAAATTTCAGTCTTTATGATTATCTTTTAATTTTGACTATTTAACACTTTTAGTCTAGAAATCAGATCTTAATCTTAATGTGTGATATTTAAGCGGTCCCCTCATCTCATCTTCATCTTGATCAGCTAACTTATTGTAGTCCCCCATTTTCTGATCTTTGATAACGAAGAATTCAATATAGCGGTGGAAGCTGAATGACTACCTGCTGCAACATTTATATTTGCTTTGTATGATCTCTTTTTAGTTTTTTTACGTAATTTCGTGATGACAGTGAAATTAAATAGAGGATGGTAAACCTCTAATATCCTTGCAACTTTACCTTTAGGCGATTAGGAGGAGTAGTTGCCATTCGAGATAAGGCTCCAACCATTCCTCCAGCAATAAGGCCTTGTTTGGTTACGGGAATACCGGGCGTGGAATAGGGTTTTCAACGCCAAAATTGGGTTATGGAAGAAAACGGTGGCGTTTGGTTCATCAAACGCATAACCCAGTTTCGGGTTTCGTCTGCCAATTTCGCTCAAAAATTGGAAGAAATTTCTTCCAAGAAATAGGTGGAAGTTGAAATGAAAACCAGGTTTTGGGTTTTTATGAATGCGTTTGAATAAATCGTTGGGTCTGCCGAATCTGCCTTAGGTTTTTGGAAGAACAAATTGGGTTTTTTGGAAGACGATGGTTGTATTGTTTTCGTGCTCTGTTGTGCGAAGGCGAGGGTTTTTGGTTTGCTGCGTTTGTTGGGCTTGTGGGTTTTTCGTGGCCGTGGTTTGTGAGGGTTTCTGGTTTGTGGGTTTTCTGTGGCCATGGCGTGTGGCCGTGGCATTTTCTATGATTTCTCTTCTCCACTTTGAACAGCGGCGGCAGTAAACGGTTCTCCTCTTACACCCACCTTTGCATACTGGATTTTTTTAAGTTTTTTTGGTTCATTCAAACGTAACTGTTTGTTTCAAATCTGTTTTTAAAATAGTCAATATATGTGGTAACTGTTTGTTTCAAATCTGTTTTTAAAATAGTCAATATGTTCTCACTAATAAATTCGAGTATAGTGTTGTGAGAGATCAATACCAGTGAAATGAAAAATTAAACTTTGTAACAGTTTCTGGGTGTTTGTTTTAAATCTGTTTAGCAAAATAGTCAATATGTGCTCACTAATAAATTCCACTATAGTGCTGTGAGAGATCAATACCAGTGAAATGAACAACCAAACTTTGTAACAATTTCTTGCCAGTAATGAGTTCTAGTATGTTGTTGTGAGAGATGAATGAAATACCATTAAATAGAGCCAAGTCATAAACTTGTGCTCACTAATAAATTCTAGTATAGTGTTGTGAGAGATCAATACCAGTGAAATGAATAACTAAACTTTCTAACTGTTTCTTGCCAGTAATGAGTTCTAGCATACTGCTGTGAGAGATGAATGCAATACCATTAAATAGAGTCAAGTCATAAACTATGTATGAATCAACTATGTATAGATCAATGTCAATCATGGCTTTTATCTATACATAATCAATATGTGCTCAATATGTGCTTAATAATGAATTCTAGTGTGTGCTCATGTGATTACCTGTATATATCATAGTGCCAATCAAGCAAAACATGGCAATCATGGCTTTTATCTATACATAGTTGACCTATAAGTAGTTTATCATGGTTCAAATCTGTTTAGCAAAACAGTCCAATATATGCTGTAACAGTTTGTTTAGAATCTGTTTGACAAAATAGTCAATATATGCTCACTAATGACTTTCAGTATAGTGTTGTGAGAGATCAATACCAGTGAAATGAACAACTAAACTTTGTAACAGTTTCTTGCCAGTAATGAGTTCTAGTGTACTGCTGTGAGAGATGAATGCAATACCATTAAATAGAGCCAAATCATAAACTATGTATAGATCAATGGCAATCATGGCTTTTATCTATACATAATCAATATGTGCTCAATATGTGCTCAATAATGAATTCCAGTATGTGATCATGTGATTACCTGTATATATTATAGTGCCAATCATAATAGCAAAACATGGCAATCATGCTTTTATCTATACATAGTTGACCTATACATAGTTTATCATGGTTCAAATCTATTTAGCAAAATAGTCCAATGAGTTCCAGTATAGTGATGTGAGAGATCAATGCAATACCATTAATCAAAGTGAATCATGCCAATGAAATGAACAACTAAACTATGGATATATCAAGTATGTATTGATCCATGTAAAATCATTCAACATACTTATGAGGTCATAAACTGTGTATAGATAAAAGCCATGATTTCAAACTATGTATAGATCAATGCAGAAAGAAACTCTATTCCTATTGCCAACTATGCTACTTTTCATCTTCTAAAAGACAAGCCTCAGTTTCAGAGGACCCGACGATTTATTAAAACACATTCATAAAAGCCCAAATTCAAGTTATAGTTTGTACATGTGTATGTGTACATACATACATGTGTGTGTATGTACGTACACACATACATACTTGTGTGTGTACGTACATGCATGCATACATACATGTGTGTGTCTACGTACATGCATGCATACATGTGTGTGTGTACGTACATACATGCATACATACATACATACATTCATGTGTGTGTATGTACATACACACATACATACATGTGTGTGTACGTACGTACATGCATACATACATGTGTGTGTGTGTACGTACATACATGCATACATACATGTGTGTGCACATACATATATACATACATGTGTGTATACATATAGACAAATGGAATCAATATTATGCTTTCATTGGTATAGATAGATTACATGGAGTATAATGACACATTGTAATTTGTTCTTTATGGGCTTATGATCCTTGGTAGTTGGTACTCCTTGTTGTATTTGAATAAATAATTGACTTCTTAATGCAATGAGGCTAGCAAATAATCATGTTGTATCTCGATAGGTGATAGTTGATATTTCATAACTGATAGTGTTTAAATTGTCCACATTTCAGGTCACTAATGGATCCTATGGAGAGTATAGAGGTCCAAGGAAGCATAGTTAGGAAGACCACATACACCCGCATTCTCACAATTCTTTTTGCTTTTGTTGGCATAGCCAAAGTACTGGTAGCCCGAGAAGGTAGTCAAATGGGTAAACGAATAAGAAAAGGAAATTTCTTTTGTAGAGACATTATTCATTCGAATGAGGTGGATTGTCATGATCAGATTCGGATGAGTAGGGCAGCCTTCTTTTCTCTAGCTCATATTCTGAGGCTAAAAGGAAGCTTGAGAGATACGATCCACTTGAAGTTAGAGGAACAACTAGTGATGTTCCTCCACACCCTTGGGCACAATCTAAGGAACCGCAAGATTGCCCATAACTTTGGGCACTCAGGAGAGACAGTCAGTCGGTACTTCCACAAGGTTTTGATGGCTATCTTAGCCCTTCACAGAGATTACTTCATACCACCTAGTCCAGGCACTCCTCCTGAAATTAGTGGGAAGGATCGTTTTGAACCATTCTTCAAGGTAAATCACACATTATTACAAGTTTATTGTCTAGAATGTTGTCCTTATCTTATTATTACTTGAGCATACATTTGATCAGTGTATCATATCCCACAGGATTGCATTGGAGCCATCGATGGTACCCATATTCCAGTGCGAGTTGATGTCGACATACAGGGTAAATATCGTGATAGAAAAGGGAACCTATCGCAAAATGTTATGGGTGTCTGCTCCTTTGATTGTAAGTTTTAGTATTGCCTTGCTGGTTGGGAAGGCTCTGCTGCAGATAGCCATGTTCTAGCCTCAGCTCTATCCAGATCAGATCCACTTGTAGTTCCCCCTGGTAAGCCAAATCACATTTTAATATACTCAAGGTTATGCTAAATGGTTCAAGTATTGACAATATACTTTCTTTATATAGGAAAATATTATCTCGTGGATGCTGGATATCCAAATGCACCTGGATTTCTCGCTCCTTATCGGTGTACACGCTACCACTTGAAAGAGTGGTCAAGAGAAAACCCAATAAACTCTGCACATGAGTTGTTTAACCATCGACACTCCTCTCTTAGAAATGCAGTAGAACATACATTTGGTATTCTGAAGCAACATTTTCCAATCTTAAGACATGCAACGTCTTACGATATCATGACACAATCCTATATTGTTTTAGCATGTTGCATACTTCACAATTTCATTACGATAGAGGATGGCCTTCCATTGGAAGAAGCTATTGAAGAGGAAGATGATCGTGATGGGATAGAGGTGCCACTACTTGAGACATATGGGTTGTCTCAGGAGGATAGAAATGAGTGGGCCCAATTTCGAGAAGATATAGCAAATAGGATGTGGGAAGATTATAGATCTCGAGAATAAATGATTTATTAGAAGGCAATGTGCTTTATATGATTAAATTGATGTATGCATATACAATGATGGTGTTTGATTTTGTTATTCTAATATCAGTCTTTGCTACATTCTAATTAAATAAAAAGAACATTAACTTTCAATTTCACACCTACATTATGTACAAAAATTGTTGATCATATCTACAATACACAATTCAACTTGAAATATAGATTACATTGATTTAAATGCAAGAAAGCACAATTATTATACATCTTTGCATTGAGAAAGTACAATAACATGCTTCATAATGGGGCTCATGACTATTTACTTGCCATTGATATCACCATTTTGTCTTACTGGTAGTTTTTTTGATGTTGATGTGTTATCATCAATTATTGCTTAAAATGTGTATCATCTTCAGTTAAATTCTTTCAAGTTTATTAAATGTTAGCCTCATTGCATTAGGATGTATTAAAAAATGATATTTAAAGTTTATCCAGTTCAATTTTAAATGAAATACAGCAAGGAGTACCAAATGATGAAGATCATAAGCCCACTAGTAAGAAGAGAACAACAAATTCGTTGAAAATCCTATTTTTCTGATGTTACTGCTTGATGCATTCCATTTAAATTTAAAGAGCAATAACTTTCAATTTCAGTCGTATGATTACTTTAAATCATAATACGTTTACCTATTCAATATGTTAGCCTTGTTCCATTATGACGTATTACAAATTGATAGTTAAAGATTTTCTATTTCAAATTTAAATGAAATACAGGAAGGAGTACACAATGGCATATACCGAGCTCATGATGAGCATGGACGGATCTGATCATGTGAAATAGATGTGTTCTCCCATTACTTTGAGTGATATAGATGGATCCCTCGCTGTGAGCAACAAATCTTCTTCTTCAAAGAAGAAAATGTGGACAAAATTGATGGAACGCAAGTTTTTAGACTTGCTCCTTGAACAAGTCCATCTCGGACGGAAAGGTGAAGGTGGGTTTAAAAAAGAGGCATGGACTGCGATAGAGAGGACATTTAATGCAGCGATGAACTCGAATCTGTCACGAGATCATTTTAAGAATAAACTAAAAACATGGAAAGTAGGATATAAAGTAATGAAGGACTTGAAAAATACAAGTGGGTTAGCTTGGAATGAAGAAACTCAAACTGTGGATGCTGAGGATTCAGTGTGGGATGACCTTTTGAAGGTAGGATCATCTTTGTACTCTTTTCATTGAAGAAATTTTTCCTTCTTATTTTAATAATGAAAAACTTACAACCTAATCCATCTATTAATGCTTATATGTAGAGGAGAGAATTCAAAAATGCAAAAATGTATAAGAGGTCACCTTTCCAATATTTCAATGAGTTGGCTGTAATTGTTGGTAATGACATTGCTGAAGGGTTCGCATCTACAACACCCCTTGATGCTAAAGAAGGGCACCCTATGAACGATGCATTTAATGTGCTTGATGAGGATGATACCAATTGTGGTACACCTCTTGACAGCCAACCAGATATTGATGAAGAGTTATATCATTCCAATCAGTCGAGTGCAAGTGCTAGAGGGACTCCTCCACCATCATCATCAAGGAGGGGAAAGAGGAAGAAGACATCTTTGGCTGCATCATTGGATGTGATATGCGAAACTATGAAGGAACTGAAAGATGGCCTCATTAAGCCTCAGATTGTAAAAGTGGATAAATCTGAAGATGATAATATTTTGACTGCTGCATATACTGCTCTCAAAGCTGTCCCTGAACTGAGTCGAGCAATTTTCATGAAAGCACATGATACCTTCGTGCTTCAATGTGAAAGAGCCAAAGGGTTCTTGATGATGGATGAGGTGGAGAGAGTGGAGTGGATTGCAATGACATTTGGTACCATTTAGCTATTTCAGCTACTGACTGGATTGCAATGATTTATGCTGCATGATTACTCTATTCAATGGTTTTGCATTAATCTCTAATAGCACTAAACTAAAACTATATTAATCTCACATCACTATATTGGAACTCATTATTGAGCACATTTTGACTATTTAATTAGTGATCTCTCACAACACTATACTGGAAGTCATTAGTGAGCATATATTTACTATTTTGTTAAACAGATTCTAAACAAATTGTTACAGCATGTATTGGACTGTTTTGCTAAACAGATTTGAACCATGATAAATTATGTATAGATAAAACCCATGATTGTCATTGATCTTCCATGTATCCATACATAGTTTATGTGTTGGCTGTGTTTAATGGTATTGCATTGATTTGTACATAGTTTATGACGTCATAAGTATGTTGAATGATTTTGCATGGATCTATACATACTTGATATATCCATAGTTTAGTTGTTCATTTCATTGGCATGATTCACTTTGATTAATGGTATTGCATTGATCTCTCACAGCACTATACTGGAAGTCATTAGTGAGCATATATTTACTATTTTGTTAAACAAATTCTAAACAAACTGTTACAGCATGTATTGGACTGTTTTGCTAAACAGATTTGAACCATGATAAATTATGTATATGTCAACTATGTATAGATAAAAGCCATGATTGTCATTGATCTTCCATGTATCCATACATAGTTTATGAGTTGGCTGCGTTTAATGGTATTGCATTGATTTGTACATAGTTTATGATGTCATAAGTATGTTGAGTGATTTTGCATGGATCTATACATACTTGATATATCCATAGTTTAGTTGTTCATTTCATTGGCATGATTCACTTTGATTAATGGTATTGCATTGATCTCTCACAATACTATACTGGGAGTCATTAGTGAGCATATATTTACTATTTTGTTAAATAGATTCTAAACAAACTGTTACAACATGTATTGGATTGTTTTGCTAAACAGATTTGAACCATGATAAACTATGTATATGTCAACTATGTATAGATAAAAGCCATGATTGCCATTTATCTTCCATGTATCCATACATAGTTTATGAGTTGACTGCGTTTAATGGTATTGCATTGATCTGTACATAGTTTATGACATCATAAGTATGTTGAATGATTTTACATGGATCTATACATACTTGATATATCCATAGTTTAGTTGTTCATTTCATTGGCATGATTCACTTTGATTAATGGTATTGCATTGATCTCTCACAACACTATACTGGAAGTCATTAGTGAGCATATATTTACTATTTTGTTAAACAGATTCTAAACAAACTGTTACAGCATATATTGGACTGTTTTGCTAAACAGATTTGAACCATGATAAACTATGTATAGGTCAACTATGTATAGATAAAAGCATAATTGCCATGTTTTGCTATTATGATTGGCATTATGATATATACAAGTAATCACGTGAGCACATACTGGAATTCATTATTGAGTACATATTGACTATTTTGCTAAACAGATTTGACACAAATAGCCAGACACTGTTACAAAGTTTAATTGTTCATTTCACTGGTATTGATCTCTCATAGCACCATACTAGAATTTATTAGTGAGCACATATTGACTATTTTGCTAAATAGATTTGAAACAAATAGTTACCACATCTATTGACTATGCTAAGTAAATAGCAAATAGAAATAGAACCATGATAAACTATGTATAGGTCAGCTATGTATAGATAAAAGCTAGTGATATACTTGTAAATTTCATTATTGAGCACATATTGAGCACATATTGATTATGTCTAGATAAAAGCCATGATTTCCATTGATCTATACATAGCTTATGAATTGGCTCTATTTATATGGTATTGCATTCATCTCTCATAGCACTATACTAGAACTCATTACTGGCAAGAAACTGTTACAAAGTTTAGTTGTCCATTTCAGTGGTATTGATCTGTCACAGCACTATATTAGAATTCATTAGTGAGCACATATTGACTATTTTGCTAAATAGATTTGAAACAAACAATATGTATGTACACACATGTATGTATGTACGTACGTATGTATGTATTATGTGCATATGTATGTACACACATGTATGTACGCATGTATACATACTTGATCTATGCATTGCATTGATCTCTCACAACACTATACTGGAACTCATTACTGAGCACATTTTTACTATTTTGCTAAGCATGTATGTATGTATATGCGTATGTATGTATGTACACACATGTATGTACGTATGCATGTATGTATGTGCATATGTATGTACACACATGTATGTACGTATGTATACAAACTTGATCTATGCATAGTTTAGTCATCCATTTTATTGACATGATTGGCATTGGTCAATACGCAGGATAGTTGTTCATTTCATTGGCATTCGCACGATTGGCATGTGAAGTCATTCCAGATGATTAATTGGCTTTGTGTAATGGTATTGCATTGATCTGTCACAACACTATATTGGAAATCATTACTGAGCACTTTTTTTCTATTTTTCTAAGCATGTATGTATGTATGTGTGTATGTATGTGCGTATATATGTATGTAGGTGCGTATGTATGTACACATGTATGTACATGTGTATGTATGTATGTATGTGCGGATATATGTATGTCTGTGCATATGTATGTTCACGCATGTATGTACGTATGTATACATACTTGATATATGCATAGTTTAGTCATTCATTTCATTGACATGATTGGCATTGGTCAGTACATAGTTTAGTTGTTCATTTCATTGGCATTCACACGATTGGCATGTGAAATAATTCCAGAGGGTTAGTTGGCTTTGTTTAATGGTATTGCATTGATCTCTCACAACACGTAGTTTATGATCTCGTAAACGTTTGGTATAGTTGTTCATTGCATTGTTAATTAGAGTTATATTTGAACCATACATACATGGAATACACAAGGAGTGGCAAATGATGAATGCTCAATTGTAGAACTTGAAAGCATATAGAAATGTGATTTGCTAGATGATTGTATAGTTCATGATTCTATCCTATGTTATATCTATAGTCCTAATTTTCTTGCATATGTTTTTATTTTTTTGTCTTTTTGTCCCTATTTGATTTCCTATGTATGTTTTCGTTGACAAGATTATCAAAAGTATTGAGGATTTTTGGTAGATGATTGTACAGTCATGATTATGTCCCATGTTATATGTATATTCCTAATTTGCTTGGATATTTTTTAAATTTCTTATTTTTTTTTCCACGGTTTGGTTTCCTATGTACGTGCTTCTTGACAAGATTGTCAACGGTATTGATAAAGTGTCTTTCTCTTGTATTTTTTTATTGCTCTTGATTTGCTAATATTGCAAGACCACACATGCTAATAAAAAATGAGCTATCGGATGATTGTTTACTGTGTTTGTAAACGATCAATATTTCTGATGCCACTCCTTGGTGTATTCCATTAAAAAAATAATCAGGTTTTAATTTTTCAAGCATGTTTAGTTCATATATGCAGGATTGACCATCTAACAACACAAACAGTAATGGGAAGATTGAGCAGCATGAGAGGGTTGCCGTCGAATGTGGGGCATAAGGGCATACATTGTGGATTTCTTAGTGTTTTCATATGTAATGGTGTGTCGTCGAATGTGGGGCATAAAGGCATACATCGTGGATTTCTTAGTGTTTTCATGTTTAACGGTGTGTTTTCACACCACCATCAAATCATGGATATTGTTCTATCAAGTTAGCAAGTTTTCATATTGTAGTAATTATGTGAAATTCATTATTAGAATTTCATGATGTTAAAATATGATTTATATGATTAATGATTTTCATGATCTTTTTTTAAAAATTGCATGTAAAATCTATGTTGCCAAAATTCCACATTTTTTAAGAGCAATTATTAACAAAGCATCATTTTTCTTGTTAAAGTTATCATCAAATGTTTAATGTATGTGAATGTAAAATGGTATATTTTTTCCTATATAATATTTCATGTAAAATTTAGTTGCATATTTTGTTGAATAATTAACTAACTTAATAAATTTATTAAAAGGGAGAGATACATAGAGGGGCAGAGAGTGCAGGATAAGAAGGGGGGATGGAGGGACAGAGGGAGAGAGTGAGAGAGAGAGAGGAGCTTGTGTGTTCCTGCATCTGTAGAAAGGTGTCTGTTGATGTGTGTTTTATGACTCACCAAACAGTAGAACGAAATACTGAAATATCTTATCCTCTCTTGAATATATATCTGTCTATGACCTCATCAAGATCTTCAAATGTCTCCTCCCCAATTGAAAGTATTTTCCAAGTCGAAGATAGCTAGCAAAATCCTTTTGGTCTTTTCCTCCCTCCACAATATCCTTGTGTGCATAAACTCCATTGAAAATGTTCAGTGTTAGAATCAAGTGAGTAGGCCCTTTCAAGCATGGATGGATAATACTCTCCCCTGGCTCTTTATCTGTTAGGAACTTAATGGTTTCATTCTCTTGTTCACTTCGTGAAATGGAATCCTCTTCCGCAAAATATGGATCCTTAACCTCCTTATCCTTATCCTATGCACCCTGATAGTTATCATTCTTTAGTGAACTCTCTTTGCAAGTTAACTCAACTATGTACTTCACTTTTGTCATAGTTTTCACCCAACAGGTAAGGATGCTGCCTTCTACAATTTTTTCTAAAGGATCTATATCTAGATCATCAGAAAGCTCCTCTTTCAATATTATTCATGTCAAGCTTCATTCCAGATCACAAATTATACGATGATTTTGGACTCTGCGGGGACAATTTTTTCCATTTATAGGGTCTCTTCATTTTCTCCAGTCAGCAGATAAAATTCCTCATCCTGGGATGGATCTTTATATGGCGATCTCAAATCCTGAAATCCATGTAACAATTCACTCTTTATGTCAGCAAGGGTTTCCTGCTTTTTATTGGATGTCCATTGCTCCACACTTCTAGCATATTCATCAATATCAAGGGCATTTAATAGATTAGGATATTTTTGACATGCTCAACAACCATTTCTTGTGTTTCCTCATCCATATCATCTATATCATGTCCAGCTTCTTCACAATATATGTCCTTAGCCATTTTCTTGGCAAATTCATATGACTTTGGATGAATTCTAGTATCATCCAATGGATCCATAACATGGTTTTCGGATGCTGCTTGTCCATTCCCTCTAACCCTTAAAAAAACCAATAGCATTTATAAAGACAAGTGGCTTCATAGCCTCTACAGTTGGTTGTTGTAACTATTACCCGCTCAACAGCTTCATACTTTTCATCTGGAGTAAGGAAATGTTCCAGTGAATGAAGCTTCAATGATAATATTTCTTTGCCAAGACTATATAATGTTGCAACCATGGCCAATGGATTCTGAAGATACCGACCAAGAGCCACAACACGCCTCACAATCCCTCTCTGTGTCGGCAACTAGTCTTAAGAGATGCGAGAATTCTCATATAGTGTAGGCAATAATTCATCTGCATAAACAACATTTATTGTGTCCAATCCTTCTGCCAAATCACGTGGATGAACACAAACACAGGGAGGGATAGAGAGAGGACACAAACACACATATTTGGCAGCTAAGTCACAAGGTTCAAGTTTCAATTCGAGTTCGACAATTATGAAGTTCGGATGAACTTGACAATAAATTCAATTCGACGATAAATTTGTCTTACACAATTTTTCAAAAATATATAATATATATGATCACAATTTCCAACAATGGGACAAAAATAACTTCGTACAAATGATTGCATGTATGATTATTTTTTACTTTTCTTTGCTAATAAATAGAATTAAAATAAAAAATAATAATCATTTTATTTATTATTGACTAACAAAATAAAACTGTGAATATTCAAGAATAAATAATAATAATAATGTAGTCTAATTATAAATAAATTAAATCCCAAATATTAATACTTTACTCATTCTAATTCTTCTGTTTCACTAATTAAATAAGATTAAAAAAATTTACATCAAATTCCAATTCCAATTAGAAAATGAACAACCAAACACAACAAAAAGATATTCCTAGTCTTATTCTGTTCCAATTCCAATTTCTAAATTGGCAACCAAACGCAGAATATGGATTTGAAAATTCATCTTCCGTGTCAACCAAACGGTCCAACTATCTTCCTAAAATATATAACCAGGTTTTCGAAAACCTGGTTATCAGATAACCTGGTTATGAGGAAAATTCATCTTCCCCAACCAAACGGGGCCTAAGATATTTGGTTGCATGAATGTGCTTGATAATACCTTCAGGAATATCTGCTTGTTCCCCCATATCAACGAGGCAAAGTCTTTCCCAATATACTGGCGCCCAATACACTCGCAGTACCAAGAAGCTTCCTTGTTGAAGGACAGAGTTAAAATCTTCAATGTGAAGAGGATTTAATTATGAATGTAAACAGATGAATAAACACTAGACGAGAAAACAGAAATAAATACTTGATATGAGATTTATTCAGGGTTCACTACAACTTGTGGTTATGTCTACATTGAACAAAGTATTGTATTGATAAAATAAATTGGTTATAAAGATACAACATCAACATATTTATAGATTTAATTTACATAATCATAATGAAGAGATAAATGCAATACGAGTTCGTCACGACTTGTGACTATGTCCATATTGAACAGAGTATTGTATTGATAAAACAAATTGGTTACAATCATAATACAAGAACAACATATTTATAGATTTTATTTACATAATCATAACCAAAAGACACAATTGAAGGAAAAAATATCCCGACTATTGGCCTTCACATTAACAATTTCTCCTTTGAGAAATGACTTAAACAACACACACTAAGCTTAATTCCTAGACCAAAAGTACTAAATAGTCAAAGTTGACTTTTCTTTCCAAGCTTAATTCTTCCCTTAGTGTGTGATGTTTAAGGGTGACCCTCATATGAAAGTAAATCAATGCAACAACTGATTATCCAATACCCTTCTTAATAACCATTTCACTTCTTCTTAACAAGTCCAAGAGAAGTCCTTCCACATTCAACTTATAGTTGCCTACACCATTTATCAAGATGTCTACCAAATTGACCATTGTCCTCAATTTCTGCTCTAATTTTGATCAAACTAATAGAACACTTAAATTTGAGAATTGTCCTAAAGACGAACCCCCTATTACAGTTCTCCATTTTCTGTCCAATCAGGCTCACGAAATTTTCAAATCAGGTAATTGGTATTTCATTTTTGTACAAATCTCCGTTTCCTCTCAACTTTTTTGTATCACACGCCTGAGATTGCCATTTGCTTTTTTAATCTTCTACTATTTTTGTTATATTCCATTATTTTTGTTTTCTACTCTGTATAGACAACTCTCAACTTTGTTGTATCACACTACCAAGATTGCCATTTTTTTTTTTAATCTTCCACTATTTTTGTTATGTTCCATTATTTTTGTTTTCTACTCTGTATAGACATGCCCTTGGTCACTATCGCTAGGCAATGCCAACCCACTATAGCAACTTGAATGATTTTGACATGTGCAATAAACTAATAATGGTATAATAACTGTTTGAACCTCCAGTCCTCTGTAAACATGTGCCTAGGTTGAAAATTTGTGCTCCTAGTTTTGCAATGTAGAAAGAGGTACCAAGCCCAAGTGAGGAAGACATACATCCTCTTCTATGAGAGATGCTGAAAATGTGATGTTCTATATAGTCTTGTTGAGTACCTTTTTCATCTACAAGAATAACACTAGTCTCCTTGAGACATGCAAACTGTAGAAGATTTAATCCCTCAAGCTGATATGGGTGCAATGTACCTTCCATTGTTCAAAACCTCTTTGACGATGCTTTGCTTCTTTTCCATCACAATCTGAACCCTTCCACTTTCGAGCCATTTGGAATTTTCCTCTAGCCTTTATCGAGTTGAACCTTTCAATCCAACATGAAAAACAGAAATATATTCCTTAATTTTCCATGTACTTTTGTCATTTGCCAAAAATGTACTATTTAGCAGCAACAAGTGGACCTAAGCGGTAGGAATTCTATCCCCCTACCCATTATTGTTCTAAAGATTCTTTGTTAGAAGAATTGATATATTCTTTCTAGGCACAAACTATCAGAGTTATTTTTCATTATCATTGTCCATACTAAATTTACCTTTCATAATTGGCAAATCCAATTTCTTCATTATTAATATGTTTGTCAACAACATTTTTTAATAATAGCACAAGTTTTTGTTTTAACGCCGCCCTCATTTCATATAGTTTTTTCATACAAGTCCATGTTAGTAGAGAGTATGAAACAATATACATAAACTAATTAGATTTGAAATCACAGACTGCTATACTATAGTAGAATACTTAGAATAAAACTTAAAACTTTTTTCCTTTTAGTAATTGCATAAACATGATTGCATTGGTTTAATTTATAAGAATCCTCACACTACCTATGATGACAACTTTCCCCAATCATCACATATGGACAACATATCAAACTAGAATGCATGACATTCTAATTGTAGTTTGACTGAAAGAAAGAATGCAGTTAGATAACTGCACATGGAAAGTCTTTATTTGATTATTCTAAATTCTAACTAATACAAAACAATAGTATCTCACAACTGCTACTGAAATGCACATGGACATTTCCTTATTCTAGGATTTGTATCTACAAACTGATGCATTTCCTTACTCCAAGATTCATAAGTACAAATTGATTAATGTTTATTATGCATGTGAAACCTTCTTTATTTAGTGGGTGGAACTGAGGTGGATTAATAATTGTATGAAGAAATTATATTTCTATCGCTCCTATTTAATTTCTTCATCTCCAATTATTCTGAAATTTTCTCTCAAATATTCAAAACTTTCTTTAGGCAATGCTTTGGTGAAAATATCAACTAATTTTTCTTCATATCTACACTTTCTTTAGGCAATTCTTTGGTGAAAATATCAACAAATTTTTCTTCAAATCTGCAATAATCAAGATGAATTTCTCTATTGCTAACCCATTCTCCCATGAAATGAAATCTCACATCAATGTGCTTGCACTTTTTGTGAAAAATATGGTTATTTGAAAATGAAATTGCATATTTATTATCACAGAAAATTTGTGTTTGCTCCTCTTGTTCTTGTAGTAGATCCTTTAATGTCTTCCTCATCCAAATTGCTTGGCAAGTTGTTGACGTGATTACTATGTATATTCCACTTTAGCTGATAAAATTGTTACTATGGATTGCTTCTTTGATCCTCATCTAGAAGTGCTCCTCCAATCATCAAGATTTCATACAAAATCGCTATTAGAATAACTAATCAAACCAAAATCATTAGTTTTGGAATATAAAATTCTATATTCTTTTGTCCCTACAACATATATGAGTATCATTTTTCCAACTTGCCAATGTGAGTCTTTTGGCGACTCCATGAATCTTGAGATCAAGCTACCACCATACACAATATTAGGCCTTGTAGCTGTGAGATACATAAAAACTTCCAACAAGTTTCTTGAATAAAGTTGAATTAGCATATGGACCAAAATTTCTTTTGTTAAGTTTTTTTCTTGTTAAAACTAGAGTTGGTGGAGGATTACAATTCATCATATTGAGACTTCTTAACACATCTTTGGCATATTTTGTTTGACAAATAAAAATGCCTTTATTAGATTGAACAACTTCGATACCCAAAAAAATCTCATCAAACTCAAATTAGTCATTTCAAATATTTTCATCATTGATTTCTTAGATATGTTTACAAGAAAATTTCTAGTGAAAATCAAATCATTAACATATAAGCACACAATTAAAATCAAACCTTCTTTGTTGATCTTTGTGTACATGGTGGGCTCATTAAGACTTGTACTAAAACCATCGCCTGTCATGTATGAATCAATTCTACTTTACCAAGCCCTGGGGGCTTCCCTTAAACCATAAAGAGCCTTTTTCAATCTGCACACTTTAGTTTCATGCCCATATACCTCATAACTAGATGTTTGACGAATATAAATTTCTTCCTCAAGAAAACAATTCAAAAAGGATGATTTCACATCCATTTGAAAAATATTCCAACCATTTTGTGTAGCTATAGGGGTAAGTGCACCAACTTGTGGTGCCAAAAGGGGGGTATAAGTGGACACCTTTTTCCTGAAATCTACAAATTTTGAACTTCAACAAGAATTTGAAGATAGTTATGCTCAAAATTTTAAAATATGACAAAAACAAAAGTCATAGTCCTTTGAATCTAGTTTCTAGACTACTAATTTTTTTTCAAAATGGTTTAGTTTTAGGTCTTCAAAAAAGGGGGCCACAAAAAGTGGTACTGTTTATTCCAAAAAAATATAACATAGTACAAAGTGTGGCCCCCCTAAAATTTTAACTTTATTTTTGAAATTCTTTAATCGCTCTAGTCAAAAGTTACTTAACACTATGTAGTTTATCCCAGATTTTTCAGGTAATTTTATAATGTTTATATTTTTTTTTAATGAATTTTTTAACTAGACACATCCCAAAAATGTGAAATATCTGTGTGCTCCCCCTCGAAATAATTGAAAACTAATCTAAAATCAATTTTTTTTTTCAAAGTGTGTAGAATGGAGTCTAGTTTCTAAAAAACTAAGTTGTTGCAAAATTCGATGAACGAGCTAAAATCTATAGCCCAATTAGTACATGGTGGTTTTGGACAAAAAATGAACATACATTCAAAAGAAATTATAGATGAAAGGCTTGAAATAGTTCAAACTGAAAATAAATTATATGGTTAGATAGCTAACATAAAGACCTATAATGCTATGTAACCTGATCTTATCGATACCCAACCACGAGAAATCTTGAAGGGGAGCACACAAGGAAAATTAATCATTTTTGGTATGTTTGCTGGAAAACATGTCTCAGACCTATTTATAAACTCCAAACCTTTGGGTTGGATCTCCAAGGAAAAACCAAGCCTTAGGCTTGGTTTTAATACAAAACTTTCAATAGTGTGTGCGCCCTATAGCTTGCATGCGCTATTAGAAGCATTTAAATTCTCAATAGCGTGTGCGAAGTGCGCACACACTATTGAGACCTAAATTGCAACCCAAGTGCAAGAGAGAGCTAGGTGGGGGGTGGGGTGCCGGGGGGGCGAGGGAATGGCTATGTGTGTGAGAGAGAGAGAGAAAGTAGGGGATGGGAGAGGGGAGAGAGTACAAGATGGGAGAGAGGAAGTAAGAAAGAGTAGGGGTGGCAGAGAGAGTATAGGATGGGAGAGTAGGGGTGATAGAGAGAGTACACGATGCGAGAGAGAGGAAGTGTGAGAGAGAGTAGGGGTGGCAAAGAGAGATTATAGGATGGGGGAGAGAGATTGAAAGTAGGGGATAGGAGAGAGAGGAAGTGTGAGAGGGAGTACAGGTTGGGAGAGAGAGATTGAGAGTAGGGGATGGGGGAGAGAGAGAGTAGGCAGTGGGAGATAGAGTGGGAGAGGAAGAGCGAGAGAGAAGAGGATTGGAGTGCATGTGTGTGAAAGAGAGAGAGTAGGGAATGGGAGAGGGGGAAGACAGAGTAGCTCGAGAGAGAGTAGGAGATGGAAGATAGAGTAGGTGATGGGAGAGGGAGAGAGAGGGGGGATGTAAATGTGTGTAAGAGAGAAAGAGAGAGAGAGAGTAGGGGATAGGAGAGAGTGTAAAAATGTGAGAGAGTAGGGGGTAGCAGAGAGAGAGTAGAGAGGGAGAGAGTAAGAGTGAGAGAGAGTGTGAGAGTGAGAGTGAGTGAGTGAGTGAGTGAGAGAGAGAGAGAGAGAGAGAGAGAGAGAGAGAGAGAGAGAGAGAGAGAGAGAGAGAGAGAGAGAGAGAGAGAGTAGGCAATGGGAGAGGGAGAGAGAGTGAGAGACAAAGTAGGGGATAGGAGATGAGAGAGGGGGGATGGGTGTATGTGTGTGTGTGTGAAAGAGAGAGGGGAGAGAGAGATAGAGAGAGTAGGGGATGGGAGAGAAAGAGAGTAAACAATGGAAGAGCGAGTGGGAGAGGAAGAGAGAGGGGGGATGTGAGTGTGTGTAAGAGAGAAAGTAGGGGATGAGAGATAGTGTGAGAGTGTGAGAGAGAGTAGGGGTGGTAGAGAGAGAGTGAGAGTAGGGGATGGGAGGGAGAGTGAGAGTGATTGTAGGTGGTGGGAGAGGGAGTGGGAGGGAGAGAAATGGGGAATGGAAGTGTGTAAGAGAGATAGTGTAGGGGATGGGAAAGAGTAGGCAATGGGAGAGGGAGTGAGAGAGAGAGAGGGGGGAATGGGAATGTGTATAAGAGAGATAGAGTAGGGGATGATAGAGAGTGTGAGAGTTTGAGAGAGAGTAGGGGGTGGCAGAGAGAGCTTGTACAGGATGGGGGTGCGAGAGAGAGAGAGAGAGAGAGAGAGAGAGAGAGAAGGGGATGGGAGAGAGTTTGAGAGAGAGTAGGGGATGGAAGAGAGAGTGAGAGTAGGGGATGGGAGAGAGAAAATAGAGAGGGAGAGAGAGTACATGAGAGAGATAGAGAGAGTAGGCGGTGCAAGAGGGAGTGGGGGAGGGAGAGAGAGGGGGGATGGAAGTGTGTGTGACAAATCTAGAGAGTAGGGGATGAGAGAGGAGAGAGAGAGGGGGGATGGGAGTGTGTGTGTATATAAAAGAGAGAGAGAGTAGGGTATGTGAGAGGGGAGAGAGAGAGTAGGCAATGGGGGAGAGAGAGTAGGTGGTGGGAGAAGGAGTGGGAGAGGGGGAGAGAGAGGGGGGAATGGGAATGTGTGTAAGAGAGACAAAGTAGGGGATGGGTGAGAGTGTTAGAGTGTGAGAGAGAGTATGTGGTGGCAAAGAGAGCTCATATGGGATGGGAGAGAGAGAGTGATATTAGGGTTTGGGAGAGTGTGTGTGTGTGAGAGAGAGAGAGAGAGAGAGAGAGAGAGAGAGAGAGAGAGAGAGAGAGAGAGAGAGAGAGAGAGAGAGAGAGAGAGAGAACTTGAGAGAGAGAGATAGTAGGCAGTAGGAGAGGGAGTGGGAGAGGGAGAGGGAGAGAGATAGGGGGGATGGGAGTGTGTGTGACAAATCTAGAGAATAGGGGATGGGAGAGAAAAGAGTGGGGGGATAAGAGTGTGTGTCTCTGTGAAAGAGAGAGAGTAGGGGATGGGAGAGGGGAGAGAGAGAGTAGGGGATGGAGGATAGAGAGTAGGCAGTGGGAGAGGGAGAGAGTGAGAGTAAAGGATAGGAGAGTGTGTGTGAGAGAGTAGGGGATGGGAGAGAGTGTGAGAGAGAGTAGGGAGAGAGAGATAGAGAGAGGGGATGGGAGTGTGTGTGAAAAATCTAGAGAGTAGGTGATGGGAGAGAAGAGAGAGAGGGGGGATGGGAGTGTGTGTGTCTATGAAAGAGAGAGAGAGTAGGGGGTGGCAGAGAGAGAGTACAGAATGGGAGAGACAGAGTGAAAGGATGGGAGAGAGTGAGAGAGAGAGAGTAGGGGGTGGCAGAGAGAGATACGAGATGGGAGAGACAGAGTGAAATGATGGGAGAGAGAGTGTGAGAGAGAGTAGGGGATGGGAGAGAGTGTGAGAGAGAGTTGGGAATAGGAGAGAGAGAGTAAGAGTAGGGGATGGGAGAGAGAGAGAGTAGAGAGGGAGAGAGAGCACTTGAGAGAGATGGATATTAGGTAGTGGGAGAGGGAGTGGGAGTGCATGTGAGAGATCTAGAGAGTAAGGGATGGGAGAGGGGAGAGAGAGGGGGGGATGGGAGTGTGTATTTGAAAAAGAGAGAGTTTAGGGGATGGGAAAGGGGAGAGAGAGTAGCCAGAGAGAGAGAGAGAGAGAGAGAGAGAGAGAGAGAGAGAGAGAGAGAGAGAGAGAAGATGGGAGAGAGAGTAGATGGTGGGAGAGGGTGAGAAGGGAGGATGGGAGTGTGTGTAAGAGAGAGTAGGGGATGTGAGAGAGTGTGAGAGAGAGTATGAGGTGGTTGAGAGAGAGAACAAGATGGGAGAGAGAGAGTGAGAGTAGAGGGTGGGAAAGAGTGTGAGAGAGAGAGTAGGGGATGGGAGAGAGTGAGAGAGAGAGAGTAGGGAGAGGGAGATAGAGAGAGGGGGATGGGAGTGTGTGTGAGAAATCTAGAAAGTAGGGGATGGGAGAGAAGAGAGAGGGGGGATGGGAGTGTGTGTGTGTCTATGAAAGAGAGAGAGAGTAGGGGATGGGAGAGAGTGTGAGAGTGTGAGAGAGAGTAGGGGGTGACAGAGAGAGAGTATGGGATGGGAGAGATAGAGTAAACAGATGGGAAAGAGTGTGAGAGAGAGTAGGAGGTGGAAGAGAGAGAGAGTATGGGATGAGAGAGATAGAGTGAAAGGGTGAGAGAGAGTGTGAGAGTTGGGGATTGGAGAGAGAGTGTGAGAGAGAGTACAGGATGGGAGAGAGTGTGAGAGTTAGGGATTGGAGAGAGAGAGTAAGAGTAGGGGATGGGGGAGAGAGAGAGAGTAGAGAGGGAGAGAGAGAACTTGAGAGGGAGATAGTAGGTGGTGGGAGAGGGGGAGAGAGAGGGGGGATGGGAGTGTGTATCCATAAAAGAGAGATTTTAGGGGATGGGAGAGGGGGGAGAGAAAGTATAGGGGATGGGAGAGAGAGAGAGTAGGGGATAGGAGAGGGGAGAGAGAGTAGGGAGAGAGAGAGAGAGTAGGGAGGATGGGGAGTGATGTGTTTTCACATAGTGCGTACGCACTATATGAAATCACCTAAAAATAGTCAAAAAGAAACTTTGGGGCCCATTTCATTCATTCTCTACTTTTGGTCTATTGTGCACTCTGTTATTCTAACAAAAATCATGGGTTTCAACAGAGAAAACACTATTTCAACACTTTTTGAAGCTAGCAAACACCAAATTCAATCATTGGATACACAATTTGAAGACTTTTTGAATATTCCTTGTACAGAAAAGGTTAGTGCAATCCATTTTAAATATTGTTTGTCGATATATAGATACAAATTTGATTATAATTTGAGATGTTTAATATATAGTGAATTCATTGAAAATTGTATGTTTGAATGAAACGTTATTTCTAAATGTTTAGAAATTTGACAAGTTAGTTGATATATATTGTGTATTCATTCAAATAATTATAATTTTTATATGTATTTGAATAATTTGTGATTTACACATTTTAAGTAATTCAGATGTTTGAATAATTTGACATGTAGAAATCATCATCATGCCAAGGAAGAAACCAAAAACTCAAACAAATGAAGATAGGGAGAGAGATTTGGCAATTAAAAGAGATAAAATAAAATTACGACGTGAACAAAGAAAATTGCAAAACAATAATGAAGAATTGACTTTCAAAGAGGATCAAGAACCACCGGTACAAAGAAACAAAGAGGAAGAATTAGAAAGACAAAGATAACGAATGAGACTGTTACGCTCAAGAAGATAATTGAATTGTGAAGTTACACCATCTTCCAATGTTGGAGTCATTTCATCCGCTACACCATCTTCCAATGTTGGAGTCATATCGTCTGCTACACCATCTTCCAATGTTGAAGTCATATGATCCTCTCATGTTGAAGAGACACTGATTTGTAGATCTGACGATATACACACTCCATCATGTCATGTTGAAAGCACAACATCAACACATCAAGTAGGTGATATTACATCTTTTACATCTTATTGCCAAGGCACATCATCTTCGATTCAAGGTACGCAATACACTCAACCTTATATTGATGTTGAAAATGTTGAGAGAATTGAAGAGATTAGAACACCTTCTAGAATTCATTTTAGAAGACCAAAATATTTGATTGATATTGATACTAACATTTAGAAATCGATGCCTGACAAGATTAGCAAGCGTACTTGTCAAAGAAAAGTTAATCATATGTGGAGATTATTTTTTAAAGAATTAAATATTACAGATCAATGCCAATTATTTGTTGAAATGATGAGGAATTTGAAATTTAGGCCTATCATGAAGATTCTTGGGCTAAGAACGATGGACGATTCAAATTAAAAAAATATTGTAAAGAATCTAATGAGTGCTTATGACAAAGTGGGTTCTAAATCACGTACCAAAGATAGTAATATCACAAGACAAGTACTTACATCGACAATAGTAAGTAGCCAAATGAAGAAAGCTTGACTCATGAGAAAGACAAGAAAAACATTAAAAATTGGTAGAGGTACTCTAAGGAGAGCCATGCTAAGGCATGAGAGATTGGAAGATCTAACAAAAAATGAGTTATGGACATTTAGTGGTAGACTACCATGAAAGGATAAAGAAATTAGTGAAGCCTTGAAATCATTGATCGAATATTTTTGAAAAAATAACACGTTTTTCTCCTAATCAAAGAGATGTTGTAAGAAGGAGGATTGGTAGCCAAAATCACGACCCACATGCGAAACATTTTATGTACTCAACTCAGACACAATTTTTTGCAAAATTTATTGGTATGTATCCTCAAATTCGAATAAGTCAAAGATTTTTTGAGATGGGTAAACCTTTTTATGTGAAGATAAATCACACACGCACAACTTTTTGTTATAGGATACATATTGAATTTTTTAAACATTTTGATGTTTTTAGGTATATATGCATAGTTTTACATTCTCAGTTTGGTTGGCAGGATTGTGACATTAATGAGCCACCAATGTCTTCAAGGGAATTCATATCCAACATTTTATGTGAAATAGGGGACGGCCAACAATTTTACAAGACATCATGCTTGGATGGTATGTACTTATTTTGTGGTTCTTTGCAACTTTTATCAACTTGTCAACATATGGATAGTACAAATGCAATTGGAAATGAAATAGTAGATTACAGAAAATTTAAGACAGTGACATATGCTCTAAAAGATGGGAAACATGGTAAAAGATGTGATTTAGTCATTGAAAAGATTCCAGTGTATGAGTTCATGAAGATTTTTTGTGAAAAGATTATTTACGAGTATGCAAGGCATACTCATAGAGCTTGATGGCTGGATTTACAATTCAAGTTGTGCAAGGATACGTTTCCACTAGATACCATTATTTTGGTTGTAGATTTCGCAGAAAACTACACACTACAACCACAAAATGAGGTGCAAGAAAAGTATTATACTTCTCAATAGGTTTCCATATTTGTTCACATAACATTCATGCATTCACCTACAAGTACAGAGGATGACAGGAAGATTTTGAGGGAGTACCATTTTTACATCAGCAATGATCGATCGCATTCTATAGAGTTCATACATGGTTGTTTTCAACTATTTTATGGAGATTTGGGTAACAGGGGCATAACATATCGTCAGCACAATATTTGGTTAGACAATTGCACATCTCAATTCAAGAATGCATGGATGTTCTATTGGTTGAGCAAGATGCATAGGTTGTGTGGAATTCAATATATGTGAAATTTCACAGAGGCTGGTCATGGTAACGGAGAGCATGATGGTGCAGGCACATGCATTAAAAGAGCCTTGGCTCATGAAGAACTAAAGTAAAAAGATGGAACAATATTGATAGATGCAAAATTCATCGTCCAATGGTGTAACGGTACAATGGGTCTAGGTAAGGAAGGTGAGTCTACGGTTCGTAGATTTTTTTGGTTGATAGATAATACTAACATTGCACCTTATCAGGATTGTTGCACACTAATAGGATCTAGTGAGTTACACTCTTTTAGAAGCTTTGATGCAGGTTCATGGAGTATCCACACATGAAAAATGGCATGCTATTGTCCATCATGTACATAGAAAAATTGGGATGACCATGAGTCAACTAAATGGTTGAACAAATGGGATATACAGGTTTTGGACCCAATTGACACCTATCATCCCTCATAAGCATTGGAAATGGTAGCGATGGATTCATCTATTGACTTTGACCACTTGTCAGATCTAGTGCAACTTGGTTATATATATATATATATATATATATATATATATATATATATATATATATATATATATATATATATATATATATATATATATATATCTTTGTAATTTCAATATGTAACTTTATAACTTTTACTCAAATATTTTCTAAATTAATGACCACATTTTGTACATTTGTCATTGCAGGTCATTTTTTGTTGTTATTGCACCTGAAGACAATGAAGAAGGGACAGATTATTACTTATGTTGTTGTGTTGAAGCCAAACAAAAATTGGATCACTTGGTTATAGATGGTGAAGGTTTAGAGTACCATGTCGTCCAGTGGTTGTAATCGGCACATGGCTTAGATGATATTCTATGAAGAACCCTAACTTGTATTTATTCAAGGATTGGAAAACAAAGAGGAATATTCTTCATTATTCAAACCTTGTTGTCGCATCAAATGTCTACTTGATAAAATATGGTGGAAAAACACATAATAAGATTCTTTGGAAAGTTCGCGAGTTAGACCATGAGGCAATACTTGAGACATTAAAATGTCGAGCAGATCTAGTTGGCTCATTAGATTGAATAGGGAGAGAGGGAGAGAGAGAAAGAGTGATCAGTTGGATCTAAATACAATGTTGCAACCTCTTCCCCAAGACTATCCACATGACTAAGGTGGATCGTACTGTTATGATGTGTAAGTGATGAGATTTAGTTTAAATCATAGATTTTATGTTTTGATTTGTTTAGAATCTAGACACATTATTTGAATTTATATTAGATTCTTTAATAAGACCCATTTTTAGATTAGTCGTTTGAATAAGTGAAAGTTTAGAATTTGTTGTTTAGATCAAAATGTAATGAAAGAACATGAAAATTGTTAGAATGTGAATGCTTTGTGATGTAAAGTCATGATTCTGTGCATGTAACCAGAAACTTCAAACTGGTGAAAGCAAGGATACAATGGGAGAAGTTTTCAATACTCATCTTATGCTTGGAATTGTAGAGGATCACAATCATCAAAAATTAAGAAGGAAAATAGGTCTCGATTTGATGATAATGGGGCAGTTGCAGATATAGTTCTCTCTAAGGATAATGTTGATCAATCAATGTATAGGTTGAGAGAACCAAAAGACTATTTAGGTCTACTGAAAAGAAGTTGAACTTTTGATATTTTAGGATACAAAATGTATATTGATGGATTTGACAAGAATTAAAAGTATACAGACAACCAGTTTAGTCTTCCATAAAATGGTTCTTATATTAACAACTTTTACTATATTTATTGATTTTGTTCCAACATTTAATGTGATTTAAGTGATGCAGGTATGTATTGGGTAGGTTTAGCGTATGCTTTGAATGATTTATCCATGTTCATCACGAGATGACCATCTCAAAAGTGTTTATTGAGCTCATTTTCCTGGCTACAAGACTAATACTCTTAATTTTATTCCAAACCATGGTTTCTTGTAATAGATACCGAAGAATACTTGCAATCATTGCATTCCAATTTGTTGGACTTTGACTCATTATTATCATAAAGTTGGAATGTTGGAAAGGGTTAATACTCTAGGATTCTCTTGTATTCTTGGAATCTACCCAAGGAATTAGACTCTACTAGGGTTCAAGAGGAGGTCTCTAACTTGGTAGCATCTTCCTACAACCATGTCTAAGAGGTTATAACCCAAATCTTCAGTTTGTCTTCTAAACACTCACATTGTTCACCATGCACCTAGTGTACCCTGGTGCCTCCAACATACCAAAACTTGTCCTTGGCTTTATACCATGACCCCAACAACTTGGATCATCTCAAAACATCCCATATAACATGTTCCAACTCCTTTCACACTCTCAGCAACTCATCTCTTACACTTTCTCAATTTTGCCTCTTCTAGGCTTGTTCCAACTAGCCCTTGCCAGTCACTAATTTGTTGTTTTCTCCAAAATTTCCCGTAGAACTTCCTTAAATATTGGGTGATTAAAATAACCTTTTCCTTACTCTAAAATATACTCCAAAAAAAACTACACTTTTTTTTTAAAATATCACTCAAAACTTGCTATTTCAGTCTGCCAACTAGGCCTAGTTTGAGGCCATTTACAAAGCAACTCACAATCCCTTGACTCTTGGAACTCCCATGACCCAAAATAGTCTTAAGAAATTTCTCAAATGCAAGGATTCTTCTATTTTTTTGGTCTCATGATCAACTTTACAATGGTTTTTACAAAACCCTCCTTTCTAGCCCCTTTACCCTAGGGCTTTCTAGAAATCTTACTTTGCAACGTCTCTAGAACTCCAAAATGGTTCAAAAACCTTCAATTTGGTTATATTAGATGACTTCTAACATAAAATGCAACTCTTGTTTGGAGAAAACACTAAATCCACCTTTGGAGCAGTCACATACCCCTTTTTATGCACTCTTTCTCACTCAACCCCATACCCTTGGGCATCAAAAAATCAACTCCAGGTTCTTCCTTGCACATGAATGATTAAAGAAAATATTTTACAATATTATTGATCCATTACACAAGTCCTAGTAACCACATAAAGTAGAATGAGTCAGATTCACAAAATGACTCTCAAACCCCTCTTAAATTGTCACCTACAGCAGATTTTAGGACAATCAATATGAAAAATACAAAACGATTGACTAAAATTTCATACCAATGCTAAATGAAAGTTAAAAAATTTCCCTATCACCTCCAAAAATAATCAGATCAAAAGGTACTTTGAAAATGAAATTACAACAGTTACAAGTTTCGATTTTTTATCAAACTTTTAAGGAAAACTATGCATTCATTGCTCAAACTTCAAAACTCTTACATTACCAATCAATTTCGACCATCCAAACTTGTCTCCCACACATGGGAATGAGGTTTTAAACTCATTTAGAATCTCAAAACCAAATGAAACCTCCCTAACTACCCCTCTAACCACCTTTGTGCATTAATCACCTTATTTTGTTGTCAAATTGACACTTTTAGTTGTCAATTGACTAGTTTTTGATATTCCTTGCTAGATGACTATCCCATTACATTAATATGGTCATTTGAGACCTTATTAAAGACAAATTTTTTTTTAAAAAATCATATCTACCCTTTGGACCCCTTACATGACTCGATTAAGCCCATTTTGGCTTTACAAAATATTGTACTTAGATCACATGTCCATGATTAAAATCATTACAAGTTTTAATAATATTAGAAGGCCATTTGTCTTCCAATCCACCTAAGAATTTCTCATCTTCCCTCCTGCTTGTGACCTTGGTGCTCCTGCACCAATGTTGACCAACAATTAGAAAATTTGTGTTATCGATTGAGCTACTAGATCTTGTCATTTTAATTTTCATTGAAGACACCAAGGACTAAGGATCCAATTGACTTATAATACATGGGGACTCTACCCTGCAAGTGGACTCCACTTCACAAGCCCAACCCTCAAACTTAGGGCACTCAAACAACTTGGATCAACACCTAGCCACCAATAGGCCTACAAAGGAAAATACTTCTTAAATGGTTTCAACACTCAAATTTTCAGATGGAAATGGTTATTATAGACTCAAACCAACAAGAAAAATCTCAAACTTGAGGTTTCTCAACACTCAACAATCAAATTTCAAAACTGTTACCAATACTTCCTACTAGGATAATTTCTAGTTTTAACGGTCAAAATCCCAAACCATACAAAGGACCCCCCACTATTTTTTCATTTTTAAACACTCTTCAACATCCCCTAAGAGATTCCAAAAGATTAACCACCAACTCGGCTCCGACATCAAGTTATGCCCACTTTGTGTCACAATCCTAAATGGCTAGTTTAGGCTGGGTTACAAGGAAAACATAAACAAATGGGTTTAAAGACTTGGTTCAACCCCTTGGATCTCTACTATACATCAAAATTTTCCTTCTACACCCTTCACCTAGGTTAGATTGATCTGTTTGGGAGCCTGATCCTTCTTTTTCCTTCAAATATAGACTAGACATAAGATTATGTTTAGTCTAGGGCTTGCTAGTAAAAATAGATGCCATGCTCCTAAAACCCTAAATATCTGCCATCATAAATAAACCTCTCCTAACTTGTATTCCACAAAGCAGTATTGAAATCCCATGGTGGGTTTGCAAGTTAGGATTCCATCTTGCTAAAACTCTCAAATTTGGACTAAATCTGACCTATCTGCACTAAAATTGATATAACTTTTTTTTTTTATATACAAGATAAAGACCTCAAACCAATTGCAATGGAATCTTGACTCAACCCTCTATCCAACCATATATGCCTTGTACCGCCACCAATCCGTACAAGCCATATAGAACTGAAAAATAGTAAAAAAGGCATAAAATCTAAGTTTTTAATTCACCAGTGTTGTCCACCGTCCGTACAATGACCTTTCCCATGTGTGGGGATCTTAAGTACATGCCTTAGAATAGTTATAACTTTTATTTGGATTGTTGGAACACCATACAACCTCATTTTCAGTTTGACAACTGTTATTTACAAAAATTGCTCTTTAGCAACTTTTTGCATTTTGCAATTTTTTGCACTTTTTAAGGTTGGTTTAGTGGTTTTGAGTCCTATAATAATAATTTAGAATGATTAGGATTCATTTCAGTTGTATCTTAGTTGAAATTCCAAAAAGTGCAAAAATTGTAAAGTTGCATTAGCAACTTTTGCAACAATTTAGCAACGTTTAGGAGATAACCATAAAATTGTCTTTGGACAGTTGAAACTATTTGTAAATGCCTTTATAGGCCCTTTTCACTTGAATGAGAGGCACATAAGGAGTTTTATATGTTTTTCTTCTAAGAATCTAATAAAAAACCCATAGTTTCAGCATTTTATGACTGTTTTTGGCCGTATAATACAAATTTTTCAGATTGAAAGGTTGATGTTTTGCATTAATCAATTAGTGTATCTAATTTGAAGAATTTTGGAGGTGGTTTGAAGGAGAGATTAGTTTCTATTTTCAAGTTATACATTTTTCCTTCCTCATTGCCTATGAAACCCTTGAACCTAGGGTTTGGCCAAAGAAATGGCCCTAGTTTGAGTTCCCAAGGTTGGAATTTCTTTGAAACTTGCATGGGGTAGGCTAGGGCTATTTATTTTCATATTTTGATGGTATTGGAATAGGGGGTTGAATTAGGAATTAATGAGAGCAAGCCCTAGGTCTAATAAGACCCATGTTTTAGACCTAGATTTGATGTTTTGGTTAAGTAATGAAAAGAATAGGAGTTCAGGACTTGTCAAATTAGGAAAACACCCTCATCTAACCTAGAAGAATGCTCTGGAGTTGAAGAATGAAGTCCATGCACCCATTTCTTGGTCTTTGCTTTGTAAACCATGCTTAAACTTGCTAATTAGGCTTGTGTGCAAGGTAGGGTTAGTGTATGTTGGAGTGGAGTGGAGTTTTGAAACTGTGGCATCAATGGTGTCAGTTTTCATTAGATGCTACATATTGAGGTTACAACCATTGATACACCTTGTTTTGGTCATTTTAAAGTTGCTTTAAACCATCTTTAAGTGTGTGGGGAATTTTGAAGTTCCAAAGTCTCATTCTTGTCACTTTGTGTGAAGAACAATGCCAATTGCTGCATTATTGGTCTGTGAATAATAACAGTAAATTTGACCACTGTTTTATAGTTTGGATTGTGTTGGATGGTTTTAGGTCTCTATTGATGTAGGGGAGGTTGTAATTTTTGATGTGACATTGTGTTAAGGTTGAGTGAATGAGATTTTGGTTGGTATAAGGGGGAAGTAGTTGGTATTCAATCTTGAATGAAAATATCTATACCAAACAAAGTACCCCATATCTATAGTCAAATCTTACTTAGTACATGTGTATCACTTGGAATATGAAAACATATCAAACTTCCAAATATATTGAAGTGACTAAGATGCTTTTTCACTTCTTAGAGATTCCAAAAGATCAAACTCCAACTCTATTTCAGCACAAAATTGCCAACTGCCAAATCTCTCTCACCTTTCGTTGTGGGATCAAACTATCTACTTTGTTAGCTCTGGGTGGCTGGGTAAACCCTATCCTCAACCTCATCTTGTCCTCTTCAGCACGCAAACATTCTCGGGCATGTCGAATCGGAACATCCCTAAGGGTCACTAAATGCCATAGGGCTGCAATCTTTGATGGGGCATATCTTGGAGATCGTGTGAGGTATGGATGCGATTCCAATTCCTATAGGACCTTGTTGCAGAGGCCTACAATAACCTCTCTCACTTTTTGGAGATCACACTCTATTTTCATTTTACGATGCCATCTCGGGTGATGCTAAAACTTGCAGTGTTGGCTAGTACAAAGTTGCCAACTACCAAATCTCTCTCACCTTTCATCGTGGGATTGAGATGTCTGCTCTATTAGCTTCGAGTGGCAAAGTAAACCCTATTCCCAACCTTGTCTTGTCCTCTTTAGCACTCAAACGTTCTCGGGCACACCGAACTGGAATGTCCCTAAGGGTCACTAAATGCTATAGGGCTGTGATATTTGATGGGGCATATCTCGGAGCTCATGTGAGGTATGGATGCAATTCTAGTTCCTACAAGACTGTGTTGTGGAGGCCTACAATAACCTCTCTCACTTTTTGGAGATCACACTTTGTTTTCATTTTATGATACCATCTCGGGTGATGCTGAAACTTGCAGTGTTGGCTAGTACAAAGTTGCCAACTGCCAAATCTCTCTCACCTTTCTTCGTGGGATTGAACTATCTACTTTGTTAGCTTCGGGTGGTCAGGTAAACCCTATCCCCAACCTCATCCTATCCCCTTCAGTGCTTGAACGTTCTCAAGCATGCCGAATCGAAACGTCCCTAAGGGTCACTAAATGTTATAGGGTTGCGATCTTTGACGGGGCATATCTCAGAGCTTGTGTAAGGTATGGATGTGATTCTAGTTCCTATAGGACTGTGTTGCAGAGGCATACAATAACCTCTCTCACTTTTTGGAGATCACACTCCATTTTCATTTTACGATGCCATCTTGGGTGATGCTAAAACTTGCAGTGTTGGCTAGTACAAAGTTGCCAATTGCCAAATCTCTCTCACCTTTCATCGTGGGATCAAACTGTCTACTTTGTTAGCTCCGGGTGGTTGGGTAAACCCTATCCCCAACCTTTTCCTATCCCCTTCAACACTCAAACGTTCTCGGGCATGCCGAATCGAAATGTCCCTAAGGGTCACTAAATGCTATAGGGCTGCGATCTTTGACGGGGCATATCTCAGAGCTCGTGTGAGGTATGGATACAATTCCAATTCCTACAAGACTATGTCATGGAGGCCTACAATAACCTCTCTCACTTTTTGGATCTCATACTCCATTTTCATTTTACGATGCCATCTTGGGTGATGCTGAAACTTGCAGTTTTGGCTAGTACAAAGTTTCCAACTACCAAATCCCTCTTACCTTTCATCGTGGGATTGAACTATCTGCTCCATTAGCTCCAAGTGGTTAGGTAAACCCTATCCCCAACCTCATCTTGTCCCCTTCAGCACTCTAATGTTCTCGGACATATTGAACTGGAATGTTCCTAAGGGTCACTAAATACCATAGGGTTGTGATATTTGACGGAGCATATCTCAGAGCTCATGTGAGGTATGGATGTGATTCTAGTTCCTACAGGACCGTGTTGTGAAGGCCTACAATAACCTCTCTTTCTTTTTGGAGATCACACTCCATTTTCATTTTACGATGCCATTTCGGGTGATGTTAAAACTTGCAGTGTTGGCTAGTACAAAGTTGCCAACTTCCAAATCTCTCTCACCTTTCGTCACGTGATCAAATTGTCTACTTTGTTAGCTACAAGTGGCCGGGTAAATTCCAAAAAGGTGTCTGAATCTACCCATAGAATAGTTAGATTTCAACCTAAGAGGAATTTAAGTCTAGAAAATCAGAGTAGGAGACCTACAAGGAATTCTATGATAGTCAACATTTGTATTGTATGACAATTGGAGGGTTAAACCAAGAGTTGATTCTCAATCAGTTCAACATAAGGAAGGTGTCCCAATAGAAACTTGGGGTTGGTGAAGAGTTATAGTTATTGGCTTGGAATAGGGCTAGTGTCCCTAAAACAAAAAGGTGCAAGATCTTGATTGGAGAAATACTCACCTTGGAGGAGTTCACAAATGACCCTATTACTTTGGATAGGTCAAAAAAATGATATCCTAAAGGAGTAAGATATTAGGAAGGCCACAAGTTTAGTTTGGTAGATTAGGAAGAAGAAAGTGCTTAAACCTCACTTCTTTCTCAACAACTCTACATTAGTGAGGGGGAGATAAAGAGGATAGATGGCTACATAGATATGAAAAAAAAAGAAATATAAAGAGGGGGGGGGGGGGGGGGGTGTGGAGAAGAATAAGAGAGAGTGAGATATTTAAAGCAAAGTTGTATCCATTAAAATCTTTAATAATAAATTAAATCAAAATCAATACAATTTATTAGTTAAAGATATTCATAGTTCCATCTAACCACCTCCCAAATCAAAAAATCATGGAGCCAATATTGCAATCAAGGGACAAAAATAGACTTATTCAAAATAGCATTTGCATATGGATTGTCATATAGCATGAGACTGCAATGAGCTCTACCTTGGACAACCTCCATGCAAATGTGCCACTCATTAGGATCATCATAATAAAATGCCCACTTATCAACCATTAAATCATCCTCAGCTTCCAACTTACAGTACACCCTTATTTTCACCTTCTCACCTCTCTTTGCAACATAAGCATGTTTCTTAACACTATCCCTGTAACTCCAATGCTTGCTAAACATGGAGAAGATGCATAGAGATAGAGGGAAACAAAAGAAGGTGTACGTAGACATGAAGATTAAAGGAAATAAAAACATAGTGATAAATGAATAGAGATATAAGAAGAGGATGAATGTGAGATAAAATAGAGAGAGTTAGGGAGATGCAAAGAGACATCTAGATGGTGATATAGATTCATAAAGATCATCATATTAATACTTAGTTTTCTCTAATTCAAAAAATATTGAAGATATCATGCTAGAACTCTCTTATTGATTTTGTATCGACTTCATACTTCATTTGTCTTCTTTAGGTCATCCTTTTTAGGTTTAAGTGTATGTGCATACATTAATGATTATTAGCAATTGTAAAACTTGATCTTCTTCTTATGTAATAATATTTCTATGCTTAGATGAATACACTATTTATTTGATTATATATTTATAAAATTGGTCTGTACAATGAAGGCTAGCCGTCTACAATCCAAGGTTTTAATTTAGCTAACAAATGGAGAGCTTCTCAAGCTATTGATTTATTTCATGGAGTTCCTAATAAATCTCAAGGTTCTCATTTAGGTGACCAATTTCCAGGAGGTCCACGGATATTGCCTAATAAAGTTTACTACCAAGAGGTCCTAATCGATCTTGACTGATAAAGTTTATTGCCAATCAATATTGTATCAAAAATTCAAACTAATTAGGTATTGAATTAAACTTGATAAAAAAATGATAGAGAAGGAAAACTTTAAACATGAACAAGATCATAAATCATACGATGATGACATATTGCAAGTGATTAGCTTATGCTTAAACAGTGATAAAGTTTATTATTAATCAATATTCTATCAAAGTTTCAAACAGATTAGGTAATGAATTTAATGTCATACATAAACATATCTAATTTAATGTCATACATGCACATATCTAATTTAATGTCATACACTAACATATCTAATTTAATGTCATACATGAACGAACATATCATATATTAACCAATAATGTCATAAGTCGAATAATGTCATACATTAAATAAATGTCATACATCAAATATAAAATGTCATATACATCAAATGTGTATCGAATATGTCCACTGATGCCTATATATATACATGTCTAGATCAACTATATCTTTTGCTTTCCACGAGGGGAAGGAAACAAATCTCTCAACGTCTTCTATCGTCATGTGGAGGGAGACAGTGGAGATGATGGGGTCCTCCTGACACACTCTCTCGTCCTCTTGTTGAGGCTCTTCTCTAACTCGAGCTAATACAAAAAAAGTATATATGAATTAGTATTTATTATACATTGAAATCAAATATATGTACACACAAAATCAATTATTTTCTTACTGCCATCAAATAGTCACTCTGTAAGTCCACCTCGAAGGCTCGTGGATGATCAGGTGTGACGAGACCCTACAACAATTCAATAAATATAATCAATTATAAATAACATTAGAAATTTTGAGACTAACTATTATAAACAACAACTAAAATGAAGAAAATTCTTTCATACCTCAGTCAATGGCTGTGAGCTAGCCATAGCTGTGGCCACTCCACGATCAACAGACTGTCGGAGATGAGGAGGGGTGTCCGACATCATGAGCTGCATGTCATACAATACACGTTACATGTAACATGAAACATGAAACAAATATAATCAAATGAATTAAATTAACATGAAACAAATGTACCTGTACATAGATTGTATGATGTCTATGCTTCGAGTCCATAGTAAAGGTTGACGGTCTAGTAGAGAACTGAAGCACATGCATAATTTTTTTTGTCAATCCTTAATATGATTACTTAATAAATATATGTATTAATTTAAATGATTAAATCGATACATACCTCTAGACTAGAGGGGACAAAAAATGGGGCCGGAGGATCGCTGCTAGGCTCGAAAACACTCTGACCTTGAATTTTGAACAATGTCAATAGATATTAATTAATTAATCATTCACTATACATATAAAATGTGATCAAATTAGTAAATTATAATTGTAATTTACCTGTGTGTCGATGCCAAATGTTTTTTTCAGGAATTGATCAGTGATGAGCCCATCATCCGCACCATCTCCAGCATGAGTGCAAAATGTGCATAGGGATCCACATGAAGTGCACATGTGAGCATGATGCACAGAAGGCTCCCCCTTAACCAATGGGCTCAAGGAATGGATGAGGGTTTGTGTCAAAGCATTAATGGTCCCTAGAGCATTGGCCTCTACATGTTCCTTCGCAAGTGAAGGAATAGTCACATGCTCACGTTGTGGCTTGACCATAGTTGCTCTAACTACATTAGGGTCACGACGTGCTCCCATACTCTCAAATGATGACCCCACACCTCTACCCTGGGAGTCTAATATATCAAAATAATTGGCGGATCTCCCCAAGGACAAACTCACAATATAATTTCTTCAAAAAATACATGGGGACCTCGTGATTGTTGTAAGGAGGGGCATCAAAAACCATCCACCATCTATCCCAAAAATTATTTCTAATAGCATCCTGTATGCACCAATGGATGGGGAACCGTTTAGTATCCTCTCTAATAGTATTTTTCTCACTGAGTTTTCTAAATAATGCACATATTCTACCTTTTGGTATTTCTTTTTTTTAACATATTCATATGACAATTTATTTGCACATAAAATCTTTTTTGTTCATCCCTCTTAACCCACCAAATATCTAACTGACCACTAACTGAGGCTATCTGGGTCTTAATGGATTCAAGGGATGATGCCAATTGAGCCTTCATTGGATTGGTTTGTCCAGATTCTTTCAACCGAGCAATGAGTCCTTCTAATTCAGTTTTGCCTCTCTCTATTTCATTTATTATATTTTCTTGTGTGCCTGGCAGAGGTCTTGCAATTGGTTCGGGTTGTGGAATTTGTTGTTCTTCTAGGGGAGGGTTTTGGTTTTGAGGGTTTTGAGGTTCTTGTGGATTTTCCGGTTGATTATGGACATTTCCTGATAAAAAATCAATTGAAATCCAAATAAATAAACAAATTAAAATTAAAATTGTAAAAACCCTACAAAACAATATAAAAAACTTACAAAACAATATGAAAAATATATCAAACAATGAAAAATGAAGCTAAGATCACATACAACATGGGCGTGGGCGTGCTTTTGATCTCGGATTTTGCCGGCGAGGAGGCATATTGGCAACTGGGATGGTGAAACCCTTTATTTCTTGAACCCGCATATGGGTTGCTAGTGTAGGAATGCAAAAAAATAGAGATGAAAATGATGGGCTGCGAGTATGCAGCCCATCTATAAAAATTCACTTTTTTAAAATAGTGCATACACGCTATTGAAAAAAGAAAAAAAAAGAAAGAGAGTTGTCACCTTTTTGGCACCACAACTCGGTGCATATACCCATAGCTAAAACTATTCTAATCGTATCAAGTCTAGAAACTGGAGCAAATGTTTCATTATAATCTACACTATATAATTATGTAAAACCTTTTGCTACTAATCTAGCTATATACCTTTCAACTTCACCTTGTGCATTAGATCTAGTTAAAAAAACCCTTTTAACTCCATTGTAATCCTTACCTTCAGGTAGTTCTACAAGCTCTCATGCATCATTTCTTTCAATGGAATCAAGTTCTCATCCATGGTTCCTCCTTAATTGCTGCTCCAAAACACAAGGGATCACAAGAGAAGAGAGAATTTATTTTTTAAAAAAATCCAAACTCTCTTCTCCTTGATCATAAATCTCTTTCAAACTTCTCATATTTTTACCTCTTATTGCGGAAGGCATATTCCTTACACTTGGAGTGTGTTGATTTTCATGACTTGGTGTTTGGTCTTGCACATGATTTCTTAGAGGAGTGTTTGTTCCTGCTTGATTTGGCTAACCCAATTGCTCTTCATGCTTTTCTTCACTAGGTATTGGTTCTCCAATTGTAATTATATTGTCTATGTTTCCATCCCATGCTTCCTCCTTTGTAAATATGGCATCCCTACTTGTACTCATTTTCTTTGAAATAGGATTATACAATATGTAAGCTTTTCAATCCTCACTATAACCAATGAAAATAAATTTTTCATTCTTATCATCTAATTTTCTTCTTAGCTCAAATGACACTAAAGCGTATGCATCACAACCAAAAATTCTAAAATGAGATACAAAATATCTCATACCATTCCATGCCTCTTGTGGGATTCTATATTTCACACATTTCATAGAACTTCTATTCATGATATATACTACACATGCAATAACTTCATCCCAAAATTCATTAGACAAATTGTTTGCTTTCAACATAATTCTTACCATGTCTATTATGGTTATGTTTTTCCTCTCTACTACACCATAATGTTGTTGTGTGTATTTGGTTGTACACTATTTCTTGATCCCATGATATCTATGAAAAACCACAAATTCATTAGAACTATATTCTTCACCTCTATCAGAGATGAGTACCTTGATGAATAATCAACTCTGCGTTTCTACTATTGATTTGAACTCCTTAAACTTATTGAAAGCATAAAATTTGTACTTCAAAAAATAGATCCAAATTTTCTTGCAAAAATCATCAATGAATGTCAGAAAATATAAACTTCTTCCTAAACATGAGGTTTGCATTGGACCACATATGTCAGTATGAATTAACTCCAAAAAAACTCTTGCTCTAACTGAACTTCCTAATGGAAAAATTTCTCTATGTTGTTTTTCCATTAACATCTTTCACAAGAATTAATAGGTACTGTGATAGGTGGAAAATCCTCTACTATATTCTTATTCTTCAATAAATTCAAGCCATCAAAATGAAGGTGTCCATATCTCAAATGTCATAGTCATGTTTGATCTAGGATTTCTGCCTTGAAATTACTTTCCATCATTCCTTGAACACAATTGATTCAAAGAGGATACATCTTGTTCCTACTCACCTCAACTTTAGAAATTAAATTGTCTCTAGAATTTTTATCCAAGATTGTGCAAGCATTATTATTAAAAATAACTTTATACCCCTTCAGCTAACTAACCAACACTCAATAGATAGTGTGTTAATGCAAGAACATAGTAAAAATCAGGACTAAATATTTTCTCTCCATTTTTTCCAATCATGAATAACACCTTTCCCCATTACAAACACTATACAATCATTTACCAATTTTATTTCAAATTTCATAGAATCATCCAAATTAGAAGATAACTCTCTATTTTCCAGTAATATGGTTACTACAACAACTATCTAAAAATGATACGTTCTTAGAGATTTCTTGTGCCATATATGCATGTTATGAATAAAATTCCTTAAGTATTATTAGATACATCTAAATAATTTGCACTAGGATTTTCTAGATCTGCTTGTTTATTCCTACATTCATTAGCCAAATAATCATACCTCTTACAATGATCTATATTCACTTGTTTAGCTCAGCCTCTTTCTCTTCATTTGAAATTTGATCGTCCACTTCCTCTTAATAAATTTTGAGGTCTAAAAGAATTCTGAAAAGATAAATTGTTATTTTTGTTTAATCTAGACTAATGAGATAACAAAAAACCCGTCAGGTCATCCATAAACAACAACAACGATAAATCTTCTGACTCTTCAATGGTAGTTACAATAAAATCAAACTTACTAGAAAAATTTCTAAGTACCTTTTCAACCACTTTTTGATCATAAATATCATCCCCACGTGTCCCCAATTTATTAACAATATTCATTGTTTCAATAAATTTTTTATCTATATTATCTGATGCATTCATATTAATATTTTCAAACTTTCTCCTTAATAAAAATGCAATCTCACTGTAGACACCTAAATTTGATTACACCGCTTTGGTAATCTAATTTAGCCATCTCTAAAGGCATCATTAATTAAATTCTTATTTAATTAATCCTTTGCCATCCCTAGCTGATTAATTTAATTAATCATCTATAGTCCTAATTGATAAATCAAATAAACCTATTATTTATCAATTAAATCCTATTCTTCTATCTAATTCCAAAAATCCCCATTTATTAAATAAATCTATTTGATAAATAAAATCCTCAAATCCAAAAACCCCTAACCTATCCCTAATCCTCCATTTAGCCTAATCCACCCCATCCACCCATACTAACCAAGCTTAGCCACTAACTCACCCACCCTTATTAATGCCATCCACTTGCACATCTCTAACATCCCTAATCTAATCCTAAACCCAAGCCTAATCCACCCCCTAATGTTGTCACATTCCCTAAACAAGTTCAAGACTTTCTTAAACCAAATCAAAGTCTCCCCTCAAAAATCCCAACCACCAAGTCATGAGTGCTCTTACAAAACATAAAAGACTCTTACAAGCCCACTCATGACTCTTACATCCATCTTTCACACTCTGCCCTCTTCCACACTCATTCCTCTTACATCTCTCTTACATACTCAACCCCACTCATCATGCCTTTAACCAACCCTTTACCCTACCCTCTCACACTCATCCTCCTTGTGACAAGTGTCACCTTCCCATTGGTGCTAAACAAGCACAATCCATGTGCTCCCCTTTGAGTGCATCTTAGCCCTCCTTAACCATCTCCCCATCCTTGCATCTAAGCCCTCCATCCCTCTACCCCTTGGCCTATAAATTGAATCCCATCCCAAGCCATTTCATCAACAATCTTTGAGCTAAAGTTACCATGCTATTTTGAGAACCAAAGCCATCAATCTTACCCTTATAATGCCAAATTGAGAGCTCACAAAGCTACCAATTTTCCATTAGCCACCTCCATTGAAGTAGATTTGAGCATCTTGAGCATACATCCACATCAAAGGACACATCTGCAAAATAAGAAAGCATGGAGTGTTTTCTCTTGTGAGGTTTGCACTTTCTTGTTTGCTTTTCTTTGTCTAAACATATATGTGAATTTAGTTTTGGTTTTTGAATGTTTACTTTATTGTTAATGTTCTTTGCATACTAAATCTTGTTCTAAATTTTGGCACACCCAGTGGGACCCCACTATGGGTCATTTAATCATTAATTCCTATCTATATGTTGTTTTAAACTAACCATCTAATGTTTGTTGTTGTTTGAGTGTGTTGTGAGGGTGTTTTGCTTGTTTTTGCAGGTTAAAGAACACACTTGGGAAGAAGACATACCCTCAAAAATCCGAAAATAACAAAAAAAAAAAAAATTCAGAAAAAATCAGTGTTTTCTAGCTTTTTTTTCACGCAGTGTCGTCTCCACAGTTTGGCGTCTGCGCCTGCAAACTGTCGTCTCTGCAACCAAATTGTCGTCTCCGCAGTTTGGCGTCTACACCTGATGAACTATCATCTTTGCCTGTCTCTGTTGCACTTTTGTTCTAAAATCTTTATTTCTGCATTTTAAAGCATTTTTACGCATAGGAAAAATAGCAAAAAAAGTTAAAATTTTTTTTCCCATAGTTAAGCTTTCATTTTTGAAGATTTTGGGTAACTAACTAAATTGCTTTTTTTGTCTCATTGCAGGTTGGAGCACATATGGAACCACTAACCATGTTTCTTGCAGGTTCTCATGTTGCTAAAAAATGAACTTGAATGTTTAACCAGTTGTCTTTGAATGCATGTTGCTAAAATGAACTTGAATGGTTAAACACATTTTCCATTGAATGAATGTTGCTCAAAACACACTCTTCAATGCCATGGATTAAAATCAATTTTCCTTGGAATGCATGCTTAAAATAACAAATCCAATCTTGAATGCCAAGGATCAATTAACCATTGCAATACCAAACACTTCATTTGGAGCTTCTAAAATTGAACAAAACAAATCTCTTTGCCACATGCAATTTAGGTAAAGTTTGATTTTTGGACATTTAAGAAACTTTGTTAAGTTAAATACAAATTTGCAAAAATCAGTTTGAGTAGTTCCTTGGACTCACCTCTTTTCTAATCACCCATCAATTCAACCATTGGTTGCAATCTCAGCGCCATTTATGGGGATGGGTCTACTTGAAAAAGGTGTTAAATGTTTCACAATCTAACTCACTCACTTGGTCTTTGAACGTTTGCTTTAACTTTATCAAAAATTTTAAATGACCAAAACTCTGGATTAAATCGATCACACTTCAAGTTTGGGCACTAAAATTGAACAACAACTAACGTGGAGGGCCTCCCGGCGTGCACTTGAAATCGAATCTCACACACTTGTTTTGGGCTTAAAACAAACTCACACTCAATCTTGAATGCCTAAAATAAAATTAATCGATACTTGACGTGGAGGGCCTCCAGGCGTGCGAGTTTGCTTTTGTTGACCCTAACTCTTCTTATTGTTTGCATTCTTCAATCGATTTACTTTTGTTGGCGCTTCAAGTTGGAATTGAACATTCTCTCTTAAACATGAGTGCTTGCAAAGTCTAGATTAGCACACATAAGAGTCAGTTGGTAAAAGAACAAGCGTGTTTTTTAGCCCAAGGTCATCCAAGACTTCTCTCCCCTTTTCATCTTTCGAAGCCATCTTGGGTGCATAAGATTAGGATCCAAAACCTTGTTTCTTTTTAGGGGGCTTGCTTGGAGATTTCATCACCCCTTGGACGACCTCAACTCTAGCATTTCGGCGAAGTATAAGAATCGGGAGGTGAATTGAAAGACACCTCTCTTGGGATCAAGATTTTGTCACTCGGGCTAAGCCTCAAAGAACTTTATACCCTTGAGAAGTGAAAGAGGAGAAGTGGGTTACCGCTCCTCTCGGCTGTGTGACATCTTTTTGGTCTCATCTATGGATTTGGGCCTCATGTACCTTGCGTATATCGAGGACTCCCTAGCTAAACCAACTGTCAGCCTTGCAGACAACCATCTAGGATGTTAATGTGTTTGAAGTGACTGATTGAAACATTTGTAGAACATACACACTCCTCGATGCAAGTATCACATTCTAAGAACCACAAAATTCTATCTGGGTGTTCCTATCTATTGCTTGATTTTATTTTACTTGTTGAATGAATGTTTGCCAAACTTGGTCAATCCTAGCTTAGGGCACACTTAGCGTAGTCACTGCCTATTTTAGAAGTTGAACAAGTCGAAGAAAAACAACTAAGATCTCTCAAAGCCAAGCAAATTCAGGAATTTATGTCGGAACAACCCAAACCCAAACAGAAGTTTCACAAAGTCAAACTCAAGCCATCTCTAGCATACCAAGACCTTTCAGCCAAGAGAAAAGAAATAACACCAAGCTCGCAAGTTGCCAAACTCCACAAAGCAGAGGACAAAGCTACCGATGAAGCACTTCAAGAGGCCTGGTTAGAGCGCACCATCAAATTTACCCAACATCCAGGAGTTAATCCTGCTTATGCCTTTACAACTAGGCATGATTTCTATGATTAGACACCCTTGTTTCTCCACATCTTCTTGGATAAGCTTCACTTTAGAGTCATCTTTGTAGAAAAGCCAGCCATCTTAGGTTATCCCCTTAAGCATTATTAGCTCATCCATCTCATTTAGAATCAAACCATCTAGCCAGCAATCCAAAATCTTCACTTCCAAGCCTTCAAAATTTGTTGTCACCTTGCCAAAAGTTTGCCATTCCTAAAATTTTCCAAATCCACCAAACTCACCAAGGTTATCCCTTTGACAGAGCTTTGTCTAGCGTAATCTAGCTTTGTCACTTGTTATCCCTCATCACCTTGAGCTAAAGGTTGGGATCCACAAGTGGTCAATCTTGTGTTCTTCCTAAAGGATCATCAGTCTATCCTTAAGTTGACACAATCACCACCAAGCTTGCACATAGGAAAGCAGACCTTTTGTGCTTTGGAAACATATATTTGAACTTAGAATCCCCAACCCAATCCTCCTTAGGTTTTGTCATATAGGTTTGCCTCAACCTAAGAAATCATTTGCATAGAAAAGCCTTCCCCCCTTTTGCATCCACCAACATTTGTTGCATCTCATCCCTAGGAACATTCTGCATCTTCATGCCACCCATCACTCGCTTAGCTAAGAAGAAAGAAACAATGGAGCCCTATCATTTGGACCGAACAACATCACCCCCCTTGAGCACTCAGCCATCCTTCAGCCCAGAAAAAGCTATGCCATCACCTACTGACATTGAAGCTTTCATGAACCAACTAGGAAATGCAGTATTGGTAAACGCCATTATAGACAAGAAAAAAGATACAATCATGGCTAATTTTCGAAGGGACAATTTAGGAACCTTTGACTTTGGAAGACCCCCTCCATTATCAGATCCATCTCACCTATTGTTTGGGCAGCTGCCACCACCCATAGGCTCTTATGATCCAAATTATCCTCAATATATGCCAAAAGAAGAGCCTCCAGCCAATCCATATGATCCAACAGACCCAAACATACCATCATCCACCCAAGTTGAAATCTCCATGCCGCAAGCCAACCCAGCCACCACCACTCCATCCTTGGTTCATACCTCTCCACTCCAAACCCCCTTTACCCAAAAAACCTCACCGTTCACTCCCTTCACTATTGCTGTTGCTGCTCCCCAACCCAGCCTTCCAAATCCACCCATCTCCCAAACTAGTGCTAGCATCTTTGGCCAAACTCAGCAATATACAACAGGGATGCCACCCATGGGGCCAAGTAATCAACCTTTCGTCACCCCCAGCTTGTTCACCATAGCCCAAACCACAATCCCATCATTTCCATTAGGTCTTGGGAGCTCAATACCATCAGCCACAAATCCACAAGCTACTACCCTCACTCCACAAAGCTATCAAATCCCACAAGCTACTGCCAATTTTCTGCCAAGCTCGCAAGTGACCCCAGCTCCTGCCACCACTCTACCAAGCTTCCAAATCCAACCACAAAGCTATCAAACCCCATCAGTTCCATTCCCAAGCTTTCAATTTCCACCACCTCCACCACGAACTAATCCATTACCCCTTATTACCAACTACTTTTCAATGCCACTCCTGGGAGGTAATCCACCACCCCAGCCAACCACCAATTATTTGCAAATACCATCCCAAATGGGGGCACAACCCACATATATTGGTCAAACCCCACAAGCCCCCCGATCCTTTCCCCAAGCCTCACAACCATCTTATACCTTACCCCCACAAAGCAATCCATTTATCCCATAGCCAGCTTATGTTCCTCAATCCCAACCTCAAATCCCATATCAACAGCAAACCTCGCAGCACATGCAGCAATATGCACCACCTCCCCCTCAGCAACCCATCATCCACCATGCAGCTGCCCAAACAATGTGCAATCCCTATCCGCAAATCCCTCATAGCCATCCATATTCAGTGGCCCCATCTAGCGCATACCTACCTCAAGGCACTCCTACATTGGGGGCACCCCAGCCATCACCTATCAATTCAGAATGGGAGCAAATGAAGACAGCTCTGAAAGCCATCCAAGAAGGGAATGATCCGAAGACATTCAAGTTTGAGAATGTGTGTCCTTACCCATTTGACAGAGCCATTACCATGACACCATTTCCCAAACACTTTGAGGTACCCAAATTTGACAAATTCAAAGGAAAAGGAGACCCTGTCACACATATCAAAGAATTTTACATGCACTGCCAGGACGTGGCATACAATGATGTCTTCCTCTTGCACCTTTTTCCCAAAAGCTTGGCTGTACCAGCTCTTGAATGATTTTATAGAATCCCCTATGGCATAATTAAAAACTTTGCTGAATTATCTGAGGCATTCGTAGCCCAATATACCCATCTTGTTGAAATATAGCTATCAATAGTTGATCTTGTCCACACCAAGCAAAAAGGTGGAGAAAGCCTTGCCAAATACCTACAAAGATGGCAAACCCTTACCACCCGCATATCCTATACCTTGCTAGAACACCATGTGGTGAAAATGTTTATTGATAATGCCCATCCCAGTTTGGCTCACCACATGACCATGAACTGTCTACAAACCTATAAGGATATCAAAGAGAAAGGAATGATCCTTGAGCAAGGACTCATTAAAGATGGTGTGGTCAAGATTTACAAAGAGACCAACCAAAATAAATCACATTCCAATGACAAGTCTAGGTATTGGAACAAAAACAAGCATGTTGCAACAGATGGGGTTACTAACACCAGACATGTGAATATTGTTGGTCCTTCTCAAATCCAGTCTAACCCACCATATCAAACAAACAATCAACAAGCTATCAACTACCAACAACGGAATAACCAAAGCTATCAAAACCACAATACAAGACCCAAATTTCAAGGGTCTAACAATCAAGCTAATGCCATCAATGTAGCTGCAGGGAAAAAGCCCAGATTCCAACCTGCACCTAGAAACCATACACCCCTTGGTGAGCCATTGGATGTTATTTTTGAGAAATTGGCTAAGGAAAACCTCATCAAATTTCCTCCTACCTAGCAAATTGATCCAAGCCAATCCAAAGCTGCATGGTACAAGGACAATGAGTATTGCAAGTTCCATAGGGTAAATGGTCACACCACCCTCAGATGCATGAAACTGAAAGATTATGTGTAGGACCTCATTGATTGGAAAGAAATCACTATTGGTGCCCAAACCTCTCCCAATGCAGGCTTACAGATTTATCAAAATGCTTTTCCTCCACACAACAACCAAAATCCTAGAAAAGCACCTATCCAAAACAACACCAACAACCGCCAGCCAAACCAACAGCATGGGAAGAACAATGACCGCACTTCATCCTATATAGACTATGGTAGCCTTATAGGTTGTATATTCGAGAAAGAGCCTTCTGTCAATGTTATCAATATTCGAGGACTAGACAATGAGTGTGCAGTCACCACTCGAAGAGCATGATTTAACATCGCAGGCCCACCAGTTTCACCAGCACCATCAGCTCCATCAAAAAGCCAGTACAATATCTTGGAACACCTTAGGAACATGCCAGCCCAAATCTCCATTTTAGACCTTCTCCACACTAGTCCTGTGTACAAAGACATCCTTGACAGTGCTCTCATAGAATCATGTGTCCCTTCTAATATCAACGCTACTAACTTTTGTAATCTCGTCGGACACCTATCCTCCTCATGTGCCCTATCATTCAAACCCACTGACATACCCACGGTCGAGCCATATCACACCCTTCCGCTTCGCATAGCCATCATGGTATCCAATTTTGCCGTGAAAAGAGTAATAATAGATAATGGATCAGCCTTGAACATTTGCACCCTAAAATTCATAAAATAAGTTGGGTATACTGAGGCAGATATGATCAGTGAGGTTATCAGCATCAAAGCTTATGACAACTTGGAAAGAACCACAGAAGGGACTATTTTGCTACCAATCAAGGTTGGGCCGATCATCCAAGAGACAATTTGCCATGTTGTTGATCTAAACCTACCATTTAACATCATCCTCAATCGCCAATGGATTCACGCTATGAAGGCTGTTCCATCCACCTACCATCAGTGCATCAAATTTCCGCATCAGGGCACTAAGGTAACCATCCATGCCGACCCAGAGCCCTTTGCTTACTGCAATGCGGTTAAAGCCTCCTATACAAATCATTGCCCTAGAATAGACATCGACATGGCCATCGCCAGCTCATCCCACACTTGTAATGATGCAGAAACCATCCTTGCCTCCACCCTATCTACTGTGAAGATCAACAACAAAGGCTGTGGAGAATATAGTCTGTCAGATGCATTTGCTGTCGGAGCAATCCCACTTGATCCACATACCAATGGATGGCCAACATATCACAAAGCTAAGGAGATTCCACCTCCTCGATACAAACAGTTTGGCCCAACCACCTTTGTGTCCTCAAAAACCCTTCTTCATGAAGAGCTCACTCCAGATATCAACAATTGGTTACATAAGGATGCACCTCCAAGAAATCAAGCACGCCTTGATCACTTCAGCCAGAAGTATCCCCAAGAACATAAGCTCATCACTAAAAAATGGAACTATCAAGGAGGTGGACTAGGACTAGAAGAAAGAGGCATGCAATGTCCCATCGAAGCACATAAGTGGGAAACGAAGTCAGGTCTTTGCTTTGGCATACCCACAACTGGGGGCACCAACGAGAATGGTCACACTTTTTTGAACATCCACCGCGACCTTTTCAAAATTGAAGACATTCCTGAGGAAGTTGAAAAGAGAGCCTACGACGATATCCCAAACCAAATCTTCCTAGGAGACTCTGTTCTCTAAGAACTATCCATCCATCTCATTGACCTACCACTCGCTCATCCACAACTCATAGATTGGGACCAACCAAGTGTCATACATATTGATGAGTTCGCATCAGAGGAAACACTTCTAAGATTCATGGGATCCAAAACTCCTCATAAGAAAACAAAGCCAGATTCTACCTACATCTACAAGCTAGATCCCAAGGGGTATTTTGGAGAAAATCCCCAACCTAGTTTTGACACACCCAAAACTGGAACTAAGGTAAATCCGGGACTAGCTAAGGCAGCGAAGAGAACCCCTCAGCAAGAAAATCTAGAGCCACAAGCAGAACATGAGGATTTAGTATTGCCTCCTCAAGATAATCGACCATAGGTGTCTTCTATTCTAATAGAGGATACTAGAGAAGTCAACATCGGTTCTTTAGAGATCCCTAGACTTGTTCACATTGCTGCATCCCTATCACAAGACCAAGCTGACCTCCTCTTTGAGGTCTTAAGAGAGAATATTGGCCGATTTGCATGGTCATATTAGGACATGCCGAGAATTGATCCAAAGCTTGTAGTTCATCATCTTGCAGTTGATCCAAAGATCAAGCCCGTCAGACAAAAGCTTAGAAAAATGCACCCCAAGGTGGCATTACTGGTCAAAGCTGAATTAGAAAGAATGTTAGCTACTAAGGTTATCCGACCTATCAACTACTCAGAGTGGATCTCCAACACGGTCCCTATCACTAAGCCTTCCAGTGACATCAGAATCTGCACTGATTTTAGAGATCTAAACAAAGCTTGCCCAAAAGATGATTTTCCCTTACCCAACATAGATATGATTGTAGATCTTATAGCTGGACATGAGATTCTATCCCTTATGGATGGATTTTTCGGGTATAATCAGATCAAGATTGCAAAAAAGGATCAGCATAAGACAACATTTACTACCCTTTGGGGAACCTTTTCTACACCATGATGCCTTTTTGCCTAAAGAATGCTGGGCCTACCTATCAAAGAGCTATGACAACCATTTTCCATGATCTTATCCATAGCATTTTGGAGGATTATATGGACGATATCCTAGTCAAATGTCACACCAACATGGATCATCTCGCTGACCTAGAGAAAGTCTTTGATAGGTTAGCCCAATATCATCTCATGCTAAATCCCAAGAAGTGTGTCTTTGGGGTCACATCTGGCAAGCTTCTGGGATTCATAGTTTCTAAATGAGGTATAGAGATCGACCCCAAGATGGTCAAGGCTATCCTAGACATGCCTCCTCCCCAGACACTGTGACAGCTTCACTCTCTTCAGGGAAAGCTTCAATCTATCCGGTGCTTCATCTCCCAGCTTGTAGATAAGTGTACACCATTTTCACATTTACTAAAGAAGGATGAGAACTTCAAGTGGGATCCTTTATGTCAGCGTAGCTTCGACCAGCTCAAGCAGTATCTCACCAATCCCCCTATCTTGGTTCCACCAGTTCTTGGTCGTCCCCTGATTTTGTACATATCAGCAACGCCTACTACTCTAGGGGCACTTTTAGCACAGCTTGATGATTATAGCAGAGAAAGAGCCATCTACTATATTAGTAAAACCCTAGTTGGTTATGAACTCAATTACACTCCTATGGAAAAAGCTTGTTTGGCAGTTGTTTTCTCAACTCAAAAGCTTCGCCACTACATGCTAAGTCATACCATCCAACTAGTATCCAAAATTGATCCTCTCAAGTATATGCTCTCTAGAACAACACTCACAGGTCGGCTAGCAAAATGGGTTATACTACTAAGTAAGTTTGACATCCAGTATGTGGATAGAAAAGCAATCAAAGGGCAAGCTATAACAGATCACCTAGCTGATGCACCTCTAGTAGATGCATATCCTTTGCTCACAGAATTCCCAGACGAGCATATTTGCCTGATTGAAGAACAGCCCCCATGGAAGCTTTATTTTGATGGCTAATACACATCTAATGGATCAGGGGCAGGAATATTATTAGTCACACCTCAGGGAGATTACATTCCAAAAGCCTTCAAGCTACAATTCCCTAGCACCAACAATATAGCAGAATATGAAGCTCTTGTAGCAGGATTAAAGATAGTTGCAGAATGGAATATCACTGAGTTACAAGACTTTGGCGATTCTCAGCTCATCATCAAGCAAGTCCTAAATGAATATCAAACCAAAGATGAAAAGCTATTACCCTACAAAGAGCTAGTTGATCAGCTAACCCAACATTTTACAAAGCTTCAGTTTACACAAGTGCCTCGAATGCAGAACAAGGCAGCAGATGTCATGGCCACTATCAGCTCGCTCTTGGAAATTCTCCAAGAAGCTACACAATATGAGTTTTTAGTCGAGCAACTCCTCACACCCGCCTATGCGAATGAGGATTCAAATCGTGTTTGTGTCTTGGTTGGTCCCCAATCCCCTTGGTACCATGAAATTCACGCTTACCTTAAAGATGGTATCATATCCCCTCACCTCACACGTACCCAACACCAAAAACTCATCGGAAAATAATCCCGCTATGTTATCATAGCCAATACCCTATGTTGTCGGGGTTATCACGATACTCTCTCTCAATGTTTAGATGAAAATGAGGCCGCAATGGCGTTAAAAGAAGTACACTCTGGACTTTGCGGTGCCCACACGAGTGGTATTGTCCTAGCACGAAAAATCCTTAGAGCAGGCTACTATTGGCCTACCATTGAAGAAGACTCCTGTGACTTTGTCAGAAAGTGTCTCCCATGTCAGTAGCATGCAAATCTTGTGCACGCTCCAGCACAAGATCTACAGCCTATTGCACCACCTTGGCCTTTCGCTTGTTGGGGCCTTGATCTAGTTGGAACTATCACACCTCTCTCATCTGATGGACATAAATGGATAATAACAGCTACAGACTATTTCACTAAGTGGGTGGAAGTAGTCCCCCTAGTCTCAGCTATAGGAGTTCAGGTCTCAAAGTTCATCTTGTACCACATTGTTTGCCGCTTCGACATCCCATCCACCATCTTCACTGACCACAGAGGTAACTTTGAAAATCTCAACATGGAAGAATTATGCACTTCCTTCCACATCCATCACCACTTTTCTAGCCCATATTTTCCACAAGGTAACGGCCAGGCAGAGGCAACTAACAAAACCCTCCTCAAAATCCTAAAGAAAGTTGTCAATGATTTCGGCCGCGATTGGCACCTACAAATAAATCCAGCCCTATGGGCCTATCGAAATTCCTTCCGTACATCCACAGGCACAACTCCATACTCCCTAGTCTATGGTGCTGAAGCGGTATTACCTATAGAAGTTGAACTTCCCTCACTATGCATATCTTTGCAAGGGCAAATCTTAGATGAAGAATATAGAGTAGCTCGACTCACCCAGCTAGATCTCTTAGATGAGAAGAGACAACAAGCCTATGACCATCTCACAGTCTACCAAACTCGTCTCAAAAGGAATTTCAACAAGAAGGTGCTCCCATGACACTTTCAGCTAGGTGACATGGTCCTCAAAGAAAACATGAAAGTCCAAGCAAATCGAGAAAAGAAAGGCAAGTTTGAACCTACATGGCTTGGTCCTTATGTTGTCATTGCATCCTTTGGCTCTGCAGCCTATCAGTTATCTACACCGGAAGGAGAACTCTTGAATGATCCCACTAACATCATTCATCTCAAGAAGTTTTATGCTTGAAGATCCTTGGTATACCCAGCTTTTGAAAAATACAAAAAAAAAATAGTAAAGAGAAATAAGCATCCAATGGTGAAAACTTGGCAATTCGAGCGCCTTGGATAGGTACCTTGGTGAAAACCTGGTAATTCAGGCGCCTTGTGTACTAAGACTAATCCATTATCTATCACTATCCTATCCCTCATCCATCCACCCACCATCCCATAAGATACCTCCTTGTTCCCTTGGTGTTCCAACCAAATATCCAAAATCTAATGGAGCTTGTAAATACCTCCTGTACAGCTTGTAAATCTTGTGTCATCCCTTGTATCATACCTTGTATATCTGAATCTTGTCCAAAGCTTGTACCATATTTCAGCTTGTAAATAATCTTGTATCCTATCACATGCACACAAAGAATCCCATTTTCCTTAAGCTTTTCACAAACCATCTACCTATCCACCTATCAACTATTGTAGACATCCCATCCTTCACAAAAATTTCCATCTCACAAAAAGAAAAAACATGAACAAACTTGTACATTTGTAACATATCTTGGTTCGTCAGCTTGTACATCCTCTTTAGCTTAGTACCGTTGTATCTATCTGGCTTTCATGTCAGTTCCTCCTTGATCAACATCTTGCACACATCGCACATCTTGGTTAGCTATTCCAATGCATCCTTTAGCTAGATTTCCTATCACCAAAGTGTTATCCTTATTAGTTCAGCTTGCTAGACGCATCACTCATCCAAATCCACCAGCTTAGGTACTCTCTGATAGGTCCTTGCAGGATATAGCTTTCCTCATGTCTGATCTTGGTCTGTTAGTACCTCGTCCTACCCATCTTGTTGGCAAATGGTTCTCTTTTGGATTTTCACTTTCTTTTGATTTGGAATCTTTTGTTTTGGGTCTTGAAATATCTTTTCCAAGCAATCTCCTTGTTCCCTCCTCAAGGTTGCCATGATCTTCCATATCATGGTATGCTGCGAATGGGGAAATTAGAGCGTAAGGTCTTGATTAGGTCTTTTGCTTGTTTTGTTTTTCTGCTTGTGGGTTACCTAGTGTCGTTTCCACGTTGCTTCCTCTGGGATTCATGTGTGATATTGGGGCAATCCTTGCGTGTTTGTTTCGAGTTAGTTTGTCAGTCCTCTGGACGGTTGGTGAAAAGGCTTTGATGTTCTTGGTAACCTTGGCAATTAACCAATAGTCCTATAGCAAATCTAGTGCTCAACTACATGGTGGTACTTCTCTTTGAAGTATCCCCCCGCTCAAAAAGCTTCAATGGATTCCCTTCATCTCCATTATACCCCATCCATATCCAGCACCTATCCTAGTTTATGCATCAGTATCTCTTTGGATCACTCCTCATGCTTAGCTTTAGGGATCCAAAATCCTAGTCTTAGGGATCCACCAATCAAATAAATCCACCAAGCCTCATCTTTTGAGATTCACAATCCTAGTCCTAGGGATCTCCGAAACCCATCTCCCATCAATCTGACTCTTTGAAATCCTATTGCATCAGCTTTATCATCCCATCATCCATCTCCCTATCCTAGATTCCTTTTATAGTGCTTCGCTCCTCCATCCCCCCCCCCCCTAATCCTGGAAAGTCTTAAGCTTGCTTTACTCTTGTGCATCTGATTCTCCTTTACCATTCTCCCATAGTGAGAGTTTGAGCTAATTTAGCCCCTTCTCTTTGCCAATCTGTGTCTTAACTCATCTCAATTTCTTGTACTTTTCAAGAAGTCGTCGAGCCTCATTTATCTCCCTGCTGCCTTCTTGAGGGGGCATCATCTAAGTCTAGTCTCTCCTCTTCTTATCCGAGACTGGGGAAACCTCATTGCTAAAACATCTTCTTCGCGTCATCTTCATTCGAACTTCTTTGAAATAGTGTTGTCTCAACACTATGTCAAAGAGGGGCAAAATGTAGACACCTAAATTTGATTACACCACTTTGGTAATCTAATTTAGCCATCTCTAAAGGCATCATTAATTAAATTCTTATTTAATTAATCCTTTGCCATCCCTAGCTGATTAATTTAATTAATCATCTATAGTCCTAATTGATAAATCAAATAAACCTATTATTTATCAATTAAATCCTATTCTTCTATCTAATTCCAAAAATCCCCATTTATTAAATAAATCTATTTGATAAATAAAATCCTCAAATCCAAAAACCCCTAACCTATCCCGAATCCTCCATTTAGCCTAATCCACCCCATCCACCCATACTAACCAAGCTTAGCCACTAACTCACCCACCCTCATTAATGCCATCCACTTGCACATCTCTAACATCCCTAATCTAATCCTAAACCCAAGCCTAATCCACCCCCTAATGTTGTCACATTCCCTAAACAAGTTTAAGACTTTCTTAAACCAAATCAAAGTCTCCCCTCAAAAATCCCAACCACCAAGTCATGAGTGCTCTTACAAAACATAAAAGACTCTTACAAGCCCACTCATGACTCTTACATCCATCTTCCACACTCTGCCCTCTTCCACACTCATTCCTCTTACATCTCTCTTACATACTCAACCCCACTTATCATACCTTTAACCAACCCTTTACCCTACCCTCTCACACTCATCCTCCTTGTGACAAGTGTCACCTTTCCATTGGTGCTAAACAAGCACAATCCATGTGCTCCCCTTTGAGTGCATCTTAGCCCTGCTTAACCATCTCCCCATCCTTGCATCTAAGCCCTCCATCCCTCTACCCCTTGGCCTATAAATTGAATCCCATCCCAAGCCATTTCATCAAAAATCTTTGAGCTAAAGTTACCATGCTATTTTGAGAACCAAAGCCATCAATCTTACCCTTATAATGCCAAATTGAGAGCTCACAAAGCTACCAATTTTCCATTGCCCACCTCCATTGAAGCAGCTTTGAGCATCTTGAGCATACATCCACATCAAAGGACACATCTACAAAATAAGAAAGCATGGAGTATTTTCGCTTGTGAGGTTTGCGCTTTTTTGTTTGCTTTTTTTTGTCTAAACATATATGTGAATTTAGTTTTGGTTTGTGAATGTTTACTTTATTGTTAATGTTCTTTGCATACTAAATCTTGTTCTACACTCACTACCTTCACCTTTTTTGTACCTTGATAAGAAACTTGTAAAACATCTCATGCTTGCTTGGATCTGGCTGCTTCAGAAAATCTCAAAAATAGTGACTCATCCATTTCTCGTTGAATGAAAATCAAAGCCTTTGAATCCTTCTTCTCTTTAATCTTCAATGAACCTTTTTCTTCTTGTGTTAATGTCAAGTAGGATGCATGATTCTATGGTTATGCAAAACCTTTCTCAACCAAATCCCATATATCATGAGAACAAAATAAAGTTTTCAATTTTCACAAGCCGAATATCATAACTCTTACCAATAAAAATTAGAATTTGAGGCTATGATACGTTATTGACTGTTCAACTTTAGCTTCCTTCTTCAATGAACTTGATTCAACATCACAAAATGATGGCTCTGCTACCACTTTGTTTGTAGATAGAATATGAAACAATACACATAAACTAATTAAATTTGTAATCACAGATTGTTCTGCTGCAACACAATAATTATAATTAAAATTTAGAACTTTTTTTTATTAATTGCATAAAAACATGATTACATTGGTTTAATTTATGGGAATCCTCACACCACCTATGATGGAAACTTTGGACTTGATAATCACATATGGACATAAGATAAAATGAGAATGCATGACATTCTAATTGTAGTTTGACTAAAAGAAAGAATGCATTAAGTGCAGTTCTAATTTATTATGCATGTGAAGCCTTCTTTATTAGGTGGGTGCAACTGAGGTGAACTAACAACTGTATGAAGAAATTATATTTTCTATTAGTCCAATCCCTTCAATTTCAAAGTGAATTCTTATGTAGGTAATTTTTTTCCTGACTTTAACTTAGGAGAGCAGACACGTCATTCTTGTTTGAAGAGGTTAGGATTTCCTTTGAATTTAAGAATAGCATTATTGTTCCTCAAAAGGATAGTGACAGAGATGTTTTTAGTAGCCCAATTCAGCCATTACAAAATCACTCTTTTTTATGACCACTCATTTCATTTTCTTATTGTCTTATTGATGGCTCCATATTTCTCTTTACCTTTTTTTTGGTGACATATGCATCCTTCTAAACTTTTATATTTTCTGAAAAGTCCTAAACTTTTATTCCTTTTGAAGATTGATTCATTTTTTTTTTATAATATTAAGTTTTGATAATAAGTTCTGTTAAAAATATTTATATAATATTGATTGTTATTATTATTTTATTTTTATCAGTAAATGGTTGAAGTCTTGATTATATTAAATTAATAATAGTACATCAGTTCAAATGGGCACTGGTAGGAAAGAATAGAGAAGAAAACCTCTAGTCTTGTCTGGGACCGTAGTCCTTTATTATTACATTATTAAAAGGAGCATACCCCAGTTGCCATTTTTCAAATTTTATTTTAAATACAAAAAGAATGATAGAATCCTTCTCTAATTTTGTAAACCTTAATGATCTCTATCCCGATCTGTTATATTATTTTGTGTTCGAGATGAGAGTGACAGATTCGACCAAATCTTTATATACTTTGCAGGTACTTCTTTTTGGCTATTTCGGATGAAATGATTGTACATAACTAACTTGCTCATCAATGATACAACTTAAAAGGAATGTTAGTGCTGTTAGTTAAAAAAAAATGATTTAGAAGTCCTTGAATTTCTAATTGAATATTATTGTGGTTCTTTTGATTATTAATACGAAAAAGATTGAAATCAATCAAAATTTGGAGATGATCTCTTTCAAACTCTAAGATAATATTCATCCATGAATCAAGCTTGAACCTAACATTCTTATTATTATTATTTATTATAATTCAGTGAGATTTATTAATTTATTTGCATTATTCTAAACTAAAATATTTTTTAAAAACTATATTCTCAATTTTTTTAGTCATTCAATCTTTCATTTCATTTTAAAGAGGGATATATTTTTTATTTGTTTCTAATTATGTTCAAACTTGTACTTTTCATTATTATAATAGTTCACTTCAATTGTAAATTTTATACAAGATTTAAATATTTCCTCCATTTTAAAATTTATATTTTTTTATGTTGCCTTCAACTAGCAAATTTATCACGATTGATTCTAATTATTTGTTCATAAATATATTGATAGTTTAACTATTGCAAAAAGAATCAATTCATTTATATTATTTTATCTTTTTTAATTTCATCAATTAAGTTCATAGAATTATAATCTTATATAAAATTTTCAAAGGGGGAAAACGTTGCCCTATCCTCTTTTCAAGATTTTCTTGACATGTGATACTTGATCTAAGAACCATCTATGATTGATCATATGCCCATTGAATAATTTCTCATTCAACCATTGTCAGTTATCATTTGAGTTATTTGAGTTTATGTTCTTTCAAGGGTATATTTATTCAAGTATATATGGGTGCACACATATATACCGAGATAAATATACAAACTATATATTGTGTATGTAATGATTAGTAAATTATAGGTATATTCTTGTGACAAATAAATATGTTCAATACTTCTATTCATAAATCATTTAAGTGCCCTTGTTCACCCTCAATGTCATTTTCTACCTAATATCCATACATTTCTATATTGCTTATTTCTCTTCCAATTTATCTCTACACATTCCTCAAATTATTTGGGGTTATGAGTTATTATTCACAATTGCCTTCAATTTTATAGCATCTTTTTATGCCCACATTGTCGCTTTATGGTTTTATACCATTGATTTATATAAATTTTATTGAATTTTTCATAAGTTACATAGGGAGCCAATTTTTCAAGGTTAGCTATAGAGGACCTCTCATTTATACGTGATTCATTTCATGAAGGAACCCTCATTATAACTAATGCATAGTTGCCTTATTCGACTTGTGGAGTATCCCTCTATCCTATAATTGTGTGCACTTACTTTCTATGGAGTTTCCCTCCATTTGGTTCTATTTATTCTACTTTGAAAGATGTAATTTCTATGGAGTTTTCTAATATTTTGGTCTATTTGTTCCACTTTGAAAGGATGATATCTATATGGAGTTCCCCTCCATTTGGTTCTATTTGTTCCACTTTGAAAGATGATATCTCTATGGATTTTCCCTCCATTTTGATCTAATTATTACACTTTGAAAGGATGATATTTTATATGGAGTTTCCTTCTATTTTGAGTTGATTTGACCCATCGTGAAGGCAATATGTTGTTACTACTTCTGGTAAACACATTTGAAAAATTAGGATGTTGAGTTGTTTTGGAGCTTGAGTCATATGCTTATTGAGTTATTTTTCTCTCTCATCACATTACTTTGATAAATATACTAATGTGATAGTGTTTTGCATACTACACTGCTTAGATCACGAGTCATGCAAGTTGTGGAGGGACGCCCCCATTAATTTGCAATGGGATGATTCATTAGTGGTCTGTCTATATCGATGTGATTAATGCAATGTTGATGTAGGTGGTGTTAGTTGGCCTTGTTTGTGGTCATTTGTGTATTAGTACATTACTTTCATGAGAGAATTGATAAATACTTTTATCTCTAACTTTTTAAAAGTTTGAGCATATGATTTATCTTGATATCAGGTTAGCTCCATTACTCTGTGGTGACATGTTACATTTATCTTTATTACTCTATCTTAGTTTACTCTATGAGGGTTTTCTTAAAGTTCTAACATTTCAAAAACAATTCTAACTTGAATATACTTGATGAATTCCTCCTTCAAGATAGTTTTCTTGTTTCTTATTTCTATTTTTTAGTGATCCATCAAGGAACACACAACACATCATTATTTTTAATTACAAAACTTATGCAACGTGAATTCACATAAAGACGGAGATACACTTCCTCTTGAACACATTTGAAGGACCTATCCACTTCCATTGGCTTTGCAACTAGGAATTTATAGAAGACATCTTGCGCACTTGAAGACATTTCAATTTCTTTCTTATATCGAAGATCAAGTTGAAGTTTTTTGAAAATTGGGTTTGATACCCCTTGTTGTAATACCAACAAATAAAGATTAAAGGGGGGTGTTGGAATTAGTAATTTTCCTTCATTTTATATATTAATTAATTGAGATAAACCAAGGTATCCCTTATGTATTTTTGTCCTATACTACAAGTGTAAGGACATGTCACTTGTTTTACCTCTTGTCAATGTGTGAGGACATGTTATTTTTGTGATTCATTTATTAACGAAAATAGTTTATTCCTCCTTAAGAGGACTATGACACTTGGTACATACACAATTATGAATGTGGCATTCATTCACTTGGGAGTTACTAAATAACTCCCTTTTTCATCTCTATATTAGAGAGGATTCTCTCTCATTCTCTATACACAACACATACACTATGTAGTTCTTGTAATGAGCTTATAGCTCCATCTCTCTCTTTTTTTCCTTTTTTCTTTTTGTTCTTTAGTCTTTTGCCTCATTCATATAATTCACATGGGGTTTTCCTCATTTTTTCCCTTCAAAAATTTCATCTCCTTGTGTTGATCTTTGCAATCACTTTTAAGCTTATTTATTTATGGTAACAATTTCTTTACAAAACTCTCTTGGATTCTTTCCATTATGTCTTTTCATTTGAATATTTCTTATATTCAAAATATGTAGCTTGATATTAAATAAAAATTTATATTTATTATAAATTTATTTTTAAATTTAGATTTAACATTTAATTAAATATCCATATATCTAACCTCATAATTATTCAATCTCATAATTAATCTTAGTTAAGCCCTTAATCCAATTTCATACAAAAATAACATCAAACTAACAAAAAGGAAAATTGATTGAACCAAAATATAGCAATCATGCTCAAAGGAAGCATTCAAAAAATTCACATACTTTGATGAATTCAAATAGGTAGTCAATCAATCACTTATCCACTACTTCACAACAAACAATGGCTTAGGTTAGGATTTTGGTCTAGGGATGTTATCTCTCCTCTTCTTACCATTGATATATTGTGACAGGTTTTAGTCATCCAAGCAATTCAGGGAAATAAATGCTCAATACCTTCAATCCTTCCACATCAAAACTAAATATATCTATACCTTCGAATATGACTTCATCCCTCACCATATCAAAGACATTGAAAAAAATATAGAAGTTACACACGATCATGTGAATACAGATGCAAGATTAGTATTTCAATCAATCCATAAATATAAATGACATTATAAAATGTAAATCATCATCAAGAAAATAACCATAATTATCTAGCTATAAACACATGAGATCATACAACTATCAAGTGGCTCATAATATATCAAATCAAAATGTAATTTTATACATCAATATCCTCATATATCACTGGAATAACCAACACATGGATGGAAAGTGGCCTAAAAGAGTTTGACATCATAAAATGAAAGAAAACTATGGATTTGTGCATTACAACATCTATAGACTAATACACAAAGAAGAGACAAAGAGAAAATCAAATTGTATGATAAAATGACGAATAAATTGAAGGAAAAATTCTTACTCGTAGATTACCAAGTGAGTTTGTCTAGGAAGTTGCAAAACCTTATGCAAAAAGAATCTATTGTGAATGAGTATATTGAGGAATTCTATGAGTTGGAGATTAAATCTAGACATATGGAAGATGAAATTGAAATATTTGTAAGGTATCTCAATGGTTGAGAATGTCAATACAATATGAGATTAGTTTGGTCAAGTTGTAGAATGTGGAAGAGGCTTATCAATATGCCTTGAAAGATAAGGAAAAGCTAAACAAAAGGCAAGAACAAAGCTAAGAGGAAGAGGTGGAAGATTTCGAAGAGGTGGATCCTTTGGAGGAGGAATATCTTATGTAGATTAGAACAAGGGTAAGGTAGAAAGAAAAGAAGATAATTCATACTGAAGGGATGAAAAATGTTACCATAGAAGTGGTGGATAAAGCATCTATAGGAAAGATTCAATAAAAGAATGTTTAGAAGAACCTATTTCCCATATGGTGGTAAATGACAACAATCTTTTGAATGTACTCAAGAAATTTCATGAAAAATTACAAAGGAGAAAGAAATAAATACTTTTTTTGAGGAGGAATTTATTGATCCTCTGAACCAATAAGATGATGGAGAAGAATTAATGGTAAAGAGACCCCTATGTTATAATGAGATGGTTCAAAAGTCATTGTAGAGAAAGAGTTTTCTCAAGCAAGATGCAGAGTTGATGGTAAATATTGCAAACTGATCATTGAAAATGGCACCTTAGATAATGATGCGAGAGCACCTCGACCCTAGCACATTATGACGAGTTTTGTAATGTTGAAATGTTTGAGTCCTTCTTGGATTCATGACACCATGTGAAGAAATGGTGAAATTGTACTAAAATGTATTAAAAATGCTTGAAACGTATTTAAAATCAAGAAATATAGATTTGCACGGGGCAAATATAAGGTGGTTTCAATAACTACCTAGGATCTCTTTAAAAGAGAGAAATATGTAACCGAAAAGAGGGAGTAGAGTGATTACGAGGGAGTAAATCGAGAAGTGATTCACATTGCTCTCTGGCGGCAGCCAGAGAGCTAGCCATGCTTTTGTAGTTTGTAATTAAGCATTTAATGGAGTATGCGTCATTGGTTTTTAAATAATGTCTGTGTCTTTTTCGTTATCAATTCTTGATTAGTTATTCCCTCTGTGTGCATTCGGTTACAAACATTTTGGGTGGTCAGCTTTGAGGTGATGGCTTCTCTGTTTCTCATCGATAATGTGAAGAGAAACCTGACAATGGGAATGAGGAATGTCACCACAGGGTGACTAAATCTATGAGCCTTGGGTTTTGTAGTATTAAGCCATGAGCTAAGGTTTTTTTATAAAGAATGGAGGGTTTGCTGTGTGTGGATAGGCCGCAAACATGCCTCCCCGAGCAGTGAAGAAAGCAGGAGGGACGCCCACTCCCGAGAAGGGTACGGGGAAAACCCCAAACAAGACTCCCAAGGGCACCGGAGCAACACCGCCTGCAAAAAAATGCTGCCTCTACCGAGGAAGTCAGGGTCGAGCCGCAAGTCGTCATAAATCTTAACGAGCAGTCTGCTGAAGCAACTGCATCTGTTGAGAAAACAGAGGTTACTAATGCATCCGCTCATAGTTTTCTATCGGTCCTATTCTCATCAGATGGGAAATTCAAACAAGAAAATAAACTAAATAGGGTCTTTAGCAGACTGATGGAAAGATTGCCTAAAACAATACTCGGAGGAGATGAAACTGCTACATTAATACATGCTCGTAGGTTGTTTGCAGCCATGTATTTTGCAGGGTTATTTGCAATGTTTATGTTTGATGGTAGAAGCCATGGCGCCTGTGAAGAAGAGGATGAAATGCTTGTTTAAATAGCACCTGCGATAGTTGGAGATGTATTGTATTGAGCCCGACATTGGAATAGCCAAAAGGTGGTGGAGTTAGATAGAACCCGAGCATAAACTGTAGTGACATGCATTTGTTTGAAGGAGACCCAAGAGTTGAACTCGATAGCACTATGTGAAAAATTCTTGGTTTAAGGAGTGGAAGCAGGTCGATATCCATATAAGAGGAGAAGGCGTAACTTAAAGAGCAGCCTGAGAATGGGGTTTTGTGAATTTGATTTGAGGTATCTCCAGTTAGATTTTGTAGCCATGAACGTGGAATTAGAGAGCTTCAGCAAGCCTGTTACATCAGATAACCTAGATTTAGATTGATTGGTGAACAAATTGGAGAGATTAAAGCACCCTAAACATTATCAGATAAGATGTATGTAAGATGATCATAAGATATTGGTAAGTCAACAATGTTTGGTGAAATTTAAGATTGGACCATATCATGATGAATTTCTTTGTGATATTATACCTATGGATCCATGTCATATCTTATTGGGTATACCATGGAAATATGATAAACAAGCACTACATGATAGAAGGAAGAATATTTTATACTATTGTTGTGAATGGGATGAAATAAGTTTTGTTTCCTTTGAAGGAGACTCCTAAGAGTGAGATGTGCATTATGTTATATAATTCCTAAGAAGTCTGATTTGAAATTATAAAAGGAACAAGATAAGGAGATAAAGGAGTTTTTGATAGAGTATAAAGATATATCTTAGATAATGTGCCTAATGGATTGCTACTTTAGAGGAGTATTAGTCATTTTTTGGATATAATTCCAAGAGCTAGTTTTCCAAAAAAGGCCACACGTTGAATGACACCAGCAAAGAATGATGAATTGAATAGATGAGTGAAAGAATTGTCGAAGAAGGGTTTTATAAAATTGTGAGTTTGAACTTGTGTGCAGTACACACAATGTTAACACTTGAGAAGAATGGAGAATAGAGAATATATACTAAATCTAAATCCATAAATAAAATTGTAACTTAGTATAGATTTATCTTATTTGGTATGGATGACATAATGGATTGTATGAGTGGAGCTAGATATATTACAAAGATAGATTTGAAGACTAGATGTTATCAAATCCTCTAATTAGAGAAGGAGATAAGTGGAAAATTGCATTCAAGACAAATGAAGAATTGAATGAATGGTTGGTGATTCCTTTTGGATTGACCAACACACCTAGTACTTTCATGAGGTTGATGAATGAGGTATCAAAGAACTTCTTGGGTAAGTTTGTGATTATTTATTTAGATGACATTTTGATTTTTAGCAAGGTAAAATATTATCATTTACTTCATTTATGACAAGTTTTGTAGAGGTTACGAGAAGAGTTATTGTAGAGGTTAAGAGAATAGAAGAAATTAATAAATATTTAAAAGTGCACTTTCATGAAGGAAGAATTAGTGTATGATATCAATTGATAGACTGAAGATGAATTTTGGGAAGGTTAAAGAAATTGTTGAATAACTTGCACTTGAAAGTGTTGGAGAGGTAAGATCATTTATAGAATGACTAGTTTTTATGAAAAGTTCATTAAGAATTTCAATTTAATTTTTCGTCTTTGACATAAATAATGAGGGGTGATAAAAATGAATTCAAGTTGATAAATGAAGTATAAAGAAGCTTTGAGTTGTTGAAGCAAAAGACCATAGAAAAACTTGTGTTAGCCTTGCTTGATTTCAATAAAGCATTTCAAGTAGATTATGATGTAAGTGGAAATGCAATTGGAGAAGTGTTAAGTTGAGAAGGAAGGCATATTGCTTATATTAGTGAGAAGTTGAATGATAGAAAAAAAAAGATATGTTGTGTATGGTTAATAGCTCTATGCCATAGTTCAATCCTTTAAAAGTGGAGACATTATGTGCTACCTAGGGAATTTGTTTTGTATAATTGCAATATTTGAATAATCAAGTTAAGTTGAACAAGAGATACATGAGTTGGACGAAATTCTCACAAATTTGTACTTTTGTTTTGAAACATAAGAGTGGTAAGTTAAATAAGGTTGTTGATTCTTTGAGTGGTTAAAGAAATTGTTGAATTGCCTACACTTGAAAGTGTTGGAGAGGTAAGATCATTTATAGAATGACTAGTTTTTACCAGAAGTTCATTAGGAACTTAAATTTAATTTAATTTTTTTGACATGGACAATGGGAGGTGATAAAAAAGAATTCAAGTTGATAAATGAAGTATGGAGAAGCTTTGAATTGTTGAAACAAAAGGTTCAATAGAAAAACCTATGTTATCCCTACTTGATTTCAGTAAAGTATTCCAAGTATACTATGATGCAAGTGGAAATGCAATTGCAGAAGTGTTAAGTCGAGAAGGAAGGCATATTGCTTATTTTAGTGAGAAGTTGAATGATAGAAAAAAGAGATATGTTGTGTATGATCAATAGTTCTATGCCATAGTTCAAACCTTAAAGGATTGGAGACATTATGTGTTACCTAGGGAGTTTGTGTTGTATGTTGATCATCAAGAATTGAAATATTCAAATTATCAAGGTAAGTTGAACAAGAGATGCATGAGATGGAATGAATTCTTGCAATGTTGTACTTTTGTATTGAAACCTAAGAGTGGTAAGTCAAATAAGGTAGTTGATGCTTTGAGTAAGAGAAGAAGTTTAATAATAAATATGAAAGTTGAAGTGTTGGGATTTCATAAAATGAAGATCTTCTTTGAGGAAGATGTTGATTTTGTAGAACCTTGGTGACCTTTTTTATTTGACCGAAGTAGATGGTTGAATTATTTCTTTCAAGATGAGATGTATGTATAGGAACTTAGTTGTGTACACCTAAGAGCTCAATGAAAGATAGTCTAATTAAGGAAAAAAATTATGAAGAATAAGCAAGACACTTCTTCTTTGACAAGGTTGTAGCTTTGGTAAGTAAAAAACAAATGTGGCCTCAAATTCATAAGGATTTTTAGAATTATAGAGTTTTTCAAGTCACTAGTGGAAGTAGTCAAGATGTGGGATTGTATAAACCTTTGATAGTACCAAATATACTTCAAGAAGACATTAGCATTGATTTCATACTTTAGTAGCCAAAGATTAAAAGAGGGAATGATTTTATATTTATCGTTGTGGATAGATTTTTCCAAGATGTTAGATTTCAAATCTTGTAAGGAGAAAAAAATGTAGTACATGTAGCCGACTTATCTTTCAATGAAGTTTTGAGATTGGATGGTGGTGTAGAAGCACCCAAATAAAGAATGTACATATGCCAATCAGTCACTATTGAGCATCAGTTTTGTGTGAACTGATTGGAGGAGTTTATCTTGGGATTTGTACAGGTCCTTGTGGGGTCGGTTTACCCTATTCTATATTATTCTAGAATAGCCTATAAGTCATTTTGGCAAGAGAAAAGGATCTAGATCTTTCTGTAAGTTGTTTTGGTCTCATAGGGTTAGTTTTCCTATGTAATAATCTAGAATGTTCCCTAAACCATTTTAGCTTGTATAAATGGAGTCTTCGGGTTTAGAGTTGGACAAGTTTTTTTGAGTGAAGTTGCTCTGGATAGAAGTTTTTAGATATGAAGTTACGGGGAGAAGAAATCTGTACGAGAGAAAGTGTATATACTGTTCATTTGATAAATCAATTAGAAGAATTTTATTATCTATCTCTTGCTAGTGTTGGTTCCTTTTGTTTTTTCTTCTGTTGAGTTTATCTTTGCATCATTTTTGGTATCAAAGCTTGGAGAAAGCTCCTAAGGCGCTTGGGAGGAAAGCTTTCAGCTTCTAAGGCGAACTGGATTTTGTGACAGGTTGAGGAAAGAACCTGTAAGTGTGGCAAAAAGACTAGGTTGAGTGAAGAGAACCTAGATAGGAGACAATGGTCACAAGAGGAGATTTATCTCATGATCAAAAGATACTATTCGATATATATGGGTTTCATATTGTGATTTTCAAAAAAAGAAAAGAGAGGAAGAGAAAAAAAAGAATAGAGAAGAGGAAGCTAGAATGAATCAAGAGATAGAAGAGAAAATGAGATTCCTAATGAGGGAACTTAAAAAAGGGGAAGAATATTTTGCAAGACTAAAAGAGGAGTTGAAGAAAAATATGGAGAAAGAAAATAGTGATTTGGAGAAACAATCCATTGAGATTACATAAGCTTGTGAAGATGGATTAGAGAATTTGGTTGCCAATGAAGAAAAGACTTGTCCATTGGAAGGACAAAATGAACAAATTGATGATGATATAAAAAGTTTGTAGCAAATAGTTGTTGATGAACCTTATGATAAAAAAGGTTCTTGAAGATAGGAAAGAGGTTGAAGTGGTAGTTGTTGATGAACCTTGTGATGAGAAGGTTCATAAAGATGGAAAAGAGCTAGATGTGATGGTCCTTAATGCAACCAAGAAATGGCATTTGAAGTTAAGAAAGAAAGTGATCTGGTCTATCAAAAAGATAGTAGCAGCAAGGAAGAAGACTTGTGATGAAGCTAAGAGGATAGAGGAGGCTCCAATAGTGATGAATTTGTCTCCAAGCACGGAGATATTGTAGCATAAAGACATCACAACAAAGGATGCAGTAGTTCCTATAGTAACCCAAATTGGTGAAGTCATATTTAATGAGATTCCATCTAATCCATTCATTGTAGGTTTGTAGGAGTTCTATTTGAATAAGGAAAAATTTTATGCACATATGACAATTGATTTGGATACTAGTCAAGAATACAAACAACAAATACCAAAGAATTGGAAGGTACGAAAGAGGAAGGCCAATCCAAGGGACTTGGATTCTATTGTCCCTGAGAGTATGGTGCAAAAGCACCCAAATAAAGAATGTGCATATGCCAATCAGTCACTATTGAGCATTAGTTCTGTGTGAGCCGACTAGAGGAGTTTATCTTGGGATTTGTACAGGTCCTTGTGGGGTCAGTTTACCCTATTCTATATTATTCTAGAACAGTCTATAAGTCGTTTTGGCAAGAGATAAGGATCTAGATCTATCTGTAAGCCGTTTTGGTCTCATAGGGTCAGTTTTCCTATGTAATCATCTAAAATGTTCCCTAGACCATTTTAGCTTGTATAAATGGAGTCTTCGAGTTTAGAGTTGGACAAGTTTTCTTTGAGTGAAGTTTCTTTGGATAGAAGTTTTTGGATAAGAAGTGATGGAGAGAAGAAATCTGTAGGAGAGCAAGTCTATATGTTGTTCATTTGATAAATCAATTAGAAGAGTTTTATTATCTATCTCTTGCTGGTGCTGGTTCCTTTTGTTTTTTTCTTCCATTGAGTTTATCTCCGCATCAGATGGATTACCTAGAAGCACAATTTTAGACATAGGCACTAACTTTTTTGGTTATTTCTAGAGGAGACTTTAGAAGAAGATGAATATTAACTTTATGTTTACTTCTATATTTCACCTACACACTGATGGACAAACAAAGGTAGTGAACACAAGTTTAAGTAATTTGTTGAGATGTTTGGGTAGAGAGAAGATTGGTGATTGGAATTTTTTTCTTTCTCAAGCAAAATTTGAATATAACAATTTAGTAAATAGGAGTGCACAAAAGACATTATTTAAGGTTATGATTTGAATGTATCTAATGGAGTATCAGAGTTTAGAGAGACTATCATGAGGATAAAAGGAGTTCAAAAGTAGATATGTTTGTCGATGACATGACATCATTACATAATCAAGTTAGGCAACGTATGGAAGACATGAATTAGAAGTGAGAGAGAGAGAAGACATGAAAAAGAAACATAAATAATTTTCAAGTAGGAGATGAATTGATGGTATATTTAAGAAAATGGAGATTTCCTATTGATACCTATAACAAGCTAAAAAATGACAAAGTTTGGACCTTGTAAGATCTTGGCAAAATCTTATTTAAGTAATGAATAAGAAGTGGAGATGTAAGATGACATGGACATATCACCTATATTTAATGTTGTAAATATATTTGAGTATGATGAAGTAGATTCTAGTAAAGACAATATATTAGATATAGAGAAGTAGTATCCTAAGAAGCACTTGGATGAGAATGAAAAGATTTTGGATAGCAGAATTAGTAGAAGCACTAGAGGTAAACAATACAAAGAATATCTTGTGAAGTAGAAGGATACACCAGTTGAAGATTCTTCAAGAATTTTTGAGGTTGAGGTAAACCATCTTGGTTTTCCTTTAGTAGCAAAGTGAGAGGCTCATATTTTTAATAATCCTGGGTCTTTGATGCAAGCACATCCTTATCTCATCGACATTTTGCATTAAACAAAAACATATCCTTCCTAAATATCATTGCTTGTTCCTTAAAAATTCAATTTTCGTATTTCTTTGTACACACCTTTAGTTTGGATAGTTACTTATTGCATGGCATGTTCTTGGCATCATGTTGAATATTTATCTAGGATCACACCTTGATTTGTTACTTTGCAGTTAAGGTCTTGTGGATTCTTAGCGAGACCAATTTGTTCTACACATTTCATAATGAATTAGAGTTTTCAATCTTGTGATGTTATTTTCTAATCAACAAGGCTTTATGGTTTGTTTCATGATGTTGGTACACGTATAGCCAACCTATTTGTGGGATCACACTTCATTTCACAACTAGTAGAGGAAGATACATATAATTCGGGTGCTAACCTATATTTTGTATTACATTTTCTTCACCTTGGAAAATGCAATCTTTCTAGGTCGACCTGATGTTTGTGATATTTTTATATGTTGATGTAATTGATCCTTAAGGATAGTTTGGTTAGTTGATAGCTTGATAACATCTTGAAGGTTAGCATTGAAGGATTATAGGGATTTTCATGTGTAATCAAACCTATATTCTTGTAGTCTAAGACTCAATGTCACTGGATAATTGTAATTGAATTTTTGATGATGTAAAGGGTTGGTCTTCTTTTCTCTCAATTGTTTCTAGTTGATTTCATTGTGTGACACTTGCTACACAACTTGGACAATTCTCTTTGCGTACCCTCCTACCATGACTGCACTAGATAAGATAATCATTGAAACCTTCATAAAGTACTTTACTAATGTAGAAGCAGACCCTAAAGACTTCAAAAATGATATTCCTAAAGACTTATAGATTGTATTGGAAAAGTTAAGATTATACGCCATAGACGATGAAGATAAAATCAAATGACATGCAGTATAATTTATTGATGATATATTATCAAATGAAGACAAGGTGGCCATGAAGCAAGTATAATCTAATGAGTTTAAGATCCAAAAGAAGAAATGACATCATGATGTGGAAACAAATAAGCTTTTGAAAAAAATAAAATGGAAACTATAGAAACCCTCCAAAACATGACAAAAAACTTGAATTGTTGTCTCTAGAAGAAACTTAGAAAGATGGTATTGGGACTTCAATGCAACTTGTGCTTGAGAAGGTTCCTTAGTCACTGGATGAAGGTCAACCAAGACAAAACACAAAATATATTGGTATTGGTGACACATTACTCCCTTCTCCCGAGAATCCCAAATAACACAATGCCCCTTTGAAAAACCTAGATATTAATTTAAGAGAGGAGCATAATGATACAAATGATATCTCAAACAATTCTTTAAAAGAGGCATTAGAAGGAAAAAATCAATAAGAAGAAGAAGAAAAGAAAATTGAAACTGAAAGACAGTGAAAAATAATAATAATAAAGGAAATAATGAAGAAAAAGGGAAAGGAGAGCCAAATGATGACACAAAGAAATGGAAACTAGTTCCTCCTTCGTTATCTCTGTTGATTATCAACCAAGTCTTTCCTTGTAGATGCATGAAATGCATCACCAAACTAGAACTGATATATTGCATCAATCTTGCGCTTAAATAACAATTTTAAAGAATTTAAAGGTTGAAAACATAGTTGCATATTTAGTCTAAGGAACCATCAGAGGTATTGAAGGAGGAGCCGATTTCCATTTCTTTCTTGTTATCCTTTGGGTATCCTTTACTTTCTTCTTCAACATCTTTAGGGCATAGCGTATGAAGTCAACTCAACATAGGATCAAAGTGCTATATATTTGACATAATCTCAAAAGATATGGATAGCTATGATGCAAAGATAAAAGACACATTTTCCTATCAAATGTCATGCTTGTAATGATATAAGAAATAAATAAAGTGTGTAAACTTTGGAGACCTTCAATGGAACTATACTTCTTGGATGTTTGAGATGCAACTATAATAGTTCAATTTTGTGACTCCAGGCAATTTATCCTTTTTGGCAATGTTCCTTATCTAGGCTATGAGGCATCCATTGAGAACTATTATACTACTCTGTAACCAATTATAAGATATTGAGAGTAAATCATCTTTTTGGTTTTTCCTTTTTAGGTTTTCTATGCAGAAATATAATTGTCATGCATTGCAATTGATATTTTTTATTCCTTATTGATACAAACAATTAGTTTAATGTTTTTATATTTTAAAGAGAATACTACTTCATGCTTCTTGCCCCACTATTCTGAATATTCAACAATGTATATGCATATTTTAATAAGTATTATTGAGTTTTTATAAAATCTAAGTTCAAGTCTTTAAAGTGTTTGTTTGCTTTGAGGAGAATAGAATAAAAAGCCTGACATCAATAATAATGTTATATGCAATGATTAACAACAAAACTGAAATGTTTATGATTTTTTTATAAATGTGTAAAATGGAGAGATTGGCAAAGTTGATGAGATCAAAATAGTATATGAGCCTTAAGAATAAAAAATCATAACTTTAAAAAGTGATGTTAAAAACTAAGAGCTCTTAAGCCCTTATTGTAGCTTCTAACAATTTATTCCTCACCTTTTTACATGTATGATATTCATAAACCTCTTGCTAGTAGCTAGCTTGAATAAAGTCTTATTAAAGATTAATAACAAGCATCATTGCTTTCATTTCATTTCTACTTTTATGTAAAAATAGTTGTCATATTTATGCTTGGTTAGGGGTCCTATGAGGGAGTTTCAGATGTCTATTTTTTAGGTCTAAGAGGTCTCATATGATTTTTTTGGGAAGGCTATAAGATTAATTAGTATCTTTTCCTAGTCCCACTATTTTAGGTCTTTGAGCTGGTGAAAATAGGGTGGAGCTGAAAATTGTCCTACCAGCTTAAAAAAAATCAATCACCTATCCAAAACTAAAGTACTTTATTCTTCTATATGACAATAATATGTTTTAAGTCAAACTACTGCAATTTTTTATTCTTTATCATCATCTTAACAATTTGATCTTAGTCTAAATTTTAATTAGGAGTCTCATAAATCAAACTATAAATGAAATATAGGTCAAGAATTTGAAGATTATTCAATTCAAATATCCATGAAACATCAACTCAATAATTTAAATCTTTTCACTTTAATTGTCAATTACAACTATTGGGGCCTTTTATCTAGCCGATGCACCTCTATTTTTGAAGTAGCTAGCATCCATGAGAGCCCAACCTTAGATTGTTTTCTTCCTCCTCCTATTGATTTTTTTTTGAACATTTATAAAATATCATATTGAAACAAAATACACAATAAAGAAGTAGAAAACGGAAGAAAGACGGGAAGAAAATGCCACCAAGAACAACTGCAACACATCTGTGAAGACGAGAACATTTATGAAAGGACTAAAATTCATGAAAAAACAGTTTTACAATTGGATGCTACAATGGATGTGAAATATCCCTAACCAGATATTTACTTGTTTTCCTTTTTAACAGTATATTAAAGATTGAACATTTCAAATGTATTACAAACACAATCGAAAACTAGTAGAAATCCCCACGGATATTTGAATAGCTTCTTCTTGAATATAACATTCAAACTCAGATATAGGCAAATGTAATACAATACAACAATAAAACCAAAAGACTCTCCACAAGATAATATCCTGTTATTTTCAAAATAACATTCAAAATTTGAGCATATAACAATGCGTTACAAACCAGTAAGATAAAAACCAACAAACTCTTATAACTCCTTCAAATATCTTATTGCATTATACACAACAATCCAATAACCAACACTAACAAATCCAATATTAAATACAAATTAATAATCAGATTGGAATGCTAGAATAAAAACCTATAAGCGCATATGAAAAACCTGAATTGATGTCTCCCCAGATAATGGGTTTGCGTCCACTATCTGCCGGCATGAGGGGCTACGTCCTCATACTAGTTGAAAGCTGAAGCTTTCCAAATGCTATCACAAGAGAGAACTGAAATCTGAAATAATAAATCAAACATGCCTAGGAATGAGCCTCTTTCCCTTTTTAATACACAAACTAAGACTCTTCGACTCCCTTTCGGCTTTTGTCCTATTCCCTTGAGACTCTTCAACTTCCCTCTAACATTTTGTATTATTCCTCCTTGACTTTTTCCCTCTTTATAACATTAAATTGACCTTTTAATAATTTGAGTCTACGTCTCATAGTCAATTTTAACATTATATAAAATAAGACTTCAATATTTATCTCAAAAAGGGGACATTACAAATCTCCCCTCCTCAAAATTGCTTGTCCTCAAGCAATCAGTACTGGGATCACATACGAGTTTGCAGGTAGCCCTATAGCCCAAATTGAAAATAATTCAGGCCATACTGCAAAGCAAGGAGCCCCTCTGCAATCCCTCCGTTAACAGGATCCCTGGATCCCATATAACTCTATGAAGAAATGTTGCACCTATAAACTTTACAACTCTAATCATCACTGCATCTAATCTCAAACTGAGTAAAGTTGTAACCAAATCCTCAATAAGCCATAGATATATGCTATCAACACCTTCCCAAACCTTGTTGTCATAACTAGCCAGTATGATAAGGTAGAAATGTATCCATGAACTATGCATAACCCAGTAGATGGTGACAAATCGACCTAACTAGATAACGTAATAAACAAGCCGCTCAAAGTTTGAAGGTAACACCCAGGGCACAACAAATACCATACTATCATCTTCAATCTGGGGAACCTTCGAGTACATAGGTGCTATGAATAAGAGTGAAACTGAAAGAGCATTCCCTATGATCAACACATAGCTTTCCTCAAAACTACAACAAAAACTATCCAAAGGCTAATGTATATAATTCAACCAACTCCTGCATGGTGTGAAATCAGGAACCCTATGTGGATTGATCCAATGATGCACAACCGTAGTCAAAACACCACTTCCATTCTGTAACCCATATTCATTGCTAGGAGTCGTACCAAGATTTCATATCCTAAAATCAGAATCATCTTCATCATGATAATCAAAAGGAGAGTCCTTGTTTATCTCAAAAAAGGGATTATCATAAATCCACTCAACATCAACTTCAAACATGTGGTTATCGATAAGCTGAATGTGATTTGAAACTTTGGAACTTAGTCGCTTGGGGCAACTATCCAAATCAAAAGTTTTTTGACTATCAAGCTCAACAATGACTCCTTTGAAAAACTCTTGCCTCACCTTTCCTTCATGTTTCCGAGAGTGATTCGTGACCCTGATTTGATTTCCTACTTCCTAAAGAGAAACTCGAGTGTCATCTAATGCCTCTTGAGTATACTTAAGCTCCCCATTGAGTTTCATAATCACATTCTTTTATTTTTTCAGCTGATCAACATGTATTTCAGCAACCCTAAGAATGTTATCCCTGTCGGACAACAAATATAAATAATCTGATTTCATAGTTTCAAGAGTTATTTTGATCACTTGCAAATTAGAAACACAGCAATCTGCTTCCACTTCCTTTTGAACCTTTCTGTAGAGATCTTCCACTAACTTGTGAGTGCTATCATAACGTACCAAAGATGCCACAACCATTTCTTCCATTAACCTTCAACTGGTTCTTAAATGCATGCATTTCATTATCATGTTGATATAGCTCATCATTTTGTAGTGTCATCTTGGATTGTTCCTCTAAATTTCTATCGTGGGCATAGGAAATATATGGTTCATTACACAAAAATTCCAACTTATTATTACCTCATGTGCAACTGTCATTATCAACATGCTCGTCAAGGCTAACTCTTATTCACCAACATAGAAACATACCCCCTGCGTAACATCAATTACAGAATCATGAGAAGGCGGTAAATCAATGGTGGTTGATAGCTCTTCTTTTTCAAGACTTTCTATTAGAAGATTTTGACCTGCTGGAAATTCCTGATACACATTTTTGTCCTGGTCTTTTGCAAGGAGATCTTGAGCCAATTGCAAATACTTTCTTTTTGCCATATCCGTTTTATTTTGCTACTCTAGATGAAGCTCTAGAAAATCGCTAAACAGTAAGTCATTCTTAACTTGGTTAGGAAGTTTTTAATACTCTTTGTAAATGTCAATTATTTTTGCTCTTATATCGTATTCAAAATTCTGGGCTAACTACTCTTGTGGCTTCATAGTACCTTTCCGAATTTTATCCAAGTCTTTTCCCATTGCAAAAAGTTGTTATCATGCTATTGAAAGTCTGACAAACGGCTACATTCTGCCTCAAAATTGCCTTGATGTTCCTAAACCTCTACATTTTATAGATTGGCATTGGGCTATTTGTTTTTGCAATAGTTTTTGAATAATTAGGAACTTGTCAATAAGTAACTGCCAATAGACTCAATTACATAATGTAATCTGTTTTATCTTTGTAATAGGAATTCTACAACTTGGAGTAACAATGACCTTTATGAAATTCAAACACTTACTGACTGTTGCTCAAAACCTTCGCTGTGTGTATCGGTGGTGTCTAGTCAAAGTTATAAAGAGGATCTATGCTATTATGTTTTGTTTGTAATGATGCCAGAAATAGGTATAATCGCTCCCTATCACTGCCTTGAGTTTTTCTCACCTCCTCCTAAGCTAAAAGTCTCTGGAATCACAAATCAATCATGTGCTAAAACCATTGTACCCCACAGAGTTAAACTACTTTCCTTCTAAAGATGTTTTATGTTTCTTTTTCATCATTCCTATAGTCCTGCTCTGTAATACAAGCCATTGCATCAACAACAACTGTTACAACATCAATGTGCCTTATTGCTCCAAATGCTTGATTCACAGACAGTGACTCAATTTTTTTGCTCCCTGAGGCTACATTGTTCTTCGATTAATTCCAGCTGTATCAATGAGTCAGTACCTAAATGGAGCCTATTTACAATCCAAGTATGCAATGCTCATGATGTGAGAATGTGCTTGTTGCAACTCCAGATTTCCATGTGTCTCACAACCACTCCTGACGCTTCCCTCTAGCATCCATGCAAGGTAGAATTCAAATGTGTTGCCTTTCAATTTGGTCGCAGGTCCCAGTAAGACCAGCATTGGCTCTCAATCATGCAACGTGATTTGTCTTTTAATTCAAAGACGTTTTCCACAACACAATTGGATATAGTGGTAGGGTGAACTTAGTGACATGAAGCAAGTCACTACCTCTAACTTTAAAGCCTTCTCCTGGAACAGAAATTGCGATGAGTGCAAACTGCACAACGGTCTTCTCTTACATAGAATTTATGAACAACCAAGTGTCCTTGTTCTGTAAGCTTAACCAATTCATGATCAACATTGCTTCTCACATTGTGACATTGATCAGGATAATATTGATTATGAAATATAAAGTCTTAACCAACGTCTATTGAACCTGATATAACAAATCCCTCAAGCGTTATACTCATAGTTTAAAGGTACGTGGATCACCAAAAAATAATCCAACTCGATCTTCCATGTTGTTATGTAACACCGCAGCAATATATGGTATCGTACAGGTGGTGTATCTGAAGAGTCACCAATTTCACATTGAAGAGTTAGAGGTGTTGACACGGCCACATATTTCTTAGTTGTTGGCAAGGTACCCAAGATCCAACGAAGATACTTATCTTCCAGAGTACAGACTGTTGTTACTAATCTGATGCGAAAGAATCTGATAACACCCGCCCAGTCGTTATAGGTGCAATGTCCATGACAGATGTAGAACCTTCGTTATATAATTTTCTGAAAATGTTGTGATTTCGTGGACGAATCGTGCTTGAAAATAGGAAATATTGGATGCTTCCTGCAACTTGTTTTCTTGGTGTTCACACTACACACAGAATGGTATTTTCCCTAACACTATGCTATGATTGGTAGAGCTAGCTATCATGTCCTCCTCTATGCTGTTACTGTTACGGTAAGTGTTGATAGGATACCTGACAGAACAATGGACATGTCATGCCTGCTAAACGATACACCTTAACATATTGGACTTGACCCATAGTATTTTCCTGTTGTATCTGAGTTTGTACCGAATAAATGCTAATCCCCTTGGGTGAATAGAGTTATGTATAGATTATACTTTGTTGTTGTGGGTTATTGGGCTGCTAAGTGTGGTTGTCGCGAGTTATCAGACTGCTGCTAGTGCTTGTTGGCACACTGCAGAATAGGAATGAGTGGCCCAATAAATTACTGCCCTCCCTCTCACCACCATTCGCAACCTACTAAAACTCGCTCTCTCGTCTATATCGTGATGTCCGCTGAAAAGGGTTACCAGCATACGTCAAAACAACTCTTCTCCTTCAAGCGTTAATACTGCATGTCCCTTAATGTCGTAGAAATGGTGAATAACTATCTATTGGGTGTTGAGCTGTTGTTAACTGCTCACATGGTGTTAATATCGTTGAGAGTCTCTTGCCTATATACTACCCACCTTTGTCTGCAACTGGGAATTGATTCCAGCTAACTCTCCATTGGTTATCAAATACAAAACTATCACTACTTGCCAACAACTTCTTAAAAGCATATTTCCCTCAGCAAAACTAATTCAAGTTTATGAAATGGCAATGACAATTTTCAATAAATATTTTCATCGACCCTTGCTATGAAACTCTTTTCAGTATGCTATTCCAACAAACTCTGTATATGTGTGGGCTCCCACATTTTTAATATCTGCAGACTCAAGCAGACATAGCTCCCAGTTGCTGTAAATATTTTGAGCTCACTAAAATATCATATCCCTAAATCATTGTCTGGAATATGTCTTTGAAAATTTCTGTAATATAAATTTTGATGATGCCTCACAAGCTAGTAGGAAAAACCAACTCTGATACCACTGAAATATCCCTAACTGGATATTTACTCATTTTCCTTTTTAACAATATATTTAGGACTAAACATTTTAGATGTATTACGAACACAATCGAAAACCAATAGAAATCCCCATAGATATTTGACTAGCTTCTTCTTGAATATAATATTCAAACTCAAATATAGGCAAATGTAATACAATACAATAATAAAACTAAAAGACTCTCCACAAGATAATACCAAAAGACTCCACTAGATACTATCCTGTTAATTTCAAAATAACATTCAAGATTTGAGCATATAACAATGCGTTACAAACCAATAAGATAAAAACCAACAAACTCTTGTAACTCTTTAAAATATGTTATTGCATTATACAACAACAATACAATAACCAACACTAACAAATCCAATCTTAAATACAAATTAATAGTCAGATTGGAATACCAAAATAAGAACTTGTAAGCGCATATGAAAAACCTGAACTGATGTCTCTTCGGACAATGGGTTTGCATCCACTGTCTGCTGGCATGAGGGGCTACATCCTCATACTCGCTGAAAGTTGAACCTTTCCGAATACTCTCACAAGAGAAAACTGAAATCTAAAATAATAAATCAAGCATGCCTAGGAATGAGCCTCTTTCCCTTTTTAATACACAAACTAAGACTCTTCGACACCCTTTCACCATGTTTTTCCATGTGTTTTTTGGTAAAAATCTATCTTTGTCGTGTATTTAAACCTTTCATGGATTGTTTGTATGCAATTCTTGACACGGTGGAAAATTACTGTAAGTAAATTCAAGCATGGTCTAATTGTCACTGTCGGATTGTCAATTCATGCAACTTCATCTGACTGTTTTGAAGTATGCTTGAAACAAACATTTATTTCCTCTCTTTCTCCAATTTCTCATTTCTCCCTACTTTTTTTTTAACACAAAACATTACTAAGAATTAGATTATCATTTTGAGCTTCTCACTAAATATTTCTGTTTATTTCAATAATCAGACAGAATGATGAAACTTGTTATTTTAAATTAACTCAGCCATTTTTTTCCAAAGAGCAGCCCACTGGATGGAAACGAGTCCACTTTACCTTAGCCCATGCCAGTTATTCCCAACAGTGTTTAAACCAGTCGAAGAGCTAATTCTAAACCTCTTTTTATATACAAATATTAATTTATTCAAAAAATAGTAAGGGTACAAATTTTGTTGTCAAAGTATTTAGCTTATAGAGGAAGGAAAAAAGGGCCAGTTAGTAATGCCAACATTAACATCTACAATCAGAACACTATTTTACTAGTGAAAGCTTTTAGTAGCTGAGCTTAGAAACAGAGTATATGTTGAGAGACAAGACGGCATAGATTTAAACATAAAATCTCTTGAGATTCATCCCTAATTCCTATTTGTGGAGCATTAACTCCCCTGCTTAATGCTCAGCCATCAATGTGCTCAAAGGTGAGTTTAACAAGCACCAAATGTAATATGCTCAAAGACGAGCTTTTGTGCAGTCAAGGTAATACATAGAAGTGATATTTTCCTCAGAATTTTCACTACTGTTATAAAGTGTTTAATGAGCACCAAGTGTAAGTTGAGATAACTGATACACAGCAGCCCTTCTGTCCACATTTTGAAGAATGGGAAAGCTAGTGTTAATTCTGTGGAAGTAGTTCCAAACCTCTCATTCAGTTTACAGTATATATTACTTTACTGAAAAATTAAATTATACTATTATATCATAGAACTCTGTTTTCACAAATGTAAGAGGTAATGTAATTTCTTTGACATGTTTCAGTGACACAAGTAAATTTATCACTTGAAGCAGTAAATTTTACATATGAGAGTTTCATCAGCCTACAGATATAATCTTGCCCTCCTTTCTGTCTGTAGCAAATGGAAAAACAACTATAAATGATGTATGGATAATTTCCATGAGCATCGCAACAAGGAAAGAAAAAGAATGGTTAGCATATTACAAGAGATAATGTTACAATTTCATGACTGTAGCTGAAAAGATTTACAATTCGTCATATTTTACCACAACTTGCTTTGACTATAACAGCTAGACTTGCACCTCAAGCCTTCTGTATATAGGATACGAAAAGATTATATTCTTCTCCATGCAAGGCTTTTATTAAGCCCTATCAAGGTTTACAAATTTTTACTGAATGTAACATTATTTACACAAGATTGTCAAATAAGAAAAGTAAGTCATGGCAAATAGCCTGATTCTTTGTTAGATGGCCTAAATAGCTTGCTTCATATGTTGCTGCAAACTGAGAACTTTTCTTGTTTGTAGTCAGTACAAAAATCCAACGATAGTTGTGCTCAAGCTTTGGTTAGGATTTTTCTTTCACAATTGCCACATCTGTTACTGTACTGTTGTAAGGATTAATGAAATCATATGCTCTCCAACACCCTTCAGATAGATTCCAGAAAATTTATCTGCCAAAAGGGTATTGTCACAACAATATTATGAGATTTTGTGTTGTCATCTTCTTTGCTTGTATAGAAAACATTATAGCTGTCCTGTGATCCCCTCCACATTGTACTTCTCATGTATTCGTAATCTGTTCTCAGTCCACCATTCCTCTGCCTCTCTTTCACTGAAACGCTTTCGGCTGCAAAAAATAGTTCATGAGAAACTCAAAATGTCATGAAAGTGGGATCTATAAAAAATGAAGAAACAAGCAAAGAGTTGACAAAAAGAACAGGAGAATGGATGCATTAAACATAGGAATTTTCTTGTGTTGCATGTTCCGCTATTCCTCCTGCCAATATTGATTATATTCTAGAGATAATCCTCTTAAATGCTACAAGGCATAGTATTCATTCATTTGATTGCATGTTCAACTGAAGCAGAAAACAATAGAAGTTTGTAAAATGACCGTATAACTAGTTCATGCATCAAGTGTGTAGGAAAATATGACATGCTAATTATTAAACCAGAACCTTAAAAAGTGTTCAGGACCTCTTCTGTAACAAGTTAATACTAATCAAAGTTCCCAGACTCGGCAAAGCTGACTCGATTCATGAATCAGCAAAGTGAAATAACCTAAGAAATTTAGATATTTTTAAGGATTTAAAACTTGTATTATGCAGCCATTATTCAGTAAATCTTAAAGACAATAACATTATCAAATAGAAGCTAGTTTAATCACATACATAAATATACATCGATCACATAAGTACAAACACAAATTGTAGCTGAAGGAAATAGCAAACTTAGATATATAATAATATAAATATAGTCTGACTCAGTGACTCGCCGTGACTCGGCAAGTCACATCCCATACTTGGCCGAGTCCGAGTCCGAGTCCAAGTCCCTGTGACTCATCTACGGTTACCCAGTTCGCCAAGTTTGGGCGTGTCATGACAAGTCTCGGAACTCTGATATTTATTGCTTCCATGAATTTTAGATTGTTTGAAAACACGCATGAATAATGGCTCTCTACATTCCAAATCTCACAGTTTTCTTATCAACAGATATTTCTGTAAATTTTCTTTGAACCACAGCCACAAGTCCTCAAAACAGACACTCGATTATTAATGAGGCCATTTAAAAGAAGTACATTATTATAATGTCTGAATGTATTAAGCTTGATTGAATAAAATGAAAAGGCTAGACGTCAGATGAAATATCTTTGTCATGAATTCAAAAATTAGATCAAAAAGCAACCCAAAAACAAGGAACTATAATATTTAAAAGATTATAACCATAACTTCTTTGAATATACAAGATAGTAACATCTATACTATTTTAAGCAAGTTCTAATTACATCCACAATATAGACACTTGTAGTGAAACTGCTCTTTCAATCCTAAAGAAATAAATATTGTATTATAACTTCATAAGATATCATTTGCAGTATTTATTTGCCTTCGATAACTAACACTCACAATACATATTATTGGGTTGATATTGCAACCGATGATTTTGGGATCAATTGCAAAACAGTGGTTCGAACCATAGTGTGTGAGACAGTCTCTCCTAATTATAAGGGAAGGCTCACCCTGTCTATTATTATTGAAAACAACTAATAGTAACTAGAACCTAAGATTATATATACTAAGCTAATCAATGGGCGTTAGAATCAACACATTCTCTTTCTTCAGAATAGGTGCTCTTTCCTCATATTCTTAGTTTCAGGATAGACGATTCTTCCTTGCAACAAACTTCCTAGTACAATTTGGGAATGTAAATAACAAGAAACTCAAGCAAGCTCAGTGTCTTTCCACGACTCCTTATGTGAATACAGGAGCAAATATGAAATATACTAACACCTCAAAGTCTTCAGTGTATACTTCACCTTACAAGCAGAAGTGCATAAAATTAAAGATGCCCAAAGTCTGCAAATTATTTCTTTGTTTGCGCATACTACACTAGTTTCAAATGTGATCAGAAGCTGAAAGTCTGCAAGATCAAGCCTTGAAATCTAATTATAACTCTGAACACAATTAGCAGCTCAGAGTCTGCAAGATCAAATTTAAATCTCTCTTGAATAATACCACAATACTCAAGCAAATTCCAAAAACTGTCACCACATAACAACTTAAATCAGCACAAAGTCTGAAAAAAACTTTCCTCTTTTATTGAATGCAACTTGCTTTACGTCTAAGCTCAAAGTCTTAGAGTGCTCAACAAATTGGAAGACTTTTATTGCATTGCTAAAAGATCTTATTTACTACGAGCGCTCTCCTATTTTTAGAGAGAGGCTGGGAGAAAAAGGTGGGAAAACTTAGTGACTGTAGTTGACTTATTCAACATTGCAAGTCCTAGGCAATCTGACTTGCGATGTGACTACATGTAATTGCAAGTTACAACTTTGCATGTAGTGTGTTAACATGACATTACAGTTTCTGATTTTACATGGAATTTGTAAAAACTAAATTACATATGCATAACTGAAACCAATCTAAGTGTCTGGAAAGACACAACTCTAATAACATCATCCTCTATCTGGTCTTCATGATAGTACAGGCCAATGGCACTTGCGTAGAATTTTCAATTTCATCGAAAGCATTCATCCTAGGATAGCAACTTGCATCCTTGATTGTTGTTCTTCACCACAGTAGTTTCTCATTGTAAAAGGATCCTTCCAACATTTTGCGACCATCTCTGTCTTGAAAGCATTCAATTGCACATGATGAAACAAAAACATACTGGTGTCACAGATCAAACTAATAATGGAAGGCATACTGTACTTTAACAAACCTTTTGTTGGTTATTGTTATCAATGCTCTTAGGATTAGTATTCATTCCTATTTATAATTGTTGCTTTCACTGTGCTCTCTATTCAAGTCACTATAGTACATCCTTTGTCTTTTGATGATATAAAGTGTTTCTAATTTTTTCTTTTTTATGACAAATAAAATCCATACACCTTCATGACCACAGTAATAAAAACAATGATTTAGCATCACGACAACACATCCTCTGTTTTTTCATGGATCCCTCTTGGTTATCATTGCCTCTCTTTCGTGCCTAGCACCTCTTGATGCTTTGCTTTCAATGTCAATATCTTGACTCTGAGAGTCCACACTTCATCATGCCACAATTGGAGAACCCATGACACCTACAAGATGGAAATGCTGAAAACAATGCCCATGGCTTGATTTATTGGTTTGATAAGTCATGTGTGCAAACATGACTAAGAAGAAGAGGTCTAAGATGACACAAATCTGGAGTCACAAGTGAATTTCGGGTCTTGAGTTCTGCATTGCAAGAGAGGAAGAAAAACGTGTTTACTTGTAATCAGGAAAAACAAAATTGCAATTCATATGTGCAAGAGGAACATACAAGTTCGCACTTGTACTCAGGTCATAGAGACCCAATTTCAAGTGATTCAAAGTCCTTTCTAGGCTGCATTTGGGTTTTGGAAGGCACGCTGCACATGGGGAACTGTTGGAAGTTTGTTGAGCATGTCAGAGATTGTTGATGTGTGCTGACATTAATGTTTTGTCATTGACATCAACATACTTTTGCTATTGCAGACAGTGTGTTTTGTTAGTTTAGTACGGATGATTTCAGTTGTTCAAATGATTTATTGAACGTCTTTTGATGTGATTTTGGTTGGTGTTTCAGATATGCTTGTAGTTGATTCTGGTCAACTTACAGAGGTCCGTATGACAGATTGAGTAATCTAGGATTAATATATCAGTTGATTGTATTTTAGTATTTTTGTGTTTAGTGGTTGAGTATTCGCTTCAATATGGATTGGATTGATTGTTTTAGTGGCTGCCAAGCTGGTGGTACAGGTTGGACTTATAAATGTTGCCTCAGCTATTGTTGTTCATGATTCAGAGTTTGGCAAGCTATCTTTTTATCTGATAGAGTTGAGTGTTCAGTGTCATTTCTGATCACTACAAAGATGAGTGCTTTCGAGTTAGAGATGTGGTGAAGCTTCAAGATGTTATTCATGCTGCTTGTTGGTGTTCTTTGGTTGTCTTATGACCATGTTGATGGTTAGCATTGATTGTGGACAACATATGTGGTGACTTGCTAGCATGTTCTAGCTGACTCAGTGAAGTAAAATTTTGTGAATCTTGTCATGGTTTTGGCGATGTTGCATGTTCGAGGTTGATGTTTTGGATCCTAAGTAAGTCTTGATCGGATTGATTTGGATCGCTTTGGAGTTTGAGCTTAATGTTTGTATCATATGTTGTTATAGGTCTTGGCTGATCTTGTCGTTTAATCACTGTAATGTTAGTTTAAAAAATTGGCGAAATATCGCCAGTATCGCAATATTTCACGGACGCAATCAGACTGCAATAATATAGCTGTAGATATCGGCAACGATATTTCCTTAAAAAATGCAGTGACTTTTACCTAAAATCTCGTGCAAAATGCCGAAAAAATCATATCGTTGACAAAGGAGACGCTTTTAGGTTTTTCATTTTAATATGCTATCTCCGTTTTTGTTTTTGGTTTTGGATGAGACCTACGGCAGCAGAGCAGAGAGATGACGGGAATAGAAAAGGAGATTGTAAATATTCCAGCTAGCACCCAGATCAACAGCAAGGAAGTTCAACAAAGACCCGGGTCTTGGACAAGGTTACTAATCAAGGTAGAGAATTTCGATTTCATAGTGAAGTTGCAAACATTTAAACTCGATGACAGACAAGGTGGAGAGCAGTGGAGCGATGACATTGGTAGAGAGGGACAACTTTTTAAAAATTTAAATAATGTCTATAAATTTTTGTAATGTTTTCCTTCAGCTACAGTAATACTTACTAATATCTATAATATCTCTCATAGTATAACTATATTAAATTTTCATATATTTGTCAATATAAGTAAAATGAATTTTAGTATTATTTACTATTTAGTAAATTAGTATTTATTAATATAAAATAGTATATTATTACAGTTTGCTATTTAGTATTTACAATTTTACTGTTTTTTAATTTTTAATTGATTTATAAAAATGTTAAATAGATTCAAAAATAATAAAAAATATATTTTAATAGAATTGTAATTGATTTGAATAGATTTATAATAATATTTCAATTCATTTATAATATATTTTATTATTTTATAGATTTATAATTGATTGAATAGATTTATAACAAATTTGGTGTATATGTGTGCATTTTTAAGAATATTTTGAAAATTGTATATTTTCAAATGTTTGATAAAAGTGTTGATTTATTGCCAAATTTTTCGATGAGTTTTTGCCAATTCCGAGATTTTCAAAAAAAATCGCCAGACAGAAATTGCATAAAACCGAAATTTTCAACTATGGTAATGTATATATATAAGAGATCACTTCTGTAATTGAGAGTGAGTCATGGGTGGTGGAAAAGAGGAGAAGAGAGCTATTGTATTATGCAATCGAGGAAGAAATTGTACTTCATCAAAACTGTATTGACATTGGATATGTTGTAAGTCAGTTCATTGTATTGGACAGTTTGTCTACCTTTGTGAATTATATCAGAGATTAATCGGTGAACCTGACTGGGAGTTAGATCGTAATATTGTATTGTGAGCAGTGTGCTCTAGGCAGTGGGTCTATGAATGCATGTGCATTCCCCTTATGTTTCTCATTTTCTCTTAACCGGACAGTACTTTTAGCAGAGTACATTCATCTTGTGGGTTTGACTCCCAGTGGAGTTTTCCTTTTAATAGGGCTTCCTCGAGAACATATCTAGTATGAGTTATGAGTTGTGTATCTTGCATTAATGTTTGTTTCAGATCTGTAATTGGTTTAAATAGGTTGGAGTTTTAATTGTTAGTGTATAACTGATTCACCCCCACTCCCAGTTGTGTTTGCCTCCTTTTGGGCCTAACAAGGCATGTTATATTTTACATGTTATGTAATCGAGTCCTAGAAACCCAATTTCAAGTGATATGAAGTTCTTTCTAAGCTGCATTTGGGTTTTGGATGGCACGCTGCAAGTGGGAAACATGTTATATTTTTACAAGTATTAAATAAATATCACAAGTTTCATACCAGATCTTGACATCAATTCAAGTAATATAAAACTTGTAAAATAGTAACTTGCAATTTAGTTCCTAAGATTCAAAAATGCATTAGGGCATTTTATTTACAAGGAATACAATGCACAGTTCCGTCTCATGGAACTGAATGCAAGAATGATATTGCAATAAACTTGTAAAATGGTGATTTGTAAAGTGATTTCTAAGATTCAAACAATGTATTAGGGCATTTTACTATGTTACCAAATTCTTCCTTAGCAGCCCCAAAGTCTGGTCTGGTTCTTGCAAAAGTCCAGTCCTTATCATAATCTTGCATTAAGTCTACTACAGACCTTGAAAGTCTGCCCAAATTCTATCAGACAAACCTAACACAAACTTTGCCATTTTGATGGTAAATTTGCAAATCTGTGGCTGGACCCAGGCTAAATTTGGTCAAAAAATGGATTTTGACTTTTCAAAAGTTTTTTTGGTCTATTTTAGTCAATCTAACCTTTTAACCCTAAAATATATGTGATTCATAGTAGAAGATAAATATATATAGTGGTGTATTCTTCTACATTGCCTTACTCAAAACAAGTTTGAACCTACTCCAAATGTTTGAACAAATTTCAAACCTGAATCTCAAACCCAAATCCAAGCCAGCAAAATACAGGTGTTTTATAATTAAAATGATATCATAATTGGCCCTAGAAAATACATTTTGCTAAAAATGCAAAGATGACTTGCAAAAAATCTCAGATATTCCGAAATGCAATCATACGACCTTAGACAATAAGATTCAAACCCAACAAAAATCTCTCCTAGGAAGTAAAATGAGTTTACAAAAACAAGTTGGCAAATACTGTTAAAACAATATCTTGATCATACATTATTAATGGTCAATGTTGTAACTTAATGTGAATAGTAGTTAGTTTATGTTTTACAAATGTTTCATTATAGAAACATTTCTTTTGTAATTCTTATTAATTGATCATTTTGTTAATTCATTGAATATTTTATGAAAACATGGTATTAGAGCCATAAAATACCAAAAAGAATTATACAGATATTTTGAAAAATGATTTTTTTTCAAAAGAGGTGTTGTGCGTAATCACATTTACTCTTCCCAAGTGCATTCAAGGCTTTCTTGTGGTCATTTTTTCTGTTTGTGGGCTGGAGTTCTGGAGTCATTTTTGCAAGTTACGCAGGTGAAAAATCGTATTTTTGAATGTTTTTGAAACCACAGTGGCTGTTTTTCCTTTTGACAACTTGCTTTTTATATTTATGCTCCTTACAAAGTTGATTCCTAATTTTTTCGCCTCAAACAACCATATTTCTAGTCATTTTTCCTTTGATTGAAGACCGATGGGATTTCATTGTGTTTGCTAGTGTTTTTTAGCACTTCTATGAGTTGCTTTTAATGGCTAGGGCTTCTTTCATGGGTTTTATTGTCTTTCTCAAGCCATTTTACCTTTTGTCTACATGCATCTCTCTTATATTCTTGCATAACACCGATTTCTTGGTGCCTAATTTCCCTCATGGGAGGGAGATTTTGTTGTAGATTGTGTATGCTGGAGGAGGAGGCCGTACGGTGGTTGTGGAAGGAGTTGTACAGTGATTAAGGAGTTTTGTCTATACGAGAGACAGAAGGGTGTACAGAGTTGAGATATCTGAAGGGTTACAGGTACGGTGGGGAAGGAGTTTTGTTTGTACAAGAGGACGGAAGGGTGTACAGAGTTGAGACATCCAAAGGGTGACAGGTACGGTGGGGAAGAGTGACGAAACAAATATTATTGGAAGTTGAATACGCCCTACCTTGACAGACGAAATACAATATAAGCAATTGCACTTCAATGGAGAGTATAAATATTTGCTAATAAGAATATTGATCAAATTTTCCAAATCTGAACCGAGAAATACATAGATGGAATAGAGTGAGGATTGAATCCCACCGAAACCGGAGAAAACCAAATAGGGAAGATCTTGCACTTCCGAAATGGCGAACAATACTGAACTCCAACAGGAATTCGCAGTACAAAGAAATAATTTAAATCCCATACCAACTACTACCTACATGTCATGCTTAAATAGCCTTCGGAGGAACTTCCCAAGGGTTTACAAATATAGACAACGACCAAACCTATGGAAACAATAAAATAAAAATGTGACTGAGATATTCTAAATCAATCGGTCCATGAACAAAGGTTTGATAAATTAATTATTTTATAACAAGAACATTACAAATTTACAAGTTTCACTCTTTCAATCTTAACAAGTTTACTAATTAAATATTAAATATAATTTTTAATATATAATTTAATTCTGAAAGATTGATTTATTTCACTTTGTCAACTTTAAAAGAGTCCAATTTTCATTTCATTTGAATTTTCCCTTTTATCTCCGATTAGTTGGAGACGCCTAAATACATTTAAAGATGGAAATTTAGTAAAACCATTTCAATCTTCCCGAACTTCAAGAAGTTTCTCCTTATGGTAAATAACTTCCTTCACATCAACATTGGGCAATTATTTCCTTAGTTCCCACAAATAACTCACTTTAGCATCCCTTTACTCCCTGGAACGTGTGCCTGAAAGGATTTTGTAGAATGTTGAGAATTTAAAAAATATTCCCTCATTTTAAGATTTTGTGACCCATGTTATCTTTGTGAGAAAACTCTCAAATGAATATGAAGCCTAGTTGTGGATTATTTCACTTCAGAATAAATCCTTGACTAGGTCCATTTTGCATCGGATGATTTGCATGAGTGGGATTTTTGGGTGGTGATGAACTTATTTTTTAAAAAGTTTTCTATGACTTGGCCATTTTTGTGCCTTGAAAAGTACTTGGGTGGGGTTTTTTGGCAAGTCAAGGATTTCTATTTTTTCTTCAAAGTTCGTGGTTTGGACAATAATGTGCTTGAGCATATTTTTTAGAGTGGGGGATCCTTTATTTTGGACTTTTTCATGACCATCTATATTTGGATGCACTTTAGGTGAGATTGAGGATTTTAAAATTTTGGAAAGAAATCCCTCTATCTTATTCTTGTGTTGCTTCTTGCACTTGAGCACATTTTCAAGGTATAGATGAATCATTTCTTGGTTTGAAATTTTTTGTGACTTCATCGCAACCATGTTAGGTGCTCTCCTTCATTTTCATGGATCATCCACATTTGAAGCTTCTTGTGCTCCTTATATACCTTCACTGTTCCCATAGTAGATGCATTTGGATTGTAAGTCTCAAAGTGTGAAGGGTTTTTATGGGTTCCTTGGTATTTGCATCGAAGCCTTCAAATGTTGGCCTTGCTCCTTCCATGGGTGAATGCACTTAGTGTGACTCAATATACATCGTGCGGAATTTCTTCATTACCTCTACTACTAGCAATTTGGCAAATGCTTATGTGCTAGGAGGCATATTTTTCCCGTTCACAATAAATATTTTCTTCAAAACATTTCCCTACTGCCTAAAAACAATTTTCCATAGATTCCTCTTCACGGAGCCTTTTAAAACAATTGTCTCTTTGTCACAGAGGAGCCACGTTTAAATGCCTTTGTGACAAGTTTGAACATTTTGACAAAATTCCCTCCTTGCTCTCTGTAGCTATGACTTCATTGGAATTTGGAATTTTGCAAATATTTCCTCTCATGTATGAAAATGTTATTGTCTCTTAGATTTTGAATGCAATTCCCAATAAATATTCGATGAAAGGAGTTAGGATTTGTAGGTGATTTCTCATGATGACATCATTCACTTCTTACCATTTTATTTTAAATTAATACCTAAACAATTTTGGGTGCACAAGCTTGCATTCGGTTTTCTTTCTTTTCATTTTCAAATGTAGGAGTGTGTTTTTAAATTCATGTGAATACAATCAGCCCTATTAAATTATTGAACACATAGCTATGCAAGCAACTCTTGTATTTGTGGAACATAGAAGTGGATTTTCGGAGTTTTCGCCTTTCCCCATTTATCTATGATAATCTCAAATGCCTTGATCAATCCTCTTAATGCCTTCTCATTTTGGTACTCTCACACTGTTTTTCAAAACTTCCTTCTCCTCGATAGGGTTAGTATTTTGGAGACAGAAACATGCTCAAAACCTCTCTACAGAAAATATCAAATAGAGTTTCGTTAGCGGTTTCCAAAAATGCAAAACTGAAAAAACTTCTCCACACTAATGTCCAGCCATCCACAGTCCAAAATGACATCTTGGAACTCAAAAACAAATAGTCGAAATTGGTATCCCTACAAGAGTCCCTCAAATGTGAAATTGAGGAGCATATTAAGAGTTGGGCCTCTGTTTGCAAAAATCGAAGCTCTCCACTCCTTGATGGGATTGAAAATTGTCCAAGAAAAACTGTTAGAAGGAATGAATAGTCATGCATGGGAGCTTAACCTCAAGGTTTGGGGGCTGCCTCCAATATCCACTAATCAATTATCTAGGGTACCCCTTTCTTAGCAAACAATTGGATATCAATGACATTACCTTGGAAAAAGTTTGGGTGGGGTCAACTCTACGTTGTTGCTCCTCTTTCTCTCTACCGATGACAGGGTTCAGGTTTTGAAGGCTAGAAAGAAACTGACTTTTCTTGCCTTTGAAGGTCTTCCTTGATGAGGACCTCACTGAATCTCAAGTGCCAAAACTTAAACATTCTAGAGAGCTTGTAGTTGCAACTAGACGAGAAGGGAAGTGAGTTGTTATTTGGAACTTGACGACAATTTTTAGGGAATCCTCTTCAATTAGGAGCCCTGGTCGGAAGCTATAGTGAAATGTCAGTCACAAGCATGGTTGTGCATGAAGGCACGTCGAGGTGGTTACTAGCATGTCAATTGTTGGAATGGAAATGGGTTACTTTTGTCCATGTTGGGTTTATTACAAGATGCTATTGGTTCGTCCGATCTTCTAATGGTTATGGAGATGCAAGAGAGCCCTACTTGTCCACTTTTGAGGGTGGCGGGCTATCACTGGTTATCTACATTTAGGGATGAGGTTTGTTGCTTGGGTGGTGTTAGGGAGTTTGGGGGGGGGGGGGGTGTGGTGTTGCTTTTCTTGTCCACAACCAAATTCTAAGTGTGACGTTGATTGCTCTCTCTGATAGTGCTACCGAATTCTTGTGGGTCTAGGTTGGGAAGGTGGTGTGGCACCACAGGGGCATTTTCATTGCAGTGTGTTTACTTCTCTTTGATGTCTTCTTTTTATACTATCCATGATGATTTGGACTAAGACCCTTTCATGGACCTATATAACATCTCTCATTTCTCTACATTGGGAGACATTATCATTGCTGGGGACTTCAATGCACATACCAGGGACTTGCAAACCCCCTTCACATCTAGGTGGATGATTCTTTATGTAATTTTTAGACAGATTCGTTCTACTTGGGCCTTTAGAAATTCTCTAATGACGTTTTGGCACCACTTACAAGATATGATCACTACATTCCGCAGATGTATGAATCCTAGGATTAGGTGATAGTGAACGACCTTCCTTTCTTTCTAGGATCTGGTATGTTCACTTGTTGGTTTCATTCTCATGGTGTGAGTGTTGTGGACTATGCCATTACCCGTCCCTCCTTCCTCTTCTCCTTCAACCACTTATCCATAACTCCCATCCCTCTTGCTAACCATGCCCTCCTTAGCATCGTGGCCATGTCTCTAATATAGAATCTTCTACTATCTGGTCTAAATGGTGGGACAAGACCGTCAATGGTCTTCGTCCTAATGAGATCACTAAGAGTAGATCTTCTAGAAAAAAGAGCAAGGGACAAAATATAGTCAACTTTTCTCTCATGGACAACAATTATAGTGTTTTTGAGCCTCAAACATATTGTGAGGATAAAGGGATTCTTGAATCGGAAAAGGCTATGGAAGTTGAACACCACAGTCTTCTCAAGAATAACACTTGAGTTCTTTGTGATCTTCCTCTAGGGAATAAACTCACTATTTGCAAATGGGTGTATAAAGTTAAGTACAAAATTGACGGAACCTTTAACAAGTACAAAAGGAAGGCATCCCCTACGAGGAGACTTTTGCTCCCAACCAAAATGAGTACCAACTCATCCTTGCCTTAGGAACTCAATTTGGTTGGAAAACCCATCAATGGATGTTAAAAGTGCTTTCCTCAATGTTGAGTTGTAGGAAGAAGCCTACATGACACAACCTCCAAGTTATAAGGTTGTTGGAAAAGGTGTAGATTGGTGAAATCACGCTATGGCCTAAAATAGGCTCCTCAAGCTTGGTACATAAAAATTTACAAGTGTCTTATAGATAATGGCTTTCAAAGGAGTCCATCTAATTCTAATATGTATGTCAAAAACACTTGTGGTGATATTCTTCTTCGTTGTCTATGTTGATGACCTACTTATAACTGGTAGTTTGACACTTTTGATTGATCAAATCAAAGGGAATTTGTATCAATCCTTTGACATAAAGACTTGGAACTTTTGCACTATTGTTTAGGTGTTGAAGTTTGGCAGACTGAAGGTAGTACCTTCTCATCTCAATCTAAGTACGCCCACAATCTACTAGACAAGTTTCGGATGCAAGACTCTAAACCTCTCTCCACACCTAAGGTGAAAAGTCTAGAGATGACAACCAAATCAGATTCACCTATGGTGAACGAATTGGCATTTAAGCAATTGGTTGGAAGTTTCATCTACCTCACTGCTACTAGGATTGATCTCAGTTTGCAGTAAGCTACATTTCACACTTCATGACAACACCCAAGGTTGATCATTAAGTAGCAGGGAAACACGTGCTGCATTATGTAAAGGGTACTTTTGACTTTGGTCTTCTGTACAGTAGAAGTCATGACCCTAGACTTATTGGTTTTACAAACTCAGATTGAACAAGTTTCGCAGACGATAGAAAATTAACATTTGGGTATGTTTTCAATTTGGGATTTGGTGCAATCACACAAACTAGCAAGAAGCAAGAGGTGATGGCTCTTTCCTTGATAAAAGTTGAGTATTGAGGCAACTTGTTTCGCAATTTGGCTCTGGAGGATGTCTCAAGTGATTCCTACTCCCCTTTACTATGACAATCAAGGGGTCCTCAAACTGGCCAAGAATCTGATCTTCCACGAAGGAATCAATCATGTTGAACTACATTGACTTCATTTGGAAGATGGTTGAAGACATATTAGTTCAACTATTGCATGTTCAGACTATAGCTCAGATAATAAAAGTCTCACCGAGTCTTGAGCCTTGAAATGGTAGTAAAATTTAGGGAGACTTGGTGTAGTTGACAAATTGACCATTAAGGAGGGTATTAAAATAATCTCTTGATTATCTATTAAGAATGGTCAATCTTGTAAGTTAATGTAAATATTAGTTAATTTCTATTTTATTATTGTTTCATTATAGAAATATTGCTTTTGTAATTCTTTAAATCATCATTTTATCGTTTCATTAACTTATTGAATATTTTGCCAAAACAAAAAAAAAATAGAAATCACTTAAATAAAACAACTCAACTTCAAAACATAACAAAAGCTCAAAACACTTAATCAAAATTGGATATTTAGAGAGCAATTACAAGTGTGGCTAATGCAAGTAATGTAAAATTGCAAGGTTGTAAAAACCAGAAATTGAGCATAATGCTGCAAAAAACCAACTAAAAATGTCAGAAAATTTGACAAAACAAATGATCAAGGACTTGGATTGCCAATGAACACCTCGGGAGATGGAAATATGGCTCAAAGAGTGTATCTAAGGCCTTAAGATGTCAAAATTTGGTGAGTTATCTTTGATTTTTGCATGTCAAGAATCACTGACAACACATATTTTTGATACATATGGACCTACTAATTCAGATATCTTAGATAAATCTATCTGAAAAATGCTGAGACATATTATACTGATATGACACCAGGGGACATCCCTTGGCCATTCCCAAAACATCTCTAGTCAAAATGTTTCTCGAAATAATTGTAGGAATAGGAAACACTGTGGGGACATTTAGCCATCCTCATGGCAGCCGAGGAGATCTGAATGTCCCTTAACCATCCCCATCATTGAGAACAAGGCAAGTTTTTATAATGCTCTTAAAAAAAATTCATTGATGATTTTAAAATATATTCTAAAACTGATTTACATGGTCAGAAGCTGGATTATCATGTTGAAGTGAAGGTATGCTTTCTGGCTAAACTATCTTTCGATTTCTTACATTTGGTCATAATATTCTGATATCCTTGATTCCAGCTGGACTATTATTTTAGAGATTCCCTTAAAAGTTGGCTCAGAATCTTTTATAGTATGTTTGCATGCTTCTAAGGATCCGTAACACGATAACCAAGGCAGCCTATGTCATGTGATTAATATTTGAGTAGGCTAATAATGAAATCAAAGGGCATCCATTGTCTTTGAGACATATAAAGAATTTTCACATTCACTACATTAAGTTCAATATTAGAGGCGGGGGGGGGGAAATGATGGAAAACAAAAAAAAGAAATAATTGAATAAATTATAGGTTATAGTAACGAGAATCGCGTGAATCGATGGAAAACAAAAAAAGGAAATAATTTAATAAATTATAGGTTATAGTAACGAGAATCGTGTGAATCGGCGATTCAACGATAACATTCAAGATGGGCATTTTTTTGGAGTCGAGAATTGCCACAACTGATTTTTTTGGATGAATCGCTGGTATCGGCAATTCATCAAAAAAATCGCATGAATCGGATGAAAAAATACGCAAGAAATCGCCCGCAGCCAGAAAAGCATGGAGTTGTAAATTTTAAAAAAAAAACTTGTTTTTTTTACTTTCTTTTTGACCTATTCTCTTTGTTATAACCCTAAAGGGCCTTCTATTTGTTAAGCATGAGTAGAAGAGAGGAAAAGTGAGAGAGAAGAAGAGAAAAGAAAAGCCATAGGTTTCTAACCGACAAGAAGGAAGAGCCCCAAAGAGATCAACAGTCCATTTGGGGAGGCCATCAATTGCATTGGGAGCATTAAGGAGCCAATATCAACACTCCTCAACTCATTTGCAAGAGGTAAGTGCTCATTTTTTTTTGCATGTTAGTGTATTATGCATTTTTTGTTAAATTTTTATAGTTTTAAAGATTTTTAGTTTAAATCTTGAATGTTCTTTATTTTTACTAAGTTGCAAACTAGGGTTTGTTGTTTTGTAGCTTTTATTAGCTTAAAACTTTGATATTTTACATTTAAAAAATTATTGCAGCAGCCTTTGCTTTCATTTTTCACAAATTCGCAATGGGTAAAAAAGATGAATGTTGGAAATATAACGAAGAGTTTCTTGGAAGAATCAAATATCAAACAAAATTTATGTTTTGTAAAGAAAAAATAACTTCTGGAGGTATTTATAGATTGAAATACCACATTGCTGCTATACCTGGACACAATGTTACAATTTGCACTCACCAAACTCCTGAGGCAAAACGCACTTCCTTAATGGCATTAGAAAAAATTGAAAAAGACAAAGCTAATAGGAAAATGCAACTTGAAGGGTTAAGGGGTATTGGCTCCCATGTTCCCGCATCCATAGCCGCATCCACATCTGCATCTGCATCAGCTTCCGCATTCGTAGGTTGTGTTGGAGAGGGTTCTTCTAGGCCTCTTTTTTATCCTAGTTCTTTTGCTCCTGCTAGTGCTAGTGCTAGTTGGTCACATACTGAGATAGAGTCCTACACCAACCTATTACAGCCTAGAGTGCGAAAAAACAAAATGGATAGTTACATTGTGCCCCCCACTACTCCTAGTTCCCAACCCACGCTTGAGGGCATGGATCTGAACAAGGAGATTAATGATGCTGCCAGAAAGGAGATATGCAAATTTTGGTACTTTTGCAACATTCCATTTATTGCAGCCAGGTAATTGATTCTTTTTTCTTTGTTTTATTTAAAGTTAAAATTAAAAGTAAAAGCAAAACTTTAATTATATCTATTTGTTTTATAATTTGAGTCTTTGACATCTAAATTTTTATTTGTGACAAGGCTCCTTATTAGCAGAACATGATAGATGCAGTTGCTATTTGTGGTCCGGGGTTTAAAGCCCCAACTGAGGCTGAGTTGAGCGGATACCTCTTGGATGAGATGGTAGAGGACATGAGGGTTGAGCTCGAGGAGAACCAAAAGGAGTGGATTGCAAAGGGTTGCACCATCATGACTGATGGTTGGACAGATAGGAGGAATAAAACACTCCTCAATTTTCTTGTACCCTGTGGAGGTGATTGATCATTCTACTTTCCTACATACATAATTGTAAATTTTGATTTGTTGAATGCTAATTTGTTGATGATCCATTTAATATTATAATTTGTTGTTTTGTTACTTGTAGGATATACCATGTTCATCAAATCCATTGATGCTTCCACGCATGTAAAAAATGCTACATACTTATGTGAGGCTATTGAGGAAGTCATAGCAGAGGTGGGGGAACAAAATGTGATCCAGGTGGTGATGGATAATGTAGCAAGTTATGTTACTGCAGGTAAACTTTTAACTTTTCAAGTTTTGAAAATAAATTCATTTGAATTTCTAATTGACTTAAAATTGTTGTAGATAAACTTTTGATGGAGAGGCACCCCACCATATTTTGGTCCCCTTGTACAACACACTACATTGACCTCATGTTGGAGGAAATTGGCAAACTTGAGTTTGTCAAGTCATGTGTGGAAAGGGCAAAAAACATATGCAAGTTCATTTATAATCATTCATTTGTCCTTAGCACAATGAGGAAGTACACAAAAGGCAAGGAGTTAGCTCGCCCAGGTATCACAAAGTTTGCCTCGAATTTCATCACCCTGCACTCCTTGTTGACATTAAGGGATGAATTGAGGAGCATGTTTGTTGGGCGGGAGTGGATTTCCTCTTCCTATGCTACGACCACTGCAGGGATAGATGTGGCGGATTGCATATTTGATGAGGATGGTTTTTGGAAACCCGCTAGAGAAATCCTTAAGGTAAATTTATTGCAATTTAACATTTAGTATTTTACTTTTACTTTAAGTTATATTATTTTATATTTAAGTTTTGACTCAAATTTTTTTGTTTTTCTTTATATGTAGGTCACTGAGCCCCTTGTAGCTTTGCAACGAACTGCTGATGGGGAGAAGCCCTCTATGGGCTACATTTATGAGGGCATGGATAGGGCCAAGGAGGCCATCAGAGCCCAATATGTAGGAGTGTAGGAGAGGTATGACCCTATTTGGGACATCATCGATAGGAGATGGCAGAATCAGCTCCATCGACCCATCCATGTAGCAACTTACTATCTGAATCCGACATTTCATTTCTGTCCTGAGTTCAAGGCAGATGCGGAGGTTCTCACTGGCTTATACACAGTGATTCAAAGGTTGAGTAGCGATGAAGATAGCGCTGCTGCGATTGTTGAGCTAGACCAGTTCAACAATAAAGAGGGGCCGCTTTTATCTGGCAGGATGGCCATAAATGCTCAGACAACACTACAACCAGGTAAAAATTAAATAATATATTCAATGTTCATGAATCTAGATTCTAAACTTAAAGTTGATTATGTAATTTTAGAGTTAACTTGTAATTTGTAAATGAGACTAATTGTTTTTATTTTCCCTTATTTCATATAGATGGTGGCAAATGTTTGGGGCCACAACCCCAAAACTTCAAAAAATTGCCATCCATATTCTGAGTCAGCCAAGCAGCGCTTTTGGATGTGAGCGCAGTTGGTCCATGTTCGAGCACATCCATTCGAAGAGGAGAAACAGGTTGACACTGCAAAGGTTGAATGATCTTGTCTTTGTTCATTACAACCTCCGTCTTAGGATCAGACAGATTTTGGGCACTGACTCCTTTCCAATCATTCTGGAGGAGACTGATCCAGAATTAGAGTGGCTCACAAGAGGTTGTGGATCCAGTCTTCACTAAGGAAGACGTGTGTGGGTTGACTAGGTGGATATAGAGGCTAAGGCAACTAGAGCGCGTTCTTCAAGCATTGGTAGCCGCACACGTGCACGCACAAACACAGGCCCTAGCGACGTTCGTGAGCCCATCTTACATGTGGGAGATATGGCTCGGCAGTCCTCTAGGACCTACATTAGACGCCTTGCTACTAGGCAGACTGGATACTCAGAGGCTGAGGTTGAGGTTGTAGCCGAGCTTGAGGATGATGTTGAGGATGATGATGACTATGAGCCTGAGGCTTGAGCTGGAGCCTTGTTTTTATATTTTGTTTATAGATATTGATACTGAATCATTGATAGACATATGTTTCAAACTTTCATGGATCTTCATCTTAGATTCTTACATACATTTATGATTTGATGTCTTATGGATCATCTTACATACATTCTATGATTTAAATCATTATGATCATTTGATTTCTATTTACTTCAGCTAGCCTACAATTTACATTTTAGATAACATAGTTACGTATGTGATGGATTTTATGTTCCAAACTTCCATGTTAATGTATGTTAAGTTTTAACTCCTATTTGATGATGTTATAGTGTGTTTAAGTTATATTCAATAAAGAGTGCATGAAATAAGTTTTAAACTGTTAAAATCTTTAAATTTAAAGGGTTTTTTCAAATTTTCCGATTCATCGCCGATTCATTGCCAATTCATGATTTGATTCGGCCTTGCCAATTCCGATCCGATTCCGATCCACGTTACTTTGGGTTAGACACCATGACAATATGTTTATCAACAAATAGGTGCATGATACAAGGAAGTCAATTTACTCAAGTAAGAGCAATCCGAAGCACTGTAACAAAACCTGAAATGACAACACCAATGATCTCAGAACTGACATTAGTCTCCTACCAGATTGCATCAGTCAACCAATTGTCAACAGAGTCACCTCGACAATATGTTTGTCAACAAATATGCGCATGATACAAAGGAAATCAATTTACTAAAATAAGAGTAATCAGGTGCACTGTAACAAAACTGAAATGAAAGCATCAAAGTTCCAAGAACTGACATTATTCTCCCACCAAAATGCATCAGTCACAGCCAATTTTTCAACCAGATCTGCCGTTGCCCATTATGTTAATATATTTTGAGATTTACTGTTATCTGCCCCTTTGAACCATTGCCCATTATGTTAATATATTTTGAGATTTACTGTTATCTGCCCATTTGAACCATTTTGCACACAATTGTGACAGGAGTCACTGTAGCTTCTTATTTTTACTGTACTATAAGCAAAAGATAAGCGGCTATTCCTCTCTCTTTCCTTCTCAAAAATGTATTTTGCACAAGATCCTTTCTCATTATTTGACCAAGTCAACAAACATTTGCCTTAAACTGTTATGTCCATATGAAATTCAAGTGCAAGTAAATTATTTAATTAAAACAAGTTGTAAATATAATTACCTGAATCTCACACGCTTAAGATCTTTTTGACCATCTGCCAAAGTCACGAATGTGAAATACACACCAGGCTCATCTTGTTCTACCCATTCCGTGTAAGGTGGGTGCTCATTCTCTTCTTGACACACCTTATTAATGTTTTCTTTGATCTTGCTTCCTGTACGCTGAGCACCTTCTGTTGACCTAGCTGAGTTTTGATAACCAAAACCCCTTCCCACAGCACTTGATGGTGTGTCATGTGTGACAGGTGGACTGCGTGAACCATTTACTCGTATGTCTCTAAGAACTCGAGTAGTAGGACTTAAATAAAACTTATGGTCATTGAATTTGATATCTTCTTTTTCTGGAACCTCTGCGAGACCAGGATATGTTGGAGATAGTAGTTCATGCAACGCATTCAGATGGGGTGAAAGCAATGTGCTCATATTGCTTGTTTGTGTTTTCATTGGGAGTTTATCAGCCATATCCTTCAGCTGCATTTTAAAACATGATATAAGGACCCATACTTAAAGTTAATGAAATGTACTCAAGTTGAATTCAAACATGTTGAAATTGAACAATAAAGTTACTCATTAAATGGAAGCCCAAACAAATGAAAGATATCACTGACATTCATGGAAAGATTTACAATCATATATATTATAGATGGCTGATTGTTTGGTTAAAAATACGTAATAATTATATATATTGTTGCTGATCATATAAATAAACAAGTTGCTTTTCCAAGATTGCTGGAAACCCTCAAAAAAAATTCAATTCCATGTTTAAGATGACTTAGATATATGTATTCGACAGAATATTATATCAACTCTTATTAATCGTGACAAAACCTCTGCTGCTATTTTCAATCTTCAGAGAATCCTCCAGTCAAGATAAAAATCAACATAATTTGCAAGAAATTAGACATTCATAATTTAATCTTGCATGCTTATATTTATACTTTAAAATTTAAATTGAATAAAGATTTATGACTTAAAAAGTTTAAAACAGTCATGCATTTATATAGGCCTATTTTTATTCTTTCTGAAATCATCAGTGGCATTTTAAAATGTTCATAAAAGATGCAAAAGCAGACTCCGAATGACAATGTTAACTTGGTCAAAACCTGGAGTCAGTTGAATATCATTCTGTGATTTTGTATGTTGAGAACCTGGACATAACACTTTTGTTTTTTAAAGTTCCTGATTTATTATCTAATCAGATTGTGTTTGATGTCACAGTTTTGTATAATGAACTGCAAGCAGATTGCATGTTACTTTGCTACCAGTTGATAATATAAAGATCGCCTACTAATTATCAAGATGATCGTGGAGCAAACATGATGATCAAGCAGAAACTGGAATTTATTACATTTTGTTAAATAAAACGAAATCTTACCTTTTGATAAAACCCTTATCATGGAGAAATTGATTTGCTTCCTTATTAAATATTTATAACCTTTTCTTCTCTTTTCAATGCTTTTCTCACATACTATTATATGACTACACCGATGGCATCATAATGTTGAAGACAAATTAGCAATTTTACATCTCAACTATCAAGCAAAGAAATGATAGAAATGATTGAATGTTCGTTTGAAATTCCTACTTCCTATTAATTTAACTTAATGTCCTTCACAGGCATAAGTGTAGAGCTGGAAACTGTTGTACTATCAAAATTGTGATCCTGGGCAGAATACATGATACAGGTTGGTCTGTTTTTCAAATTACTTATGAGATTGGCCTCTTCCATCAACTCATACAAAGAAAAAGGGTGTTAGAATCAAGCATCTACCTTTCTTTGGTCGTTAAATTCCTAATTATTATTCCTAATTTAACTTGATGTCCTTCACAGGCATAAGCGTAGAGCGAGAAACTGATGTACTACCAAAATTGTGAACCTGGGCAGAATATATGATACAGGTTGGTCTTTTTCTCAAATTAATTATGAGATCGGCCTCTTCCATCACCTCATACAAAGAAAAAGGGTGTTAGAATCAAGTATCAACCTTTCCTTGGTCATTTAATTCCTAATTATTAGGTCAAATGCCATTGAAAGGAAATTTTTTATTTGTATTTAAAGATTTCTATTACCTTACACCTATTTGTCTTTTAGCTAAAGATTCCTTGTAGTGTAGCTCCTTTCCTAGGTGTCTCCATATTCCTTACAGGGAATATTCTAAAACTATTCTTAAAAGAGAAACTAAAGAGATTGATTTTTCATTTGCTCCTAAACCATATCTAAGCAACATTACAGACCAGTGCCAAATCCAAGAGCTGTAGAGTCAAATGAAAAGACTACAGTCATTCCTCATTAACAATAGGACAACGAAACAGAAGATTCCAATAATTTAATGCCACACAATAGTAATCTATGACTATCATCACAATACTCTACTCGTAGATCCACATTGCATTCTCATATTTAATCACTCAAAGTATTTTAATTCTCTCATTGAAAGAAAATTAAAAGACAATTAACACAAGCTCATAAACAATGAACTGAAAATCTAAGTAATGCTTCATATATTGAATTCATTTAAAATTTGAGTATGCAATCTGGAGACAATAAAGTGATGAAATATATAACTTGATATTTCTGAATTTGTATTGTATTAGGAAAAACATCTACTATAAAAGCATTGTATCTTAAAACTATTCTATTCTACTCTCTAAAACAAAATTTCAGAAGACTCTGAAAATGGTCCGTCCTGGGATTCTCTTTATAGGATAGAGAATGCACAATAAGTTTCAGACCGATTTTCAAAACAAGACAAAAATACAACTGAAGAATGTTCCCTTAACCGAAACTGCTTAAAGCAAAGCAAAAATGCCCGTGGGCTGTTGAAACGAAACTATATCCTGATAAAGGGAAATCAGATCTTGAGCAAAGTAAGAACTATCTCAGGCATATTGCTGATGTGTCACTTCTACAATTGAATGAAACCACATCACTGAAAAACACAAAAGGAACAGATGGGAAACAAAGACCAAGGTATGTAACAATCTCTATGGCATTTTCAGCTGCCTCTGATTTCTTTATAACTCCATAGGACACCCAGGGCTATACTGAGGCGAGCAAGATTCCTATATTATGATAACAAAATGTTCTATGGCCTCATCACCATCCATATGTCCTGTTAGCAAAATCATTCAAAATTTCCAAAATGTGGGCCCCACAACTTACTTTTTCTTCTATTAAAATGATCCTCTTCCTATTCAATCACATCCAACTCACTAGGCCAGTGAAATACCTGCACTCACCCTATCTGCTCAACAAATTCCCTCCATTTGGCATCAAATGTGGTCTTGGTGTGCATGATGAATTTGGAATGTCCAACCTCAAAGGCCATCACCTTGTCCAATGTGCTATTGAATAAGTCCATTTGTATTTCTCCATTATCAACCATCATAAACAACAGGAACAATAAGATCAAATTCACCCTTCCAATTCTCCAAATGTTTTAGTCCTTTTTGCCTTTACAACATCTGGAAGGAGTGGATGCTCCAAGTCATGTAATGATTGGACCTTTTCCTTGATGAGATGCTCGTTTCCTTCAAAGAATGCCAATAAGGATATGGCAGCATCCATCATTTCTTTTGTCTCCATAATGATTGGGGGAAAATTTTCATATCAAGCAACAAGGCCCAATTTGCCCATCATGGCCTGCTTTGGATGCCACCTTTCATATAAAGGTTTGAGATAGGGATAAACTTATAACTGCTCTGATTGCAACAAGAATATCCCTTACAAACTACATCAACTTTTGACTCAATCTTTACAATTTTGTCCCTCGAAAACTCTCACAAAGTGTCAACAGTTTTATCCAAAGCCAAGGCCTCATCCTCCTTCACATCTTCCTCCTGCTATTCAATTCACCCAACATAGTGATCAGTTTTGTCTTGGGCTTGCTTACGGGAAGGATTCCTTCTGATGTTGATTGGACTGCAACATATTCTTGTAGATGACTCTGACTGTGTAGCTGGAGGCAACATTAATCTATACTTTGCAAGCTGTTCCTTTAAGAAGGCATTATCAATACACCCTTCATTATACTTTTGTGTTAATATCATGTGTGCCTCCTCAAGTTCTTGAAGCCCAGCATCATTCATTTTTGCAATAGTTATGGCTGCAGAAAGTGACAACGCAGCTGCTTCAAGTGCTGACGTATTGCTTTAAGTTTTCACAAGGGCACCACCCTTCCTTTGTTAACTCGATCATCACAGGCTTTTGTGTCTTTGGGGTTAATGACCATATAGCTAGTGTTTATCATCCTGGATTAAATCCAGATCCAAATATAGTCCCCCCTACTTCAAATTCTGAAGAGAACACGGTATCCTTCTAATTTCTAACTTGATCAAGCAGGAAGTCTGCACATCCCACCCTAGGAGCAAGAGCATTCCACTTTTCTTAATCATCTTCTTAGCCTCCTCCACAGAAATATTGATATTATTAAAGTTCATTGTTTGAAGGGTAGAAGTAGCAATCTGATCATGCTGATCAGATCAACTCTTTGTTTATTTTCTTCTCTGTTTTTATTGAAGAGCAGAGTTTTCAGCTGATTTTCTCTCCCAGATTGGCCTGTCAGCATATCAGCCTCCACTGAGACCCCCCTTTGCCTATCTCAGCCTCCATCACTGATGTATCAGAGGCTTTTCGACCATCTGGTTAAGCTCAAAGCAGATAATCAGCACAAAGCAGATAATCAGCACTTGCGTGACACAGTTTTGACTCTCTCAAAGACAATCACGACACTCTAACAGCAGACAAACTCCAATACCAATCTTGGACAGCTTCTCTTCCACCTTCAATGATGAGATAGTGGGCATCAAATCCAATCTGAGCTCTATCATTGAACAGTTGGGCGAACTTGATACCATTAGGGATAAGAAAACTGAAATGCTGGCTAAGCACTCATCCTGCTGTTAGATACCGAAGAGAAACTTAAAATTTGGGCTTCTTTATGTGATAATTATGTGGCAGCACCTCTAGTGGGGGTTGAATAGACTGTTCAAGGGAAGATTAATGGTGAATGTGTGAGGCGTGATCATGAACGAAATTTGCAGGTCTGGGGGCTTCCTACTTCTACCGTGGACCACACTTCAGCTGGCTGCTCCTTCCTCAAGGATCAACTGGGCATCTTCGATATTACATTGGACAGGTGTTGGCTTGGCCCAAACAACACTCTCTACCTTAGGTTTCTCTCTCTATCTGATAGGTTTTGGGCTCTTAGGGCGAAGAGGAAGTTATTCCCCCTTCCCACTAAGTTCTTTTTTGACGAGGATCTCACGAGATTGCAAGTGGCAGAGTTGAAACAGGCCATGGACCTTCTTGTTGACACAAGGCACAGCGGGAAATGGGCTGTCATTTGGACTCTTAGAGCAGTTATTCGTGACTCCCCTCCCAGTGGATGGGAACCAAGACCAACCCTCAAGGCCAAATGATGGTCCCGCTAGCAGTTGGGCAAGGGTGGACCCTCCTTTGACTCCCTACTTGTCAACTGTTGGAATGGCAATGACTCCTTATTGTCATTGTTGGTTCTTTCTCGGGATGCAATGAGATTTGCGGATATTATGGTTGTTACAAAGACTCGTGAGAGCCCCATTCGTCCTCTTCCTAGTTATGTTGGATATTGGTGGTTGTTTGTTTGTAGAGCTAAGGTATGTGCTTCTGGTGGTATTTGTAGTTCTAGGGATGTCACCTATCTGATCAGAGATGGTCTTTTCAACTCTACCTTGGTTGTGAATTCTTACACTTCTAGATTTCTATGGATCCGTATTTGTTGTACGATTTGTCGCCATCGTGATATCTTTGTGGATGTCTGCTACTTCTCGCTGGCCTCTTCATCTTATACCTTGTACAGTATTCAGGATAGACACCCTTTTTTGGACTTGCATGAGTGCATCTTTAAGTTTGCGGCTATGGGTGACATCATCATTTTAAAGAACAATGCATGCACTAGGTACCTTCAGACTTGCCACCTCCTCCAACTTTGTGAGTCTTCCAAGTAGGTGATTCTAAACGGCCTTTCATGCTTTCCTAGTTCCGAGCTCTTTACTTATTGGCCTTAGTGTGGTTGACTATGCTCTTGCTTGTGCCCCCTTCATCCCCTTTGTCCGTAGTTTCACTATCATGCCCTCCTCAGCCTCATGCTTTTTTTTTTCCCCACTCTTCGCCTCCCCTTGCTCATCCCCTTTCCTTGGCGTCCTACTCCCATTACCTTCTTTCGATTCTTGGAAAGCAATTGTGACCTCTTTATCCTCCATCTCAGGCGGCTCCTCCCCAATGAACACTTCACTAACTCTAGCCTGGCATCTTCCATGTTCGACTTATTGGCCACTATAATTCAGGATTTAGCTCTCCTCTCCATCCCGCACTGTATCGCTCCCTCCTCCCTCAACCCCAAGTGCTAGAACACTTTTCCAATGAACAAGTGGTATGATGACAATTGTAAAACCTTTCACCGCTCTTTTCATTTAGCCTTTACCACTAACTCCTCCACTTTCCTCGCTCATCCCCCTTCCTTGGTAACTTGCCCCCACACCCTCTTTCGCTTCCTATAGAGTGATTGTGACCTCTTTATCCTCCATCTCAGGGGGCTCCTCCCCCATGAATGCTTCATTAACTCTAGCCAAGTGTCTTCCATGTTTGACTTATTAGCCATTGCAATTTGGGATTCGACTCTCCTCTCCATCCTGCATTGTATCGCTTCCTTCTCCCTCAGCCCCAAGTGTCGGAACACCTATCCTATGAACCAGTGGTATGACGACAATTGTAAAACCTTTCACCACTCTTTGCGTTCAGCCTTTTCCACTAACTCCCCCACTTTCACTCAGCTACGACTCTCTTACCACCGATTTCTTCGCCACAAGGAACAATTATTCATCACTCTCAATGTAGATCCTTTCGCAACTCGCTCATCCATGACCCCAAGCTTTTCTAGTGCATCTTGTTAACTTGCCATCCCCCCTAGTCTTCCACCCTAGACCTCTGGCCCCTCACCGCCCATATTTACAACCTTTATGATATTCCTAGCCAATCCCCATCCACCTCACCCCTTCTTAGTGCAGATCCTTTCGCAACTTGCTCATCCATGACCCCAAGTTTCCCCAGCGCATCTCATTTCACCGCCATCCCCCCAGTTCTTCTGCCCTAGATCTCCACTTCTTCACCGTCCATACTTCTCTCATCCGCCTCACCCCTTCTTAGTGCAGATCCTTTCGCGACTCGCTCATCCATAACCCCAAGTTTTCCCAGCACATCTTGTTTCACCGTCATCTCTCCTAGTTCTTCCACCCTAGACCTCCACTCCCTCACCACTCATACTTCTACCCTTTACAATATTCCCATCCAGTCCCCCATCTGCCTCACCCCCTCACTACTACTTATTCAAGCCCTTAAGCATTTACGAGGCCACCTAAATTATGAGATGCAGTAGGGCAGCAAATGAGAATGGATTTGAGGCTGAGTTTTTTGAGCTCTATATTTCTATTCTGGGATCCTTCCTTCCCACGCTCTTCAATAGGGTGGTGTACACTAGTTTCCCTGATTCTTGATCAAGCATGATCTATCCAATACATAACATTGGGGTGGCTTCGAACCCTACTAACTATAGGACCATCATAAAACTGTATGCCACAATGTTGAACACTATCTTATCCAGAAAGCTTGACAAAAGAATTTTCCGAGCCAAGGACCAAGTTGGGTTTCAGACTGACTATCAAACCATGGACCATATCTTGACACTACGGGCTATTATTGAGGAGGTTGACACTGCTCAACGAAAGTCTACTGTTGTTTTGTAGACTTTCGTAAGGCTTTTGATTCTAAGATATTATTGACTTCTATAATGAGGCTCTGAGAGACTATTGTGGGCAGATTCAGGACTCCCAAGGGTTCTCCCACCCTATCTAGAGCACCATTGAGGTGAAGTAGGGCATCCCTCTCTAGCCCACCTTGTTTGGCATTTATATCGATGAGCTTGAGACCTTTCTCAGGGATTCCTTGCTCCCCAGTGATGGCGGCTACCTACACTGAGGTTTGATCTCCATCCTCCTCTTCATCGATAATGTGGTGCTTTTAGCCTCCCCTTCGAAGGGTCTTCAGAAACTTTTCGACAGGTAAGTATCCTTTTACAACTTGAGCAAGCTTGTTGTGAACCTTAGTAAGTCTTGTGTCATGGTCTTCAACTCTTGAAGACTTCGCATTTCCATTTTTTCTTTCAAGACCAAGAGATTAAGATTACTTTTTTGTATACTTACCTTGGAGCTAAGGTCTTTGAGCCCACTTCAGTTTAAGATCTGTCATCCAACCCAGGATTTGTAAAGGGTTGGGTACCCTTGCTATGCTTCAGAGGCAGTGCTTCAGACATCACTTTTACGACACTAAGTCTAAGTTGCCTCTTTGGATTCCTTAGTTAGACCAACCGTTCTTTATGCTTCTGTGGTGTAGGGTCCCTCCCTCCTTGATTCGGATTGGGCTTCAGTCAAGCGTGTGCGGACACTTATCCTCCATCGTATAATCAGATGTCATTGGTCCATCCCACACAATATTATTCTTGCTAAGTTTGGCACCCATCCCTTCAGACTTGGAGCCATCTTTGATTTGATTTGGCTTCTTCACCGTCTTTGTGCTTTTTCAAACTCCGCGGATGGTCGTCACCATTACTCTTACTTGTCCTACTGATCTTTTGTCATCATCATTGACTTAAACACTGCTATCAAGGCCCATTACTGGTACGCACAGGCCACCACTCTTTTGAGATTGATTGGGATTGATATCGACAACCTTCCCCCCTTTCAGTTCTCCATGGATGTTCCTGCTCACCTCCTTCCCTCACAATAGGAGTTAAAGGCATGTCAAGCTTAATATTTACAAATGATACATCATCACAACCTAGAGTAATCGCCCATGTGGGTTGCGCCTGCGAATGACCTTCTATGTTGAGCACTTTCTTGACATACAAGATGAGATTATCATGCACCTGGTCTACTCGTCTCGGCACTGGAGCCACGCCATGTGGATCTCTCTAGGATCCTTCTGTGTTGGTTCGCACAAGTTTCAATTTCAAACTAATTGCCACATTGATAGAGAGGACAGGATTTGTTATTTGTAAACTTTGTCTAAGATGGGAACAGAGACCCACTTCATTTTTCAACACCCCATCTATTATGATATTAGAGGGAGATTCTATTGTTTATTTAGAGCAAAGTACTAAGACTTAGACCCAGCCTTGACTCAGCAAGGGTAACTTGATTCATGACCTGGCTCGGAGTCACCCGTGACTCGACAAAGTGACAAAACCCTTAATATTTAGAGATTTTTTAGGATTTAAAGAGCATTCCATACACCCATTATCGAATAAAGCTTAAATAGAAGGTAATTTGATCACATACATGAACATACATCGATTACATAAATGATAAGTACAAAGGTAAGTACTAAATTGTAGCTAAAGGAAATAGCAAACATAGATATATAAAATCCACCAAATCCATCAAAATGTATATCAAATCCATTCAATCCATCACATCAATAGTCATCATCAAATGTTCCAAACATATGTTAAGATAAACAAAAAGTTAAAACAAGTCTATAGCTATGGCTCCTAGTCCTCATCCTCATCCCCAGCCTCGGCCTCAGAATAATCTATAATATGCCTCCTAGTAAGGCGTGTCTAAGGTAAGTCCTGTATGACTAATTAGCTTGAGCGTTTTCCTGTGAGGTGCCACTAGGATCAACTATAGCTCTTTGTTCCTCTGCTGCCATTAAAGAAAAGCCAATTTTATGTTTTTTTGGCATCCAAATTTGCGCAGTCACGGCCGGGTCACTGCACGTGACTAACCCACAGGTCAAGAGAGTCATGCGGGTCACCCAAGGTGACCTGTCAAGCTAGGGTTACGGGTCATTTTGAATAGATGACCCGTCCAAAGTAACCCGACTCCCTGACCCGGACTCGCCTGACTTGCAGCAAGTCTTGTTACTCTGATTTAGAGAAGTGACCCATCAAACCAAGGTTACGGGTCATCTTAACCTCGCCAAAGTAGCTCGGTTGCCTGACCCGGAAGACTTGCTTGACTTGTAGCGAGTCTCGCTACTCTGATCTAGAGAGTGTCGGTCCCTCTCCATCTTCTTAGATTCACTGACTAGAGGTGTTTCACACTTTACCTCTGGGAGACTATGCAACTCTGCAATCACAGTTTGTAGCTCCTCTTTCCTCAGAGTTAGGCCTCCAATCAGCTTATCACTACCTTTTTCTTGCCCCTACCTCCTGCGTGAGGGATGAAACAGTCATCCAACACTCTTACCACTTGCCACTCCAGATCTATGAAACCCTACAGTGGGCTCACTTGGTAGCACGACTCCTCTAGTAGTTTTCAAAGACATGCTAGGGCTCTTGGTTGCTCGGAGCAATATCCTTTGGTGCTAGACTTCTTTTCTCCGAAGAAGGAGCCTTGGTCTTGGCTCTTGGGGTCTCCTTTCTCATTTGCTTCATTTGTTTTCTTGTTAGTTGTCGATTTCTCTTTACCGAACACTGTTTGGTGCTCTTGTTGTTTGTTGTCTCTTTGGTTGTACACTTTCAATCCCTTAGACCCTTTTGGTGGTTTCTTGTTGGACATTAATAAACTTATCTTATCTTATCTATCTACCTTTTTCCAATCTTCTTTTCCTTTGAGTTTTAACCAAAATCCTTTGAACTCTACAAATTTAACAAACTTACCATCATCCATAAATTGTCCTCCAAATAATCAACCTTTCATAATTGTACTTGTTCACAAGGGAATCCTTATGCACACCAATCTTGACCTTGGGAATCTCTTCTAGATGTGCAAGGAGTTTCTTTGCAGGTTGATCAACCTCCTCATTGTCTCTCCCATCCTTTTGTTAGCCAATGGCTCATGAGTAGTGCTAGCCTTGTGCACTAAATCTTCATCAACCTACTCAAGGGTGAAGCTTTTGTCAAAGCGTCCAATTGTGGGAATATACCAAACATCTTTACAAAATTTCCAATCATCATATCGTTCCTCTCCAAAGGATCCAAATCTGCATAGAAACCTAAAAGTTCAGACTCAACAACCTTCAAATGTTGCTCAAGATTTTTTAGGCCATTCTTCTTCTTTCTTGCACTTTTGGCCTTGTCTACAAGTTCTTGACAACATCTTCTGCATAAAAACAAGGCCAATGAACCCTCGGCATCATAAAATCTGTTTGGACCCATTTCAAATTTGTAAGTCTTCAAAATTGTTCAAAAGCTCAATGGCTTTACGCCTTATACTGACATCAAATGTAGATATAACCCAGGGCAAAAAGGTACCCCTTCTTCATCCAATAAGGTATTCCTTTTCCACCCACAACATCTGCCAAAAGAATTCAATTGATGCTAGTTGGGGGCACAAAAATTGGTAGCACACAAGGAGGATTGGGGCACCCATTGACTTTGATGATTTTAGTTTCATGATGATAGCATTAGTCACCCATCATGCTCGAAGCCTTGACTTGGTAACATATATTTTGGCCTTAACAAATTCTTAATCAACTGTAGCAATCTTGAAATATAAGCCCTTGTGAGGTTGGTAAATTTCATGACAAACAAATTATGAAACATAGCATAGTTGGCCTTGGGACAACTCATGTCTCACAAATAAGCCCAACATTGTATGAGGGCCATTTTACCAGTATCGTCATTTTTCTGTAACTCGACATTTTGTCAAAGCACTAATGATTGAAATATATTAGTGACACAAATGAGCATAGAATCTGAAACTGATCAACTTATTGTTTCTCTGTATCCTTCAATCCTTCATGAATTTCTTTTACAATATATGCAACAAATCATAGTCCACATTTACCTCTGGGTTCTAAATGGACATGGCCACACACATCATCCCTACAAGTATTCTATATGTAATGTCCCCATTTTAGCAGTTGACCAAGTGTGTGTGCGTTAGCCTTGTTCTACATGGTCCCGAGGGCTAACGAAGGCTTTAATGGGATCCTGGAGTGTTTTGGCCTAGTCATTTCCAGTTTGGGCCAAAACAAAGTTGATTTACTCAGTTTCAGGCATACTATTTTTAGTAAGTCGGCAGGACACAGTGCAGGTCAATTTTGGTGATTGGATTCGATACTCCTCGGTGAGAGCTTTCCGATGAGCTATCACTCGCATTATTCGGAGTCCGATTGCTAATACATTTTAATGCCTAAAGTTTTATTAAAGTAACGTCTAATTTAATTGTAAAATATTAAAGTGTCACTTTTATATTTATTTTATGGTGATGTGTACCCAAGGGAGACATAAGGGGTATTTTAATATATGTTTTATATATTACACATTTTTTATCCCACATTGCCCATATGAGTTGAGCGGACCCTTGGAAATAGAATAAAAGGAAGCATTTGTGGCTTCATTAGGCAGGTTGAATATGAGAAGAAATTGGTGTGTGAGTTGCAGCTCTATTCTTGGCATTTGAGGACGTCTATCCTCTCTTGTAACATTCTAGACATCATTCCCTTGGGGTTTGGCCTTTGGAATTCTTTGTTATTGGCTTCATTATCAGGCAGTTTAGTTGCAATTCCAGCCACAGGCAGATTTGGTATTTTGCTCATATCTTCTTCACTACTTGTCTGACGCTTATGCCGCTTTGAGGGAATGGTATTATGAAGGTAGTGGACTGATTGAAGGACAAAGTATTGTAGCAGCAAGTTCGAAAGCATGGGCTGGAGTATTATGTCAATACTGCTGAAGTAATTAGTGAGTTGATAAATCTGCCATGTATTTGGTTTTATGAATTTTGAAAATAACATTTTATTAGCAGCACTTCATTTCCACTTTGCATACTATTGTAGTTTCTTTTTGTTTATGTTGTATGATACCAATTCCATGCACGAAACACAACAAACAAATAAACGTTTGATTTCCGGAGTTATAAGGGGTTTAAAACATTAAACAGAGAAATAAGAAGTTGAATGCAAACTGTTTGACATAATTCCTTTCAGCAATTTGGTTTAGTTTTTTTGGGACATCCAGGGGTGCCCATTACAGTGGTATCAGAGCTATAAGTCCTACCATCCTGTGGAGGTCTTATAGGAAATTTGGAACAGCCGGATAGAGGGAAAAAGTGTTTGATGAAATGTCAAAACACTAAAATCAGAAATAAGTAAAAAACACAGGCTAAGCATTTATGTTTGAGCATGCGACAGGGGTCTTATAATTTCCGCGATACCAAAGCAAGACAAAATAGGATTTCAGACTTGCAAAGCAAACAGTCTAGTACGTCCGTGCAGGTGGACATTGAATCCAACCATACAGACACAGAGGAGATATTCTTTGATCAGGACAATAATATGGGTGATCGAGATGACAGGAATACAGGATTAGGCGGAGGCGGAAATGCTGGTCCAGATCAGGGGGAGGTACTGTTCAGACAGTTACTGGATACATTAGAGCAGGGGCAGCGTATGCAGCAGGAGCAGAATAGGCGAATGGACATGATGTTGCAGCTCATGGCTAGACAGATGGGTGTCAATATTAATCCAGGTGATGCCAACAACAGAAACAATAACAACGAGGGAAACAATAACAACGGGGGAAACAATAACCATGGAGGCCAAGGCAACAACAATGGTCCTGAGAATAACATTAATGGTAATAATGGACACGGCAACAATGGGAATAAGGCTGATAACTTTAGACACGTTGCACGCCCAGCACGGACTGCGAGCTCGAGACCTCTTCTACCCACTTTCCCACCCAGAGATCCGGTTCAACCAGTAAACGAACCGCAGATTACCGAGTTACAGGATCAGTTCAGGAGGGACTGGGAGGCTAGTGGACCGGAGTTTCAGGCGGATATTTCCCTTAGAGATTATATAGACTTGAGGATGAGACACATGCCTAAAGCAGGAGGGAGGAATCAAAACTTTGAGCTGAGGAAGAAAGTTGGAAAACTTTCTTTACTTTATTATGATGCTTCAGGGAAGATGACTGCACGAGCTTGGGTGCAGAAGGTAGATACATACTTGCAACTAAATCCTATGCCTGAGGAGGAGGCTATCAAGTATGCGGCTATACACTTGGATGGCGTTGCACATGAATGGTGGCATCATGGCATGGTGACTTTGGGGCATAATCAGATTACATCCTATGAGGAATTCACCGAAACATTGATTGAGAGATTTGACACTAAGGATCCGGAGTTACATTTCAAGGAGCTAGCACAGTTTAAACAGTCAAGTTCTGTGGATGCTTACATTGTCGAGTTTCAGCGCTTGTCTGTACTTGTTACTGATATCTCTCCTAGGAGATTGGTGGTGTTATTTTGTGATGGTCTTGCTGATCCATTACGAGGTTGGGTGAAGGGACATGATTCACTCACCTTAGCTGAAGCAACTAAAAAGGCACGAGATTTAGCCCCTTCGGTATACAAAGGAAAAAACCATTCAATAGATTCTTCCTACCGCAAGGACAAAGACAAAAAACCGTTTCAAAAAGAGTATAGCAAACCCAAAGAAGGATCAAAAGGACTAGACAATGAAACCTTGAATGGACTTCGAAAGAAGAAGCCGTGCTTCCATTGTAGAGAGCCTTGGGACTTATCTCATAAATGTTCTCTCAAGGCTAAGGCAAATCAAATGGAGTATTTTTCAGCAGAAGAGTCAGAGTCAGAAGGGGAGGATTAGCACTCCGATTCAGATGAGGGTAACACTATAGAGGAGAGCAACATTCCTAAGGATGATAGATCGTTGGCATGCTTGACAGGGGCCCAAAAGGCAATCACATTTAAGGTCAGGGGTACTATCCAGGGGCAAAAAGTGATATCTCTTATTGACACTGGGGCTACACATAACTTCATAGATGCACAGTTGGTAGCCAGGAGAGGGTTACAGACAGAGGAGCATGATGGGTTTGGAGTCATGGTGGCTAACGGTGATAAGTTATTATGCACTCGGAAGATATCTAATCTTCGCATCAGGTTTGGAGATGGCTACGAGTTGGAGGATGAGTTCTATGTTGTGGACATGGGAGATTATGATGTCATCCTCGGCATGACATGGATAGCTTCACTAGTTGAGTTCACACTCAATCTAGCGAAATTGGAGATGAGATTCTAGCATGAAGGCAGAACTGTGGTACTTAGAGGACTTTCAGATGGAGGTTGCAGAGTAGTGTCCTTGAGGAGAATGCAGAGATTTTTTCGTCATGATGACATAGAGTGGGCGACAGAGTGCTACATTATGCCAACTTCACCAGAGCCACAAGAAAAGAGTCATCCACCAGATATCCAGAAGATACTTGATAGACACGCTAAAGTATTTAGCGATATTCCTCATGGGGTTCCTCCTGACAGAGGGATGGAACATGTTATTGAGCTCGAGGAGGGAGCCAAACCAGTTATGATTACTCCTTATCGTCATCCTAAGAAACACAAGGATGAGATAGAGAAGACGATTAAGGATTTGTTGGAGATGGGGCATATCAGGCCCAGTAAGAGCCCCTTTGCTTCAGCAGTAGTAATGGTAAAGAAGAAGGATGGGACGATGCGCATGTGCATCGATTACAGGGCACTGAATAAGAAAACAATTAAAAACAGGTATCCCATTCCTAGGATTGATGAGCTGATTGATGAGTTGCATGGGGCATGCTTCTTTACCAAAATTGATTTACGATCCGGATACCATCAGAGCAAAGGACATTGAGAAAACAGCCTTCCGATGTCACTATGGCCACTTTGAGTTCATGGTTATGCCATTTGGTCTAACCAATGCACCTGCTACATTTCAAAGTTGTATGAACCAGGTATTCAGGAAGCAGCTGAGGAGATTTGTCTTGATCTTCTTTGATGACATCTTGGTCTTCAGTAAGACCTGGGAGGAGCACTTACATCATCTGGAGAAGGTGTTATCTATTTTGGAGAGAGAGTCATTGTATGCCAAAGAATCTAAATGTGAGTTTGGCATGACTGAGCTCCTTTACCTTGGGCATATCATTAGTGCAGATGGCATTCGGGTTGATCCCGAAAAGATTAGAGCTATTGTAGAGTGGCCTACTCCCACAAACCTTACACAGCTTAAGGGATTCTTTGTAGTTTTTATAGGAGGTTTGTTAAGGGATTCTCACAGATTGCTACACCCTTGACAGATCTTACCAGGAAAGGAGCCTTCGTGTGGACAGGGGCAGCACAAAGGTGTTTTGAGCATTTCAAGCAGGTAATGTCTTCATGTCCAGTTCTAGCTCTACCGGATTTCACGAAGCCTTTTGAGCTTCATTGTGATGCATCAGGTGATGGGATTGGAGCAGTATTGATGCAGGAGAAGCATCCCATTGCATTCGAGAGTAGGAAGCTCCGGGGAGTTGAGAAAAGTTATTTTGTCTATGACCGGGAGATGTTGGCCATAATGCATGCATTGGCCAAATTTCGATCATATTTGGTAGGTGGACGTTTTGTGATCAAGACTGATCACAAAAGTATTAAATACTTCATGAGCCAGCATGATCTTAATGACCGGCAACAAAAATGGGTGACTAAATTGCAGGCTTATGACTTTGACATAGAGTTTGTCAAAGGTAAGAAAAATGTGGTGGCTGATGCCTTATCTCGGAGACCTCACTTATGTGCTCTGGCAGAGATTTCAGGAGATTGGAGAGATCGGATTATAGCAGAGTATGTCGGAGATGCTTGGGCTTCTGGATTGATTTCAGGTACCATACAGGATGATCGCTATGAGGTGATAGATGGATTGATCAGAGTTCAGGACAGGGTTTATTTGATTCCGTCATCACATTTGAGAGAGGCGATACTAAAGGCATTTCATGATGCACCCACAGCTGGACATCCGGGGGTCTTCAAGACCTACAGGCAGATCCGAGAGCGGTTTTCATGGAAAGGACTCAAGGATGATGTTCAGAGGTATGTCAGGGAGTGTGTGGTTTGTCAACAGAATAAGGGAGAGCACACATTTCCTGCAGGTTTATTACAGCCCTTGCCCATTCCTGATAGGAAATGGGAAAGTATTTCGATGGACTTCATCACTGGTTTACCATGAGTGCAAGGAAGGGATTGCATCTATGTAGTGGTGGACCGCTTGACGAAGTTTGCTCACTTCTTTGCTATTCCGTCCACTTACACAGTAGCATAGGTGGCAGATCTTTTCTTTAGAGAGATATTCAGGTTACATGGGCTACCCAGATTCATTGTCAGCGACCGGGATAGTAAGTTTATGAGTGTTTTTTGGCAAGAGTTGTTTAGGTTGTGTGGTACAGATCTTACACCTAGCACTAGTTATCATCCGCAAACAGAGATTGTGAATAAATGGGCAGAAGGATATTTGAGGAACTATGTAACTACATAACAAAAGGCTTGGATCAAATGGTTGCATATGGGAGAGTATTGTTATAACACCACTTATCATATGTCCATCAAGATGACTCCTTTCATGGCACTCTATGGTTATGAAGCACCTAGCTTCATGGATTTAGTTTTGGGGGACAGTAGAGTGCCGAAAGCCAAAAACTTATTGCAGGATAGTCAGGACATCCTGAAAGTGCTCAAAGAGAATATATAACAGGCCCAGAATCAACAGAAATTGTATGTTGATCAGCACCGAATAGAGCGTAGCTTCGAGGTAGGGGATATGGTTTACTTGAGGCTACAACCATATAGACAGTCATCGCTCAAGAAGAGCGGAGCTGAAAAGTTGAAACCTAGATTTTATGGTCCCTACAGGGTGATTCGCAAAGTGGGCAAAGTCGCCTATGAGCTTGAGCTTCCAGAGGGCAATCGAGTGCACAATGTGTTTCATGTGTCTAAGCTTAAGAAAGCCATTGGTCAGAGTGTAGTGCCTTCTGCAGATTTACCCCCTTTGGATGAGGAGGGGAAGCTTGTGTTAGTACCCGAGGCTATTCTGGACACCAGAGAGAGGAAGCTTAGAAATAGGATAGTGAAGGAATATTTGGTCAGATGGAAAGACCTGCCGGAGGAAGATTCTACATGGGAGAGTGAGCAGGTTATTCAGCAGGCTGGACTGAGATTGCTTGAGGACAAGCAATTTCAAGGGGGGCGGACTGTAATGTCCCCATTTTAGCAGTTGACCAAGTGTGTGTGCGTTAGCCTTGTTCTACATGATCCCGAGGGCTAATGAAGGGTTTAATGGGATCCTAGAGTGTTTTGACCTTGTCATTTCCAGTTTGGGCCAAAACAAAGTTGATTTACTCGGTTTCAGGCATACTTACTATTTTTAGTAAGTCGACAGGACACAGTGCAGGTCAATTTTGGTGATTGGATTCAATACTCCTCGGTGAGAGCTTTCCGATGAGCTATCACTTGCATTATTCGGAGTCCGATTGCTAATACATTTTAATGCCTGAAGTTTTATTAAAGTAACGTCTAATTTAATTGTAAAATATTAAAGTGTTACTTTAATATTTATTTTATGGTGATGTGTACCCAAGGGAGACATAAGGGGTATTTTAATATATGTTTTATATATTACACATCTTTTATCCCACATTGCCCATATGAGTTGAGAGGACCCTTGGAAATAGAATAAAAGGAAGCATTTGTGGCTTCATTAGGCAGGTTGAATATGAGAAGAAATTGGTGTGTGAGTTGCAGCTCCGTTCTTGGCATTTGAGGACGTCTATCCTCTCTTGTAACATTCTAGACGTCATTCCCTTGGGGTTTGGCCTTTGGAATTCTTTGTTATTGGCTTCATTATCAGGTAGTTTAGTTGCATTTTCGGCTACAGGCAGATTTGGTATTTTGCTTATATCTTCTTCACTACTTGTCTGACGCTTATGTCGCTTTAAGGGAATGGTATTATGAAAGTAGTGGACTGATTGAAGGACAAAGTATTGTAGTAGCAAGTTCGAAAGCATGGGCTGGAGTATTATGTCAATACTGCTGAAGTAATTAGTGAGTTGATAAATCTGTCATGTATTTGGTTTTATGAATTCTGAAAATAACATTTTATTAGCAGCAGTTCATTTCCACTTTGCATACTATTGTAGTTTCTTTTTGTTTATGTTGTATGATACCAATTCCATGCACGAAACACAACAAACGAATAAACGTTTGATTTCCGGAGTTATAAGGGGTTTAAAACATTAAACGGAGAAATAAGAAGTTGAATGCAAACTGTTTGACATAATTCCTTTCAGCAATTTGGTTTAGTTTTTTTGGGACATCCAGAGGTGCCCATTACACTATACTACATCTTTGTAACAGCCCTACTGGCTTGCTCAAGAACTATGCTGAAGAATTTTGTCTTGTTTATTGTTTTAAAAGTATTTTTGCAATTTGTTTTTTGGGTTTGAATGTATATGCTTTTTTTTGTATTTTCAAAATATATGAATACTTATACAGATGACACAAATTAAACTACTATGAATGCCAAGATACTAATATCAATTGCAATTACTAAAAGCAATTGTTATGAGCAAATTAAATACTATAGCACCTGGGTCCTGGTAATAAGAAGTGAGGTAGGATTTTGAAAGGTCACCCTTAGCTCCAAAAGCCAGCTCTAGAAGATTAATTGCAGACCAAAGGAAGGTAGTTCCTCTCTGTTTGGATATAGAAGCTGCCTTCAGACTTTCAACGCAACTCTAATTAGTAAATGCAGATCAGTAATCAAGAATTGCAGCAGCATAAACTCTAATCACCACGTCCCCAAACAAAATGCTACCCCAACCATATATGCCACAGCAGATATAGATGTCTTTCAGTGACATTATTAATCCAGAATTTGCACGTGATTCTCCTTACAAAGAGCCATCCCAGCCAACTCTTAATTGTAGCAACTCAAATGAATAAAGTCAGTAAAATATCTTCAAATTCAGAATGTAATTTGCTGATCAAAATTAAAAGATTAGTATACCTCGGCACCAATCTATCGCATACACCTTTCGGCAGTAAACACAATTCAATAGATCATTTACCAACTCAAAGTGCAAAGGAGGAACTCAGATTTCCTAAAACCCCACATCCAAACCCTTAGAGAGAAACTCAAACAAAATAAAAAGCAATCAAGGAATGAACCAATTTGTCTCATGAAGTCCTTTTATAATATTTGTGAGGCTAAATCTTCCTCAAGACACAAACATCATTTAGCTTCCTAGTTACACTATTCACTCAAGTGTTTTCAAATTCACACCATCAAATTATGATGTAATGTCCTCATTTTTAGCAAATTCTTGCAGTTGGGTTTGTTAGTTCATCGTCATGACCCTCGTGAGCTGACAGTGGGGTTTGAAGGTCTTAGTTGTGGGGTTATAGGCTTTCCAACAGCCTCTCGTGAGTTTTGGCTCCGTCTTGAGGGACTAACTATTTATAGTAAGTCAACATTTGGCTCTGATGAGCTCAGTTGAGTTGGAGTTGAGTGATGCTCTCAGTTTTTATTTTGAGATTTTGGTTTGGGCTTCAAGAATCTTGGAGGGAGCGTCTATTTATATTAAGTCACCCCATTAGGTTCATTCATCATCTTTCTTCATCAAGGTCAATCTAGTGTTGTCAGATTTCGATTCTGACGCTTCTTCAATCATTTTTGCAAGATGGGTGAATTATTATTATTATTCATCTAAATATGTTGATGTTGCTATTGTTTATTGGTCACCTGAGTGTCAGCTCGTTGAAACCGGGTTGAAGAGTTTTAAATCTTGAGCACAAGAAACAATGGCCTCGCATGCAAGAATTTCATGATATGGTTGAAAAGGTTGTTTTTGACAGCCAAAAGATATTAATAAATTATAATATATAGCCATAGTTACACCACCCTGGAGAATGGGGGGACAAGTTTCCAAGATAAGGGGACAAAGGGGCCTTAATTTGGGGACGACACTGGGGACAGCAGGGGGCAGAGTGGGGGGGTGTACTGGCGGGGTTGTATATACTATACCTATGGTACTTAAAACGCTAGTTATGAAAAGATATATTGCAATATAAGATGTAAGAGTAAATACTTGAACATTGCATTGAATTGGCACATCAAACATTGAACATAAATAGTCAAATCAGCAAATAATTAACACTGAGACGTCCCCCCATCCTCGGTGGAGGTGGTGGAATTTGGTGATGCTGCTAGGGATGGGGGAACAGAGTCCCCAAGTGCCCGATGTGTCCTCGACCTCGATGCGTGGGGCAAAAACAGTGGGGGGACACCCCCGTGTTACTATGCATATAGCATGTTAGAAATGATGCAGTGTTGAGGAAGCTTCATAAGTGAAATTGCATTTGGGAAAATTTGTGCCATTGGGAGATTATAAATATGAATCCATTTGATGGGAAAGGCATCCCATTTAATTATTTGCTTTTGTTGCTTGTGAAGAGTTTTTGAGTTTGGTGAATTATGTGCCCTTGCTAAAGTACAAGGCTTTGTTCTTGAGAAGTTCATTGTAATTCACAGTGGAGATATTGTGAATTACTTTTTTGAGAATTATTATTTATCTCCATTGCTGTATATATTGTGGTTGTGAGATAAAAATTTGGATTTTGGCGTCATCACATATTGTTATTACTATTGCTGAGAAGCGGTTGTGTGATGATTAATTTGGAGTTGGTTGAGTGCCCATTTTTATCTATTGTTAAGCATTAGCTTCTATCTGCACTTTGGGAGCAGCATTTTTCATATCTGCACTCGCATTTGTTTGTTGAAGAAATCGTTTTCCTTTGCTAGTCTTCATTTCAGAGGATTTTGAAGCATGTCTTACTTGTAAGTTCAGGGATTGTAACTGCTAATTTTTTTGGGTATTATTGATTTAGATAATTGAGGATATTCTATCAACTTGGTTGTTGGTATTTTGTGAAAATACTCAATATTTAAAATCTGGAATTTTCAGCTGTATATTACATATGCAATATCTAAATATTTGAGTTGAAATTATTATTGCAATATCTTCTATTTTGTTGCTATATTGTTGTATCAAAAATTCCAAAACCTCGAAAATAAAAAAATAAATTAATTCTTCAGCATAGATTGTTTGAGAGCCAAAAGGGCTAATTAAATATGATGAAGACTTATTCATTAAGTATAACTTAAAATAACTTAAATATACTAATCAACAATGAAGCACAATCAATCACAGAAGAAGCCAAATCCCCAGGTGCCACAACTGCATTGCTAAAAATAGCAACTCTGCATAACTGACTTACTATAAGTAGCAAGTCACTCCATTGAGACCCTCAAAACATAGTGTCAACTCACGAGGGTCATGATGATGAGCTGACATCGCAAGCTGCTCAAACCTGCTAAATTGGGGACATTGCAATCCTCCCTCTCCAAGATTGCTAGTCCCAAGCAATCGCAGTCTCGGGTACTAAAGTATATCCTCAGGCTCCCAAGTGTCATCCTCATCTAGAAGACCTTGTCACTTCACCAAAAACTCTTCAATGATCCTCTGGTGCAAATGCCTCTCTAATATCCAGTATAGTGTCAGAAAATCAACTCTAATATCCCCTCATCATCCAGTGGGAGTAAAGTAGAACATGGGAAAACATGCTAGCCCAACGCCTTCTTGAGGCACGATACATGAAACACGTGATACCACGCGTCTAATCACACGGAAGGGACCATAATAGAGAGGCTTGAGCTTCTCAACTCCACTTTTCCTGATGGAATAGTATCTAAGACTACAACATTAAGTACACCATATCTCCCACCTAAAAAAAATGAGTCATCCTCTAATCAGCATACTACTTCTGTTGATTTTGTGCTCTCTGAAAGTTGTCTCTTAGAGTCCTCATGACATCCTAACAGTTATGTAGTAAATCTCTTGCATTGGTTACCCTACCTCATTGAAAAACAAATCCATGAAACTCAAGGGATCATACCCATACAAGGCTCTAAATTGGGACATCTAAATAGACATGTGGTGAGCAGAATTATTACAATACTCACATAGGTATATCCACTTCGCCCAAGCCCATTGTTGTGTTGATAAATAATTCAGCAGATAGCCTTCCACCCATTCATTAACAATCTTAGTCTGAGGGTGGTAATTAGTGCTCGAAGTCAACTCTATCCCACATAATCTAAACAACTGCTGCCTGAAGTGACTCATAAAATATCTATATCAATCACTCACAATATTTTGGCGTAAACCATGCAATCCAAACACCTCCCAGAAGAACAACTCAACAATCTGAGTAGCTGAAAATCTAGTGGTGATGGGAAAGAAGAGTGCATGATTGGTGCTTTCAGCAATCCCACAATAAAATCCATGGATAAACATTCCCATTTCCTCTCATGTTTGTTCTACATACTACTTCATATTTGACTCCAAGCCCTTCCATGTGAACCTCTCTTGAATTTGTCTTTAGGTCTTAAAGAACTCGGGATGTCCAACAGAGTATCATGAAAGGACCACAATATAATCTGTTTGACATTTGATCACGGGTCCTCCCCTTGTAAATATTAAGTTCATTTGCAAAGGTTTATCTATTGTCATCAACAATACCAGCTACCCACTGATCACTCGCATACTCTGCACTGATCAAGTGCCTCTAATCCTTAGATACTTCTATAATCACACAAAAGTGGTGTCTCCATAAGAGCGCGTCAGCAACTACATTCAGTGTACCCTTAATGTAGGAAATATCAAAATCATAGGATGGTGATCTTGGGAAAGAATGGCACCAATGCCCTCACTTGAGGCATCACAATGCAACTCAAATGACCTCAAAAAGTGCGGCAATGCTAACACATGTTCATGGGCATAATCCTCTCTTGATATAAGGTCATCTCTCAAGCTAAGCTTGCAAAGTAAGACAATGAAATAATTTCAAGGTTCCTTCTATTATGAACACTCAACAGAATAATGTGATTTTCTTGTAATCACTTAGGAGACTTATGATATTAATTCAATGGATATCAACTCTTGCACTCTTAAAGTTTTGGCTTCACAATGTGCAAAGAAAATATAGTTTTGAATCCTTGACTTTTCCAGTTAAACACAAACTTAAACTTGCTAGCCTTGACGACTTCTACTCATTATTAATGCAAGGAATCATGGATGGACTTGGACTCTACTAGTTGACCCTTTTCATTGACTCCACCCACCTAGTGCAAGCTTCTAAGCAATATTTGAATGATTTTCAAATCAATATATCCTCTTCAATTCCATAAAATGGAAGCAAACTAAATATTGAAAATCAATCAAACCAAGTGCTTTCAATCATTGGCTAAACACACAAGGTACTCTTACCATCAGCAAGAGGTTAGCGGCCCAAAAATTGTCAACTTAATCAAATAAATATCCACAACTACATCCATTCAACTAAACCACTTCAACATGAAAAGAAATCTACTCCAAGTGAAAGATTGAGGAAACCATGCAATACTTCAAAGCAATATTATGTAATTCACCATGAATAACAATGAATTGCCAATCACTTTGATAGCACCATAGCAACAACTTGATCAAGTCTCTCCCTTACCTAGCCTACTATACTTCTAGCTATCTAGTGCTTCTCTTCTAATCTAATTTAATGCTAATGTTTTACAAATGAGAAGGCCTTGGTGTTAAATAATAGTTCCATCACAATTGGAGAGCCAAGACTGATCCAAGATCAAGGGCCTGGATTTAACCTCACAAACACAAATTAGGGTTGCCAAATTTACAACCAATTATATGAAGGCACTAATTCATGGGCCAAAAGAAAATTACAATGATTTTTCCAACCAATGATGAAACAAGATACCCGGCATGACGTGATTGAATGTGTTTGAATCTAAAATTTTCTGATTGGAGTAGACAACTAGGTGGCACCTCATCATCCTTCTATAGATCTATTTAATCATGTGCTTCGAATCCTAGCTTGTGGAACGCATCTATTAAAATTGGAAATTTTTCTTGCTCGATTATTCTTTGAAATCCCTTGGGGGTGATTGTGATGGCCTATGGTTTCATATTGCTTCCTTTTTTGAGCTCTCCCTCTTCAAAAATTCTTCCTCGTGGCCTTCACTTGAATTTGCAGCTTGTTGGGTGGATATTTTGCAACCAACAGTTTTGGGTAAAAATCCAGTCGCAAAATAGGATGGCCAGCCACAACGTGTGAGACAGAGTCTCTCCTACCTTAAAGGGAAGGCTCCCCCTTCTCATCGTTCCTTGGATCAACTCAAGGTAAGCAAAAAGTCGAGAGATTTTATAAAATGGGTGTTACCAATATCCTTTCTTCTTAACTTTTAAAAAAGAATCCACTCACTAGTGGAGCGAGTAATGGGCAGAGTGAATCTCTAACTACACTTCTATCAAGAGCTGGAAATAGTGATACCGATAAACCTTCACTAACTCAAAGGCTAGCTGAAAATGTACCGGTTTGGCTCTAAGTTTGATCGTACTTCTATATGGAAAAACTTTACAATTAGGGCACAAAGACTCCTAAAAGTAAAAATAACTTAACTATTTTGCGAATTAAGAGAGAAGTATAAGCTACAGACAAAGCTTCTAGCTATACACTTCCACAATAGCTCCTAGTCAAAGCTCTAGCTTCAATTGTTTCTTAACTCTTCTCTATTCAATTCACGAGATACAATTACCAATAACACAAGATAACATGAATCAAAGACAACTTGGATGAATTATAGACAAAGCTTACAATTCACACAAATAACAATCTCACGTAATCAAAGTTAACTCTTAAATGCTCCTTTGTATTCACTTTCTCTCAAAATAGTGCTTACACAAAGTTTTGCTGGCACAATTTCCCTAGAGCTCTTGCATAAAGATAATGATAATTTTACAGTGAAGGGATACTCCTTTATATAGGCACGGGAGTTGAGAAAAAGGTGGAGGAAAAAGTGAGAGCAACTCAACCAACTTTGACCTAGTCTAACTACAAAAGAAAATAAAGGGTTACATGCAATTGCACATGCAATTCGCATTACATCCTTTTACACACATGTAACTCATATTACATGTAATTATGCTTTTTCATGTAATGCGTTCTTTACAATTACAAACAATAAAGAAGAAGAAGAAGAAAGACACAAAAGAATTGAAACAATCCTACGAATTGTTCTAAAGGGCCTTGTACTTGGCAATGCAATCCCGGATGATCACGGGATCGGAAGTTCCTGTACTTTGTACCACTGCATTCACTTTGATAACCATGGTGTTGCATCTTTTGATAACCTCTGACTTTGATGAATTGTCTACTGTTATTTGAAAACTTGATGTGATCAAACTTTTCTCGTTCAAGTTGTCGTGAATTCTCCTTCGTAGATCAGCACAAACTAGATTCTTTTGACACTTTGAAAACCTTCTTGATGATGTCTAGATCTGCACTCAGAACAACTTTCCATTAGCACCTTTAACTTTTTTTTCTTTTTTTTTGAAGTAAAGTGTTTGGTGCAAGAGAATGCATGCAAATGGAGATTGTTATTTTCCAAAATGACTTAGTGTTTTCAAAGCATTATTGCATGAAAAATGAGTACATGTAACGGGAGGTGGTGGGTGAAATGAGATACGAATGCGGGTGAAGAATACATTTCACATGTATGTGCGAATAAAGGTCAAAATGGAAAGCATAGAAAGATGCGGAAACATGTATTTTCTCATGAAAGTGAAAATGCATATGAAGGGATGGAAATGGAAATGAGATAATGAGTTTTATAGTCACTTTTGGTGAAAAGGAGAAATCAAAGTACATGGGAGGTGAAAATGACATCTTTTTGACTTTTCAAAATGTAACTTTTAATCAAAATTAGACCTTTTTGATGCAATTACACATAAGACATTTCGTATAATCGTGTCGTGCAAATGGAGGTGAAAAATGAAATGGGTGAAAATGGAAGTGGAAAATGGGATTGCATGCATATGCGGATGGCTAATAGGATGAAAAACATGTAATCGGATTTCGTTGAGTGAGAGATGAAGTGTTGTGACATGGAAACGAAATGTGGAATATGACGATGCTTTCGAATGTAATGAAGCGAAAACAAGTTCTTAGGAAAGAACTTGCAATTTCTCCAAGTGGAGAAAACCACCAAGCAAGTACAAAACAGAAGAAACAATGTACCTTCAAAAAATAACTCAAACATGCCAAGATGTAATGGACTTCAAAACACAAATTCGAAATTGGGACTTGGGAAAGAACCAAAAACATGAAAATGAATAAAAACATCATATTTAAATGAAAAATGCACTTTCCATGGCAAAGATTTCACAAATGGTAACCATCAAGAAATTTCATGCATAAAATCAGCAAGATAAGCATGAATTAAATAGCAAGGAAAAAGAAGTCCACTTACATGAAAATTTAAGTGCCAAATATGAATGAAAAAGATGCTTCAATGTTTGAAAAATTCTTCAAAAATGGCAAGACCTTTTCCAACTTTGCAAATTCGAATGGAAGAGGGCAGAAAACAAGGGATTCTTGTTAGAAGATGCCAAAACGTGCCCTAAAAACACTCCAAGATCCAACGTTTTTGAAGATTCATGCTTGCAAGACATTTTTGGCAAAAAACATTTTTCTTCATGTTGCAAGATCAAAACATTTTGATCATTAAACCTCAAAATGTGAACTTCATTTCCATGTAATCCCCAAAAAATGCCAAAACGATTTGGTTGGGAGGGAAAACATGCACTAAAAATGGATTTTTACAAATTTCTTCAAAAATGTGATCCATTATGAAAGTTTCAAAAATGTTTTTGAGGTAAATGAATCCATTTTAGAAGCAATGAAACTCATTGCCATCCAAAAACATTTCAAATGGAACAAATCCCATGCAAATCCATTGAGAAAAGCTCAAGTTATGAGCAAATTTGGAGTTTTCTTCAAAAACATGCCCTAGGATTGAGCTCCAAAATCCAATTTTCAGCATGTCAAATCCATTCTTGATGCAAAGAAAATCATTGCCAAGGAAAAACGTCTTCAATGGAGAAGATTTCATGCAATTCCACCAAGAAAATCTCAAGTTATGAGCAAATTCGGGTTCTTGGAGCCCAAATGCATGCTTTCCTTTCAAAATCAGACTTTTTGGGATGCATAGCATATTTTAAAACATGCAACAAGTTAAAATCGGACCTTTTGGGATCAATAGCATGTTCTAAAATATGCATCCTAGTAAAATCGGACTTTTTTTGGGTGCATGACATGTTTTAAAACAGGCAAGCCATCAAAATCGGACCTTTTTGGGTCACTTGCATATTTTTTACATGTTACATCTCACTTTTAAGATGCAAAGACATGAAAACTTCACTTTTCATGTCATAGCATCAAAAAGGTCCGCCAAAGTAAACTTTATATGCAATGGCATGTAAAAAGTCTACTTTTGATGGATTTTTCATGCATCTACATATAAAATGTCCATTTATGAAGACTTTAAGTTATCTAATTCACTTAAATTATAAAAAATGTTACAAAATGGGTCATAAATAATATTTATTTATCATATTATGAAATATAATACATAAACATCATTTTAAAGTAACATTTAAATAAGCATTTGATTTTTAAAACCAAAAATTAAAATGAAACTATATAGTTATATAGTTACTTTAAGTGAAAAATTAAAAAGTAACTCAACTTAAAATTATAACATAAAGTGCACTATAGTCACTTTAAGTTATAAATTTAAAGTAAAAGTAACTTAAAAACATAACAAAAAGTGAATATAATGTTATATTTTTCAAAAAGTGAATGCCAAATTGAAAATATAACATCATATTTTTAATTCGTGTTGTTGCACCTAAAATGTCCACTTTTGAGGCACTAAAAAGGGTATAACTCGACTGACAACTCTGATTGACCTCTAGGTTAGACCGAATAAAAGGGAAAAATAAAAGACATGACATGAGCAACACCAAAGAACTAAAAACAAGCAAACGCAAAATCAAAAGCAAAGAACCAACTATGAAGGCTTCAAAAATCAAGCAAAGGCTCAATAGAAAGCAAAACGAAAAAGACTTGACGAAAGCCTTTAGTAAAGGATTCATTATATCAATTGGTACTGATTGGTTGAACAATACTAACCAATTAAATAACGAACTAAACTCAGAGAAATGCGAAAGTAAACTTGAAAAAGTTTCGTATTGTTACCTACATTTTGTGGTGACAAAATGCAGGACAATATAGCTTGAACTTGTAAACTTGACTCGAACTTGAATGTTCTTGTAACCTTGTTGATATTGCGTATTGATTTGAGTTTGCATTAGTGAATTTAACTTGGATCTATATTCTCATTTGGAACCTTTGAGCTTGAATTCCTCTTGTAGCATCTACTTGAGGCATTTGAGGTCTCAATCACCATCATTATCCTTCATCCAAGCCCTTCCTCTTCGATTTGCCTTGCAAAAGAAAGATGAAAGATGCATTAAGTTTGTAAGTAGGAAAGCTCAAAATTTTATGAAATAAAATTGCATCTAAATTCTACTTCTATAAAAAATTACTCATATAGGTATAAGATAAGTTAAGATAAGATAAAATAAATTTATTAATGTCGAACAAGAGATCACGAGGGTGTAAGGGACTAAAAAGCATACAAGAGAGAGCTGCCAACGGCAAGAGCACCAAATGGAGTCTGTGAAAAGAGCCAAATAAAGTCAAACCAACTACTCCTCATAGGCAAGAAGTAGTCAAGAACCAAGGCGCACAATCTGGGGTGAGGGTGAGCCTCGGACCGTCTCAAAGAGTCGTGATAAGTAGGGTGATGTTGCCTAGTGTAACCCCTACAAGGCCTCATGGATCTGTTGTGAACCAAAGAGTGGCACAGGGGCCACTTCGACCCATAGGCTGGGGACCTAGGAGAAAAGAATGAGGTGATGAGTTGGTCCGAAGACTGCACCAAAGAGGATTGAGGTTACAGGATGTGGTCTTGAAGTCGCAAAGCCCCCTAAAGGTAAAGTGCAAGACATCATTAATCCACGTCAACTGAAGAAGGATGAGGGATGTGCATTCTCTGAATAAGAAGTGGATCTCCCTCTGATCTCATAGAAGACTAGGTAGTGGAAAATAAAGTCTTAGTTTCCACCCCCCAAGATGGCAGAGACAGAAGGTCCTCTTCTCTCTATCAATGTTATGGTTAGTCAAGATAAGTAGTCGATGAGAGCCCACTCTGAATGAACCCAAAGAGATGTGGAGGGCATGCGTCCAACAATGAGTGAGGTACCAAGGGCACACAATAATCCCATCCTCGATAACCATGAAGTGCTCGGCATAGAAAGCCATCCTCAGGCGAAGTACCCCAGGAAGGTTGCTCCAAGTCGTGATAATATACTGCCTGTAGATGTCAATCCTGACGTGCTCGCTCAGCTCTTGCTAAGAGGAGTAGAGGTGAGCAGGGGCATCAAGGGAAAACTAAAAGAGAGGAAGGCAATCCATCAAGATCTCAACTAAACCAAGAAGAGAAGATGCATGGGCGAACCAGCAACGAGCCCTACCAACGGAGTCTGACATCGCGACCACCTCAGAGGAGCAATAAGAAAGGTAGAAGTATCTATAAAGACCCTCAGAAGAGTTTGCGAAGCCCCACAGTCGGTGGAGAAATCAAACTAGATCGAAGTTGGTTCCAAGCCTGAAAGGATGAACACCAATATCAACCAAGATGACATTGAAAGGAGTGGACCAATGGTATCTGATAATGCACCAAAGGAGAGTGTGAACCCACTCTATAAAAGCCCAATCAGACTCAAGAAGAGGACTCCACACAATGGATATGTAAAGGACTATCGACCTAACCAAGGAGTCTAGAAGGACATCTTAGTCATGGTATCCTGAAACTGATGTCTAAAGTAGTGTCTCTCGAGCACAGCCAGGGAGTCGAACTCCTTGTTCACTCTGGGGTGTATAGCAGGTCTCAAACTAAATCGAAGCCCAAAGAACTTAACTCCCAAGTAAGTATAGGAGGACGTGATCCCAACTTGCTCACTTGAAAAGTATAAATGAAGATGCAAGGTCTTCAAGCAATTGGAGACCATCACCCAAGTCTTGCCCAAGTTCGCAACTAACTATCGCGAGTCACAAAAAGGAGGCTTGCCCATCAAGAAGTCACTAGAGCCCTTCTAAAGAGGAACCCAAAAGAACTGCATCATTTGCAAAGGGCAAGATGGACATAAAAACCTAGTGTAAGTAACAACCATCCCTAGAGAGTGAGAAGTCATGGAAGAAGGTCTCCAACTCATCGATGGAGATACCAAAGAGGGTTGGAGAAAGAGCAAAACCTTGCTTCACCCCGATGGTGCTCTGAATACTATCAGGAAACCCTTGAGGAGTTCTGAACCCACCCACCACACATACAACCTCATGATGATCATCCAAAGAACCTCAGAAATCCCAATATCCCTAAGCCTCTAAAAGAGGCCTGTCCTGGAGACATAATCAAAAGTTTTGTTAAAGTCTATAAAGCAGCATTACAATTTTGTCAATTGGTATCGAGCCTCCTCAATAATAGTCCATAAAGTCAGAATATGATCCATAGTCTAGTAATCAGTATGGAAACCAACCTGCCCCCTAGCCTGAAGTGCCAATGGTCAAGCTCCTTAGATAACATGGTGTTCAGCTATGTGGCATGTAAGTTTAGCAAACCTATGCCCAATCATCATGGTCTTGTAGTTGTCAGGGTTCAAGACTGATTTGGTCTTATGAATCAAGTAGCTGATGTGTTGCGACTGCAAGCAAAAGTCAGGAAAACCAGTACAAGCAACCCTGTTGAAGATCACAGTGAGATAAGAACCCAAAGCTATAGTACCAAGCTTGAAGAGCTCTTCTTGGAACCCTTCCTCATTTGTGGTCCTAATGTTGTACATGTATCTAACTACCCCGCAAATGCTAGAGAACATGAAAAGGTGACAATGAGGCAGGGGGTGAGACGGAGGGGGGGTTGGCCAAGGATCTTGCAGAGAGTGGAGTTGTGGGAGATAAGGGAGTTGTGGTCCAGGATGGAGTGAGGGGGATGCCAAGGGACCATGGTAAGCCAAAAGAGCTTTGGGGACCGCTAAAGAGAAGCACAAAGGGATCTACAATACAAAAAAAATAAACATCCGCTTCTTGTGGTAGCAATAGTTGTGTCTCTACTTGGCGAAAGAGGGGGAGCAAGTGGAGAAGGCAGAGTGAACCAAGCGATGAAATGACTTGCAGCCTTCATCAAACCACTGGTTCATGTGGCAAGAGGCCTTATGCAAAGGACTACAAGAGAGGAGGGGGATACGACCAGGGATGGAAAGAAGGGGAAACTCCCATAAAGCAACAATGAGCAAACCAAACATGGGAGGGGAATCACCAGAGGTGGTGAAGGAATCCTAGGGGGGAGCCTCCTAAGGTGATGGAGGAAGAGGTCAGAGTCATCTTCAGCGAAGCAAAAGGAGTTGCAAGAAGGAACTAGGGGAGAAGCATAGGGAGGAAGGGGAGTTAGAGGAGAAGGGAGGGAGGCTCAGAAGGCATGACCAACCAGGGGTAGACATGAGACACGGTTGATGAGGGGGATAAGGGAAACACAAGAGAGGACATAGTTGACAACACTCACATCGTTGAACTAAGGCCAATAGGTGAAAAGACCAGAGCCCGAAAAGCAGGAAAGCCCGTTCAAGATCACCAAGTCCGAGGACTCACATAGTTGTAGCAGATGTCAACTGTACCTTGTAAAGGGTATCTGATTGTCCTTTGAAAAATGCCGAAAACCCAAAGAATTTGGGTCAGACTCAGCAGTGCATACTTAACTTGACTCACGATAGTGGAGGGGGTCTGAAAATCTTTGCTCCGTGCATTGAAGTCCCTAGGAACAATGATGTCCCCCAAAGTAGAGAATCTAGTGATGTACTCCTGTAGGTCTTCAAATGAGTCACCGCTATCCATGCTATGTACTACATAGTACGAGGAGGCCAATGTGAAGTAGAAAACTACAATGTAGATATCCCTTAGGTGTGACAGTCTTTGATAGAAGCATACCCACATGAATCTTGCAGAGTTGTCAAAATGTGCCATGTAAGTCAAACTGTAAAGGCAGAGACTAACAAGACAAGCAACATCCCTAGAACTCCTGACCCCACCGGAGCACTTGACCTCATCCCTAAAAGCTGACAACCACTAGTAATCGAAGATGCCTGGAAGATAATAGGCAAGGCTCTCATGAGTCTCTGTGATAAGAAGAATGTCAGTTGAACCAAGCATCCTAAACAAGACTTGGCAAAAACCACAAAGAATCGTTGCCATTCAAGCAATTGACATTGAGAACCATTTTGGGGTTCCACCATGCCCAATTGCTGTCAAGACTATCATTTGGTCTTGGCGGCCAGCCTCAAATCCTACACAGGAGGGGGGTATCCTTAATAACTGCTCTAAGATTCTAGAAAACGACCTACTTCTTGTTGCACCTAGCCTTTTCTCCCAAAGCATAGAATCTAGTGATGTACTCATATAGGTCCTCGAAAGGGTCACCACTGTCCGTGCTATGTACTATGTAGCACAAGGAGGCCAACGTGAAGTAGAAAATTGCAATGTAAATATCCCTAAGGTGTGACATCCTTCGACAAAACTGTACCCACATGAACCTTGCAGAGTTGTTACAATGTGCCACGAAAGTCAAACTGTAAAGGCAGACTAACAAGACAAGCAACATACTCAAAACCCATAAGCCCACCGGAGCACCTAACCTCATCCCTAAAAGTTGACAACCACTAGTAACCGGAGATGCCTGAAAGAGAACAAGCAGGGCTCTCATGAGTCTCTGTGATAAGAAGAATGTCGGTTGAACTAAGAATCCTAAAAAAGACTTCACAAGGACCATAAAGACTCATTGCCATTCCAGCAATTGACATGGAGGGAACCATTGTGGGGCTCCACCATGCCCAAATGTTGTCGAGATTGTCATTTGGTCTTGGCGGCCAGCCTCAAATCCCACACGGGAGGGGGGTGTCCTTAATAACTGCTTTGAGATTCTAGATAACAACCTACTTCTTGTTCCACCTAGCCTTTTCCACCAGCCCTCAAGAATACCTCAGCTCTAAAACCTAGGATCTAGTGAGATCCTCATCTAGATAGATCTTAGTGGGAAGAGGAAAAAGCTTCCTCCTCACCCTAAGAACCCGTAACCAATCAACAAGTGTGACAAACCTAAGAGAGTACCATCTTGTCCTAACCAAGCCCTCTCAAGTGTAATATCTATACTACCTAGTTGGTCACTAAGGAATGAATAGCCAGTAGAAAGAGACTCAGAAGAGGGGGCAAGGAGGCCTTGGACCAGAAAATTCAGCTCATAGACCCGCCTAACCATCTCATTGGCCAGCTTGACCTAGACAAGCTTCTCAACCCCTCAAAGTGGGACAGAGTTGGGGTTGCTACAAATAGAGACCCAAGACTTTAAATGCTCTTTAGTTACAAAACTTAAAGAGGATTGCTTGCACACAAGTCATCCTGCTGGTCATGAAACTCACGAACCTCCTTTCCTGTGGAAACCAACAGCTTAAGGTCAACTGAGGTACTGTCAATGGTAGAGGAAAAGCCCCCAAATTAAAGTTTCAGCTCTTCCACAATGGAGAACTAAAAAAGAACCATATCCCTCAACTACAAATTCTCGATCTCAAGCTTACCAATTCGTTCTACTAGCCACTGGTAAGTGACTATTGTACTCAGAGGGTCAATGGCAGGAGAAGCCAACAACACAAAGAAGCTAACCATAACACCCAAAGTCAGCAGTGCATACCCTGTAAAACTACACAAGCCCCTTCAAAGAGTGCCTCCAGATGCTACTACAATCACAGGACGAAAACGAATCGAAGTTTATCAAACACACTACATCACCACATAGAGACCAAACAAAACTGCAAGAACCCAACCTCGAAGTTCACAAAATGAATCCAGACGACCATAGAAGCACCCACAAAAGGAAACTAAACACCAACGGAGCACATCATAACAGCAAAAGATACAATAGCAAGAAACACCAAGGGCCCGTTTGGTCGCCGGATTTGGAATGGAATTAGAATTTCGAATTCTAAAAAAGCTTTAATTTGTTGTTTGGGTCGGCACAATTGGAATTGGAATTAGACAAAATGAGAATCTAGTATGCCCATTTCACCCCTAAACCTTGGATTCGGTCTTCCATCTAAATAGGTGGAACTAGTGGTATTCTCATTTTAATTCCATTTTTATACAAAACAAGCATTGCACAACAAATTAAAAATAATTTTTTCTTGAGGTTCGGATGACCTATGTTGTTTCCTGCTCGGTTCTTGGGTATTAATCTTCGTAGCACACTTTGCTTCCTTAGATTTTTTGCTCGCCTCTAGTTTTTCCCGCCTCTAGTTATTCTCGCCTGTGGTTACTTTGTGCAAGTATTTGCTTTCTTGAAGTTTGGGCTCTTTCTCTCTCATCTGGTCTTTATGATCGGCTAGGTGACATAAAACTATCCGTTGGCGGCAGTAGAAAAAGAGGGCATTGACGTCAATCAGCTCTACGTCGGTACCATTTTCTCTTCCGAACATTTGTTTTCGTTTCCCTACTTACTTGTGGTCTTTCATTATCTAGCATTATGCTTTTTCATCTTTTGTTTGAGCTTCAAAAGGATTTTATTTTGTTGGTCTATCATTAGGGCTTTTGGGTTTTTCATTTCAAGTTTGACAATGATTCGAGGCCTTTGTCACATTTTCCCATGAATATAGGACAAATCAGTTCAATTATACTCGATAAATTTGTTAAGAACTAGGGTTTTAAAGAAACAGTTATGATACTCTTGATATCTTGTCAAAACTTTATAGTTATCTTTCTGAAATTTTTAGTGTCTTTGGCAAGTGTTGTAGTGCAAGATCATTCATTGGAGACATTTCTTTTGTGTTTGTTTTACCCTTTTTTTAATAGATTCAAAGGGCTTGTTTTGTCTGATAGGATGTATTAATTTTAGCCAAACTTAACGAACCCTCTGGAAATCTTCATGCTGTTATGCACGTCTTTATGGCTTTATTATCTCTATAAGAGGTGAACTCCATTCCCTACAGGAACAAAAGCCACTTAAATTAGATGCCAAACATCTTTCCAATCTGCAGTGAAGCCCAACAATATCAGAAGAAACCTTTGATCCAAACATAGATGGAACCTAGTAGATGAAAAGACACCATGACATAACCTTCACCAATATTAGAGACACTAATACCAGGAGAAAATTAAAGGTCAATGGATCTTAAAATTTAGTTCAAGGGTGGTTTGTGTAATTCTTAAAGATAAATGAGTGAAAAATATGGAGAATAGGTCAATACACAAAAGACGAAGAGGCACAAACAACCTCTGAAAGAAAAGCATACAATGCCTCATGTATCTAAATTAACTGATGTATTATGCAAAACAATCCATAAAATGTATAAACTTCTAAGGTACTAGACTTTTGGCTATTCCTTACAGGGGTTGCCAAAAAATTGTATACTTCTATACGAGTGACTAAACTTTTGTTGTAAAGTAGGGTTGAATTGTTAGTAAATCTTGGCAGCCATTTTCTTTTTGTGATAGTATATGATCCTTGCAATAATGTTATTACGTTCTATAAATAGAATTCACAAGTGCATCTGGGATAGAGGATTCATATCTGGCAGCTTTTTCCATCTCCTTTTCACGTTTTTTTGTGGAGAATATTTTTTACTAATTTTTCTCTAATTATTTCAACCTCAGGGATATCTATATTGTTTTCTACCTAGATGTCTGCTACTTGCACCTTGTAAAGATTACAGGCGTCACATCCATCAAGCATGTTTTCATACAAGAAATTGACTTGTCTATTTAATCCTATAATGCTTCCTTCCTGACTTCTGTTTAATCCTATAATGAGAGGTTCGGTTTTTTTGGTCATGAGAGTTCTAGTTTCTTTTTGGATGAGAGGTTTGGTTTTTTTAGTCACGAGAGTTCTAGTTTCATTTTTCATACATTGGGTGTTGTAATTTGTTGTCTCAACTATCAAGCATATCTTGCTCATACAAGGACTTGACTACCAGATGATTCCACCTTCTATGAACCAGCGCTCAGTTGAGGTTTCTAGAATTTTTTTTAATCTTTGGGGGTTTGATATTGCCTATAACCTTTTGGTTCATAATTGGGGGCTTTAGTGTCTTCTATGGAGAATTCCTGTGCTTCTTTTTTTTTGAGGCAGTGGACTTTTAGTATGTTAATTATATTGTGTTGGCTGTTAAGTAACAGTGTTTCAAAAAATTTGTTTTAAATTTTGCTCTGTTTTGTTGGTGATGAATACTAATTCTTAATGATAAAGAGTATATTTTCTTTTCCTAAAATAAGACACGCATCATGTAAAGTTCCAATGGGTGATAAAGCAAATTAAAATTGGATTTACAGTTGGAATTTTATACATAATGAAATTGGAGTAAATTGATTTGGAAAAAGTGGAGAATTGCATTAAGATGTGCACATGTGAAGCATACAGAACTTAAGTGCGTGCAAGCCATTGTTGCATATAACAAGAGCTTGCTTTTCCCGGACCAGAAGCTGTTATGGATAACATTATGTATTAAGTATACACAACCTAAGGAAGTGCAAGCTATTTTTGCATTTAACAAGTGTTTACTTTTCTATAATCAAAAGCTGTTCTGGATTGCGCTATATATTTGTGGCTTTCCATGTTGAAATTGAGATTTCCTCTGCTTTTGAGAGTTAATATACTCATTTGAACATTTGTTTTGGTTGACCTACTTACTATCGTTTGGGATTTGTAGTCTTCCATTTATCTAGCATTATGCTTTTTCATCTTTTGTTTGAGCTTGAGAAGGATTTTATTTTGTTGGTACATCATTAGGGCTTTTGGGTCTTTCATTTCAAGTTTGACAATGATTTTATTTTGCTGAAGATAGAACATGGGGGAAACAGCAAAGGAAGCCAAGATTCGGTCTTTCCATCTTCAATCCAGCAATCCAGTCATTCTTTCCAGGTAAGCATCTGATTAGTTTTTCATGGCTTTGCAGTCCTCCATTCAACGTTCAGCATTTTTCATGGCTTCTACATTTAATTCTGGTTTCATGGAAAATTTGTAAATTTGATTTCATTTGCATTTCCCATCATATCACCAAGATGAGGAAAACGTATACTTGAGCATATTTGTTTGTAGTTGTGAATAATGTGAAGAGACTAGTTGCTGAAATTTAATATCTTCTACATGATAGGGTTGTGATGTGTAAACGGTATGATTAGTGGTGTTTCTTCAGTGACTAAACAGGTTATTAATTGTAATTTAATAATTTCATAGATCTAATGAAATGTGTATCCACATTATGTTTAGGTTGTTGATGGATCTACTGAAAAATAAAATCATTCTAGGACACGTTGCCAAGAAGAGAAGAGTCATCTGTGCTCTTGTAGTTGGTCTAGCTGCCTTCGCTGCATCTATAGCAGCATCTGCACAAGAAGGTAGAAGAAAAATACGTAAGCGGAAAAGAGGCAAGATTCCATTTTATAAATGTATTATCTATTCGAATGACACTGATTGTCATGATCAAATTTGAATGAGCAGAGGAGCGTTCTTTCATCTAGCAACTATTCTTAGGGAAAAAGGAAGCATCACAAATACAGTGCACTTAACATTGGAAAAACAACTTGTGATGTTCCTCCATACCCTTGGCCATAATTTGAGGAATCGTAAGATTGCCCATAACTTTGGTCACTCAGGAGAGACAATCAGTCGATACTTCCACAAAGTTTTGACGGCAATCTTGGCACTCCATAGTGATTATCTTTTGCCACCTAGTCTAACCACTCCCCCAGAAATTAGTGGGAAGGATCATTTCGATCCATACTTCAAGGTAGATATCCTATCAATACATTTTTTATTTTCTTCACTATTGATGCTATAATTGCATGTTTGTTTGATTATAAATTTTCCTATTATAGGACTGTGTGAGAGCAATTGATGGAACTCATATTCCAATCACTGTTGATGTTGACACTGAAGCTCCATATCGCGATAGAAAAGGTAACTTGTCACAAAATGTTTTGGGTGTGTCTTCATTTGACTATAAATTTCAATACATCCTTGCTGGATGGGAAGGGTCTGCCGCAGACAGTTGTGTTCTAGCATCGGCTCTTGCTAGATCCGATCCATTGGTGGTTCCCCCAAGTATGTCAAATGTGTTTATATAGTGATGCATATAACAATTAGCACAAAGTTATATTAATATACTTTTAATTGAATGCAGGTAAATATTATTTGGTCGATGTTGGATATCCCAATGTACCTAAATTCCTTGCACCTTATCATTGCACCCGTTACCACCTAAAAGAGTTCTCAAGAGAAAACCCCATAAACACTCCTGAAGAGTTGTTTAACCACCACCACTCCTCGCTCAAGAATGCAATAGAATGCACATTTGGCATTTTGAAGCAATGCTTTCCTATCCTGAGGCAAGCAACGTCATATCAAATCATGACAAAAATAACGATTGTTTTGGCATGTTGCATATCACACAACTTCATTACCATAGAAGATGGTATTGTTACAAATGTAAATGGCGGAAAATTTGAGAATTAATCAGAGATCAAACTAATCTATATATACAAAGAGGAGAGTCGAATAGAATAGAAACATTCTATTCTAGACTATACTAAATATTAGAAACATTCTAATATTTACAGAGATATAATAAAATACAATAGTGAGCATTAAAAGGAAACATGAAGGTTATTTTAATACCCCCCCTTAATGCTCAATCTATTTACTACACCAATAGATCCCCTGAATTTAACAAACTTGTCAGGACCAAGGGATTTAGTGAAAATATCTGTTGATTGCTCTGAGGTAGGAACATAGCGTAACTGAATAGATCCATCTTCTACTAATTGTCGGATGTAATGGCAATGAAGCTCGATGTGCTTGGTTCGTTCATGAAACACTGGGTTCTTGGCAAGTTTGAGTACGCCCTGATTGTCTGAAAACAAAGAAGTCGGACCTACTTGAGGAATATGCATATCTGCAAGCATCTGCCGGAGCCAAACTGCTTCACAAGCTGCCTTGACAGCTCCTCTATATTCTGCTTCTGTAGAGGAGAGTGCATGTGCCTATTGCTTCTTACTAGTCCAAGTAACTGCTGCAGATCCGATACTAAACACATAGCCAGAAGTAGATTTCCTATCATCAACTGAGCCGGCCCAATCGGAATCAGTGAATCCACTGAGCTGAGGAGTAGTACTCCTTGTGTAAAGAAGACCATAATCTGAAGTACCATGTACATAGCGTAACACACGTTTCGCTGCAATCCAATGATCAGTCTTGGGGTTTGTCATGAACCGTGAGATGTAGCTGACTGCAAAACTGAGATCAGGTCTAGTAGTAGTAAGGTAGATGAGACTACCTACTAGCTGCCTAAAGAGTGTTTCATCTACAGGAGGAGAAACAGATTGTGCGGACAATTTCAGACCAGTCTCCATAGGAGTGGAGGCAAATTTGCAATCCTGCATTCGAAACCTATCAATCAAACTTCTGGCATACTTGGACTGAGACAAAAAAATGCTGTTGTCAGTCTGCCAAACCTCAATACCTAAACAATAATGAAGCAATCCGAGATCTGTCATATCAAAAGTTCTGCATAGATCCTGTTTGATTTCTGAAGTCAAATGTTCTGAATTTCCAGTAATGATCAAATCATCCACATAGACAACAAGAAAAAGAATATCATTACCAGAGTGTTTAATATACAGATTACTGTCTGACAGACTACGCTGAAATCCTTGAGTAACCAAGTAATGATCAATCTTTATGTACCAAGCCCTAGGGGCCTGTTTAAGACCATAGAGGGCCTTCTGGAGTCTACATACTTTGTGTTTTGAACCAGCAACCTTAAAACCTGGGGGCTGCGTCATGTAGACTTCTTCCTGTAATTCACCATTGAGAAAGGCGCTCTTCACATCCATCTGATGAACTTTCCAACCATACTGAGCTGCAATTGCAAGAAGAATGCGAATAGTGCTCATTTTGGCTGTCGGTGCAAATGTCTCCTCATAATCAATGCCTTCGCGCTGGGTGAATCCTCGAGCAACAAGTCTAGCTTTGTATTTGTCCAAGGTACCATCTGCATGGTACTTGACCTTATAGACCCATTTACAGCTAATGGGTTTCTTCCCAGGAGGAAGATCTGAAAGAACCCAAGTGTGGTTCTTTTGAAGACTCTGAAGCTCAGAATCCATTGCTTGTTCCCATTCTGGAATTCCTTTGGCCTCTGCATATATCTGGGGCTCAGGGATATTGTGGATGTTAGCCATAAGAGCTATATTAACCGTGTTGTGCTGAAGGCTCTTATTTCTGGAGGTTCTACCCTCAATGAGTTCATCAGGACGAAGATCACTAAGCGTTTGAGCCCACCATTTTGGCTGAAGAGTCGAGGAGCTAATATCAGATGCTGTCGGAATAGCTGGAGGAGAAGCAAGAGTAGGAGTTGTATTATCTGGAAGTGACTGAGATGGTGTATCAGTAGCATCAGATGACTCATATAAAATAGAAGAACCTAAGTCAGAGATTGCTGAAGACTGAATCTCGGAATGTGGTGGGGAGTCAGAGAGTGGAAATGGTCCAAATTCCTCATCAAACACAACATCACGACTGAAGATTAAACGATCAGTATTTACATCAATCAGTCTGTAGGCCTTATGTGTGTGACCGTATCCTGTAAACATAAGTTTCTGGCTTTTGGAATCCAACTTAGTGCGTTTGGCATCAGGAATCCATACATATGCCAGAGAGCCAAAAACTTTCAAATGGTTGATCCTAGGTTTGCGACCAGACCAGGCTTCCTCAGGAGTCTTATGATTAACTGCAAGGGTGGGTGACCGGTTAAGAAGGTAGACAGCTGTGGATACTGCTTTTGCCCAATATTTTCTGGGAACATTTCTATGTTCTAGCATAGCCCTAGCCATTTCTGTGATGGTACGGTTTCGACGCTCTACAACACCATTTTGCTGAGGGGTGTGAGGTGTGGTGAACTGACGTCTAATGCCATGAGTAGTACAGAAGGCAGAGAAAGCAGAAGAACAGAATTCCCCCCCATTATCAGTCCTAAGAGTACGGATGGAGGAACCGGACTCTTTTTCTACTAGAGCTTTAAACTGCTGAAATACAAGAAAGGCATCTGATTTTTGCTTAAGAAAATATACCCACATTTTGCGACTGAAATCATCCACAAAGAGTAAAAAATACCTGTTCCCAGTAATAGAAGGAGTATTCATAGGACCACATACATCAGCATGGACTAGCTGGAGTACTCTGTATGCCTGCCATGTTTCACCATTCCTAAATGGTGTCCTATGTTGCTTCCCTGCTTGGCAAGCTCCGCAAACGCGATGGTTCTGGGTCTGAATATTAGGTAGGCCATGGACTAAATTATCTCGAGCAAGTTGTGCTAGATATTGAATGTTCAGATGACCGTATCGTTGATGCTAGAGACTGCTGAGAGCGGATGATTCGGCGATGAAGGCATGCTTAAGGGAATCGCCTGAATCTACAAGCCTATAAATACCATGATCCTCAAGACCGGAAGCAAGGGTAGTGCGAGAAGCACGATCAATAATCGAACACTTATTTCCACTGAAAACGACATCCAACTGAGGGGAGTGCTTTATAATCTGACTAACAGACAAAAGATTATGTTTCATGCCAGGAACATAACATACATTGAGAAACATGAGTTTTCTTCCTCCAGTCTGAATCTGAACATTGCCCTTGCCGACAATATTGTATTCTTCACCGCCTCCAAAGATTACTGAGTCAGAATAGGGAGTGAATTCAACAAACCAATCACGCCTATGAGTGAAATGTCGGGAGGCACCAGAATCGATGTACTAGGCAGAAGATTTCACATGATTTGCAGGTATGCTGGCCATAAAGGCATGGTAGATAGATTCTTTCTGCTCTGAGTGTTGGGTAGCATTGGCGTACTGTTTAATTGAGTTCGACTTCTGATGCTGCTGATACAGATGCTTATAATATGTGAATATTTCAAATGGCACAAACTTCGAGGTGAGAAAATGAAAGACCCAAAAAATTGGAGTACCCAGAAAAGAGCTCGAAAAACCCAAAAATAAAGTGTTGTTGGAATTTAGATCCGCTGGCCCGAAAATCGAGGCACAAAAAACGAGGCACCCACAAAAATCTGATGAAGACCCATTTGAGATTTCAAAAAACCCACCAAGAATATGTGATCAGAAAATTTTTGGAAGTCAAAAAACTACGGTTTCGAGCAAAAAACCTAGTCGGCAGCTTCGAAGATCAGATTTGCAGGAAAAATGGCAAATATAGGCAGATTTTGGAACAAGCGGATTTGAGATAGACGGATCCAGGCAGATAAGGGCGGATTGAACACGTTTTCACTCACACAAAATGCCGAGTTGCAAAAAAAACGGCGAGTTGCAGAAAAACGAAGGTAGAAACCCGCGATTTGTAGAAGATCAGACGTGAGCCAAAGAAACCTGCAATTTAAAAAACGTGAACTTGGGATTTGCAGAATGAATTTCAGATTTCTCAAAACAGAAACCCTAGACGGGTTGTAGAGAAAATGGCAGAAATAATTTCGAAATTTAGAGCAGATAATTTAGAAAGAAATTATAAACTATTCAAAACCATTTGAAGCAATAGCTCTGATACCATGTTACAAATGTAAATGGTGGAAAATTTGAATGAATTAATCAGAGATCAAACTGATCTATATATACAAAGAGGAGAGTCGAACAGAATAGAAACATTCTATTCTAGACTATACTAAATATTAGAAACATTCTAATATTTACAGAGATATAATAAGATACAATAGTGAGCATTAAAAGGAAACATGAAGGTTATTTTAATAGGTATTCCTTCTAAAATAGACATTGAAGAGGAAGATGATCGCGACGGGATACATGTACAAATACTTGAGATATATGGGATGACTCAACGTGATAGAGAGGATTGGGGGAAGTTTAGAGATGACATAGCAAAAAGGATGTGGAATGATTATAAATCTCGATAATGTTACACTTTTATTACTAGCTTGTGATTTTTTTTACATATATTTTCTGCTGCTCAAACTCTTAATAAACAAATATTCAGACTCTAGCATGAAACATGAATGTTGAGGAGTTCACATTGACATGTTGTTGATGTCATGGAATTTATTTATATGAAATGTGTTTTCACTATAGCTGTACCATATGTCATTTCCTATACTTTGTCCAGAATAATACTACCTTTCTAGTTTGGTCAGATTTTCATATCAGCAAAGATGACTGTTGGCTGGGTTAAATACTACATTAGTTGCAGAATATACTAAACATGATCTTATTAAGTTTCCTCTAGGATTTTACGGCCAGTCTCTATTAATGATTTATATGTGTGGACAAGAATAGAGTTTTGTTTATCTTGACAAGTCCAAATGAGAAAAATGTTATATGCTTTCTGTAGGATTTTACTATGGTAAGAATTTAGATTGTGAAGGTGGGATTCCCTAAAACCTGATTGAGTGATGTTGCTTGAGTCCTAGCTCCCTCTGTCAGATCCATAGCAATGCTCCTCTATATTTCAAACCTTGGTGAACAAGATCTGGTTTTGCATTCCAACTGATGTCTTCGAAATGATTTTATGTTATGTACGAGTTTTTTTTGCTATTCAATATAAAAGCATGAGATTGTACCTATGATTCTTCGTCAAAGAGTTAAAAACTGAGAGATGTCCTTTCAGAACATGATGTAGCCTCATCCCATATCATACCTCTACTGAAAAACCTAGTAATATGTTTGCATAAAGTTCTTGATTGAATGACTGAGAGATTTTTCAATTGGATTGTATTATTAATTACTTCTTGGCAACTTTTAACCTTTGGATCCTCAAGATCTGTCGGCCTGATATGTAAAGAAGCATGGTGTGATATGGGAGATTTATCTAGCTGGGATACACCTAATGTGAGCATATAGCAAATTTCTGGGTTGATGGTCTAATTTAATTGCTTGGACCGGCTGAGTGAGGATTGATAGATTTTCTGTCTGAGAATTATTAGCTTGGACATGCTAGTCATCTTGTCATGACTTGTTTTGGAGGGATTATATGACACTAGTTTAATAATACTGTGGACTATTTTAATGGATGCTTATGAATGTGCTATAATGTTCATGTTACTTATGATGTCCAACATTTTTAAATGGCTTATTCAATGTATGACATTAAATTGAATTGTTCAAGCTATGAGTTATTGCTGATTATGGTTTATCAGATACTGACATACTGATGTTCAAGCTATGAGTTATTGCCGATTCATTTGTTGTTTCGAAACTGTAAGAGTATATGAAGGAGTCTTCAGTTTTTTATTTTCTATTTATGTTTTCTTTTTATATCTTTTACTTGTTTATAATACATTTTATAATAAATGAAAGGATAAATAATTTGTGACACTTCCAATATCATGTATTTTTGAGTGTATGAATGATGAAACAATTAAACTGTTTTCCACCAACTGGCTATGATTTTTTCGTCATTTTTATGGTGCCAGACATTGGCACTGAGCAAAAATTATCTATTATTCTGTCTTCTTTTATGAATGTTTGAAAACTCTATTTAGATTTTATGTTCAGGTCAGATTTTGTAGTGAACAAAATTTAAGTATGATTTTCTTAATTATTATCATGTCTGATCTTTTATGTAAATAAACATTTTTAAAACTGATTGTACATGTAGTCAGATAGCCCGATGAGCATGTTTGCGACCTCACTGTACGTACACTTAGATATTTCCAACGGTTGCCATGCTTAGAGTAGAGTTGGATATGCAAGGAGTTTGATGCAATGATAAAATGGTACTGTAAGATTGTGGCCCAGATCCAAACATCTCTCATTTAATGGATATGTGGTGTGCTGAAAGCATGGACTGTTTAAAACTAATCAAAGGGAAACTATCCATGTAGCTTTCCAAGGGAACTTATCCATGTAGCTTTCCGTTTTGGAAAAATGCAAGAAAAATGAATTGGTACCAGAGATCCAGCAAAAGACAAAAGAAGAATGCTATTTTTCTTAATTATTACATAGGTTTGAAAATTTCATCGCAAAATAGGTTTAATGTCAAAACTAATTAAGATGGCAAAATACAAGCCTAGAGTATACATCATTTTAGTTTTTCCCAATGTAGAAATACCTATCTGTAACTTCATTCCTTTAAAAACAACCCTGAACTTTATCATCTATTGTCTTTCGAGCGTATCAAATATTGAGGTGCAGAGTTGTAATGGTGATCAATTTTTTGTCCTAATCTGTTGTTCTATGGCCTGTGAAATCTTGTCATGCATGAAAACTTTAACCTACAAAATTGATCATCTTATGTAACACTCATTTTTTATAGATTTTTCTTTACAATTCACACATTTTTATAATTAAGTGCAGGAATGTCGAATCTGTAATCTGGTTGATTGAATGACTTTGTACTTCGATGGCATTTTGCTCTTATTTGTTTTATCTAACTACCGATCTGTTGTGATGTCCACAGGTACATAATACATTTTCATAGGGTTTACATAAGATTCATAGGGTTTTTAGTGATGTCCACAGGTATTGACCGTGTGAAGCCATTGGTATGCTTTCAAAATGATTGCTGGAGCATTTGGAACATTGCAAATGTAGCCTGTTTTGAGAGATTTTAAATTTGGTGTATTGTTTCCTGAGATCTGTGGTCTGAAACATTACAGAATAATACTACCTTTTTAGTTTGGACCCATTGGACCCATTGTGAGATAGTCACACCTATCTTATTTCTTTATTTGCTGATATGCACAATCTATGTTCTCAACCATATTGAATGCTAGTTCTATTAACCTAATTGATGGAATATAACTACTCTCTCTATTTTCTTCAGCATTGTTCATGTCATACACAGCACTGCTGACGAGCATGGAAAATAATGATGTTGAAGTTGCTCAAACACCTTTGAATTCTTCCAAGAAAGTGTTTTGGAAGCCACACATGGAGCGAAGGTTTTTGGACTTGCTCTATGAACAAATCACTCTCGAACGGAAAGGTGAGGGCGAATTTAAAAAAGAGGCGTGGACTGCCATTGAATAAAAGTTCAATGCAGAGTTGAATATGAATTTGTCCAAGGACAATTTCAAGAACAAGTTGAAAACCTAGAAGCAAGGCTATAGAATAATGAAAGAGCTGAAAGGTAATATTGGCTTTGCTTGGAATGAGTCAACACAGTCTATGGATGCGGATGATAGTGTTTGGGAAGAACTCTTGAAGGTAACATGCTTATTCAAATATTTTTACCTTATTTAAAACCAAATTATTTTCAATGAAGGTCAAATAAGTAATTCAATCTTTATACCAACATGCAAAGGAAGGAGTTTAAAAATGCTAGAGTCTTCAAAAGGCAGTCTTTCCAATACTACAATGACTTATCCTTGATTGTGGGTAATGATATAGCTGAGGGTGCAACAGCTGCCACAGCACAAGAAATCGAAGAAGGACACAATATGGATGAGACTATAGATCTTAACGATGATTATGAAGCTAGTATGGCTAGTTCCATGGATGGGATGTCTCATTCAATAGATAAGCTAAATGAGACCCTCCTTCAGCCTCAACTTATCGAATTAGTTGAAGAGCATAAGCTAAAAGACTTGCAAGATGTCTATGCTGCACTCAAAGCCACTGGTGAACTTTGTATTACTGCTTTGATTGCAGCATTTGACACCTTTGTAGCTGATCCTGATAGAGCCAAAGGGTTCTTGATCATGAATGAAGAGGAGAGAGCAGAATATGTTCGCATAAAGTTTCTATGGCTATAGTACCTTTTAGTTCACATACTTTTATAACTGGTTTTATAATTGTTTAATGTTGCAACTTTGGTGATTAACATTCCGTCTGATGGTTATAGAACCTATGTTTTTGGCAACTATTTGTCAGTCATTTTGGATCTGGATATATAATATTTTTTTTTTTAAGCTTCTCTTAAATTGGATCTGGATTATACTCGCAACTGAAATGAGATGCTAGCCTCTATTGAAGAGCACAAATGTTAGCAGCCTGTGTATGCATATATTGGAATCAATTTGTTAGATGCTGACCCTAGATTTATGCTGTGCTACTTTGCTGGTCATAGTTCTGTAACTTTTCAATTTATATGAATGATGGTGACCTTATGTGGATAAATTTCGCTCGGTGATTGTAAGTATTAGCTGTGATAGACCTATTAAATGTATTAAGATTTAGTGTTGTGCTACTTTGCTGGTCACAGTTCTGTAACTTCTCGATTTATATGAGTGATGCTAACACTATGCTGATCCTATTCACATTCTGTTTGATGGTTATAGAAGCTTTAAGACTGTCATAACAGAAGCAAGATTGCTTTATTCATCTCAAATTCTATCATTATAGAATGGAGTAGATTCTAATATTTTTGTTATAAAAGTGCTAGTGCTATTTTTGCTGTCCAATCTTGGGGTAAGCTGTAGATGTTGTATTAAATAAACTTTGTTATTTCTTCTAGCCATGGCTATTGTTTTGACGGATCTTCCATAAATTTGAAGCCACTTCTAGGCTGTTTGAACCTGAAAGAAACTTGTGTTCGCTCTTTTGCTGAATACATGTCACCATGAGAGTGGATTTTCTTAGAGTTTTTGGGATTCAAACATTGTACTACTCTTGCATGTTTGGCTTTGCTCCTTATCATTTGTGAGCACTTTTGCTGTTTTTTTAGAAAAACAAATGAAAAGCTTTTTTTTAATCAAATTTCTGAAGTGATCCCATGCATATAACTGTTCCTTTGTCTTTATAGCTGTATGAAACTTTTTTGATCTTACCAATTTATTGATACAGGATACATGGCCGTGTGTGATGTGCCAATTTATGAATGCCCATGTGGTGCTGGGCCGTGTCTAGTAAAAGCATTGCACATGAAAAAAAATCCAGGGCGTCAATTTTTGTTGCCTTGACAAAAAGGAGGTTATTAATGACATGTTATATATTATATCTTTCAAATTAATGACATGCAATCTCTTTGATATGAACTAATGTTGATTTTTTATTGTAGGGGAATGATGGTTGTGGATATTTCGAATGGGTTGATGTCCTCTGTGCAATTTCACATAATGAAGGAACTGAGGGCAAAATGCGTAAGGCACGAGAGGTGGGCAAAGCTGGCATTGCTTCAGCCAAAGCTGAAAAACAAGATCAAGGAAACGAGTGCAAAACGTGTAAGGCCCATGAGGCTGAAATAATCTTTTTACACAGCCTTGTATGTTGGAACAATATGTGACAATGACCTTGTATACAGACAGTTGGCAAATTATTTCTAATGTAACGATAATTTATAAAATGTATTTTGTTTTGTATGGAGTCAGCATTTTTGTTGTCACATTTTCAATCAAGCGAAATGATATATTAAAATACATTTCATTCATGTTAAAAAACTTAATACTCATAATTTGGTTTTATATCTTTTGTTTGCTTGTGTCAAGGGAAAACTGTGCAGACTGTTCAAGTATTGAATTTTCCTTTTTCTTTCAACTTTTTAGTGGCTCTCTCTGTCTAGTCGGTTGGGGTAGTTCAATTTCAAAAAACAATAAAAGCAATATACAGCAGCCATGATTTCAAAAAGCAATAAAAGCAATATACAGCAGCCATGATTCAAACTTTATAACTGTTGCCTATAGTAGATGTTGTATATAAAAGAAAAGATTGGCAAATTATTTATAATGTAACGATTTATGCGATATATTTTTTAAGTATGGAGTTAGTATTTTCATTGTGTAACATGGTTTTAATACGATAAATTAAATCACATTTTGTGAAAAGGATATATTATAAATATATTTCATATGTTAAAAAACTAAATAAAAAAGATAATGCTTATTTTGGCTAGTATTCCAATTCCACAATGTGCAACCAAACAGAGGAAATGTGTATTCTCATTAGGAATTCTTGGTCAACCAAACGGTCCCAAATTGAATTCCCTAATCATAATCTGGATTCCAAATTCCAGAATCCCAAAGTCAGCATTCCGAATGCCAATGCTTAATTTATATTCCAGCAACGAAATGGGCCCCAAAGGAATTAAAGGAAAGGAGCATAACCTGAGCACCAACTAATCAACCACTAACACAACTAGAGAACAATCTGTTTTGTTGTGTTTCGAAAACAAAAACAGAACTGGAAAGCACCAGAGCTCAAACTGATCAGCATCAAATTGTAAATCTGTAAAGGCCTACAAACTGTCGATTACCTACTACAACGGGAGCACACACGCCAACCAACAACACAAAAAAGACCCGTACAAGTAGAAGATGCTCGAGAAAGAGAGAAAAACACCAAAAAACAAATGGGGGGAGCACACAGTAGCATCAAAAACCATCGGATGCAATTAACAAAAGCACCACATAGGCACAGGGCAAGAGTACACAACCATACTAAACCACAATGACGCATACAGCAAAGCCAAGGTAACGAGCAAAGAGAAAAGGGCGCCAACAATAGTAGCCCATGCAGACACGCCCCAAGCTCAAGTTACTCGAAAGTAGGAAAACTGGAAGAGACTGTACCCCAACTAATGTTGATGATAAACAAGGTCAGATAACAAGAGTAGTGAAAGGTATGTAGAAAAATTAGATCAATTGTTATATTGTCATTGATGTCAAGCCTGTTGACTTTCTACTTTATGTAATTTGCCATATCATTTGAAGTGTGTGGTGTTGAGTAGAGTAGTTGGTAAAGAAAGAGGATAAAATGAAGAAGTGATCTTACGTGTGTGAGATTAAATGGGCAATTGATAAATCAGACTATGACAAGGTACTATTGGTTTGATTGTTTTCTACATGATTTGATGAAGTGTTAGAATGATGTACAAGTCATTTGTATTAATCGATAATAAAGGAATGAAGTTGTGAAATGAAAACACAAGGAATCAGTTGTGCCTATTTTCTTGATTCGAAGCTTTGATTGTAAGTTGTGCCTATTTTCTTGATTCATGTTATTATTGTGTGTTCAATAATAAAGCATAGTGATTTAAGAAGCAATTGAAGCCGAAGCTTTGACTGGGAGTGGTTATGGCAATACATAGACTAGGAGCTTTGACTGTAGCTTGTAGCTTGTGAGCACAACTGAATCAAAGCTTCGAACCATTTTAACAATTACAGCAACAGATGATTTTTACAATGAGGGGGCACTCCTTTATATAGGCATTAAGAGTTGAGAAAACGATGGAGGAAAAAGTGGGAACAACTCAACCAACTTTGACCCGATCTAACTAATGAGAGAAATTATTGGGTTACATGCAACTCACATTACATGTAAATATACATTTTTATGTAATACATCATTTTCAATTACAAACATGAAAGAAGAAAAACTGGAAAGACAGAAGAGAATTGAAACAATCTTAGAGATTGTTCTAAAGGGCCTTGTACTTGGCGATGCAATCCGAGATGATAACAAGATTGGGAGTTCCTATATTTTGTGACACTGCATTCACCTTGATAACCATGGTGTTGCGTCTTTTGATAACCTCCAACTCTCTTTGATGAATTGTCCATTGTCATTTGAAATCTTGATGTGACCAAACTTTTTCTTGTTCAAGTTGTCATGAATTCTCCTTTGTAGATTGGCACATTCTAGATTCTCTGACTCTTTGAAAACCTTCTTGACAATGTCCGGATATAAAGTCGAAATAACTTTCCATCATCACCTTTAACTCTATTTATTTTGTTGAAGTAAAGCGTTTGGCGCATGGAATGCGTGTAAATCGAGATTGTTGATTCTAAAAAACGTGACTTAGGGTTTTCAAAGCATTTTTGTATGCAAAATGATTACATGTAAGTACAACATGTAACAAGGGATGAACGATGAGATGCGAATGCAGATGGAGGATGAGCTTTTATATGCAAGGGCAAATAACGGATGAGAGCATGGAAGGATGAGGAAAATAGAAAAACATGTATTTGCTCATGAAGGCGTGAGTGCATATGGAGAGATGGAAAATGGAAAATGGAGTAGGTTAAACGAACTTAATAGTCATCCTTGGTGGAAAGGTAAAGTCAAAGTACATGGAAAATGAAACTGAAATTTTTTGACTTTTCAAAAAGTGACTTTAAGTCAAAAACGTCTTTTTAATATGCAATTACACGTAAAGATTTTTCATGTAATCATGTCATGGAAGTGGATACGGAAAGTGAGATGAGTGAAAATGAAAGTGGAAAATAAGATTACATGCATGTGGATAGTGAATGAGATGGAAAGTGTTGTGACATAGAAGATGGAAATGGAATGTGATGATGCGTTCGCATTAAATGAAACAAGAACAAGTTCTTGGGAAAGAACTTGTAACTTCTCCAAGGTGGAGAAAACCGAAAAGCAAGCACAGAAAACACAAAAACTTCAAAAAAAAATGTACCTTTGGTAAATGACTCAAACATGTCAATATGCAAAGCACTTTAACATGCAAATTCGAATTTGGAATTTGGGGAAAAACCAAAAACATGAAAATAAACCATTTCTTCATTTTTAAAGGAAAAATGCACTTTCCATGGTATCAATTTCAACAAGTGGCAATCATCAAGCAATAATGTGCATAAAATCAGCAAGATAAGCACAAACTAAATAGAAAGAAAGAATAAGTCCACTTACATGAAGATAGTGTCAAAACATGTTAATTTTGTGGATCTCTGATAGACAAAACAATTACAATAATAATAACTGTTGAGAATGTCCTTACTTGAATAGTTCAAGTGCTGAATGTATGTTCTCCTTTACAGCTTTGCAGTGATTACAATCTGCTTACCTTCGACTGTAGATTGAAGTAATATATATTTGATGTGAATTGATCTACAAAGTAAACTATTAAAATAATAACTATACTCTGATTGCAGATGTTGGAGATGTCGTAGAATGATGTCCTTCAATTGCGATCAGGATAGCATATTTATATTGACAAAGGATCATGACTCTTCAGAGTCATGACTCTACATGGCTCAAAGGCCACATAGAGTCATGCCTCTTCGGAGGCATGATTGTTGATAACAATAGCCATATTAAGTGCTTAACAAAAACCCATTAATCATAAGCCCGCTAATCATAAGATGAGGCATGATAATATACATTTGTCGATAACAGTATGGAGCCCGATCACAGTATATTAAATAGCTGTCGATAATCAAATTTAATACATACAATACTACACATACATAAGCATATATATGTATATATAAATTTATATATATATATATATATATAAAATATATATGCTTATATATATGTAGTTAATATAATCAGCAGCAATTTAAATTCATCCATAAGCTCATATCAGCATATTAAATAATTCAAGTTTTACTTCTACTAACACTAAAACATTAACACTCCCTCTTTAGCAAGGAAGTAAAACATCATTAGATTAGAATCAGAATCATTATGTAATCAACACAATGTATATTAAAATCTCTTAGCAACATAAAATATATCCTATGATCTCTATTTGCACTTAAACAATTTCTAGAGATGTCTATGACACATTCATGATCTCTACTTGCACTTAAGCAATGTCTAGGGATGTCCATAACACATTCATAACCTCCGCTTGCACTTAAGCAATGTCTAGAGATGTCCATGATACACATATAATCTCTACTTGCACTTAAGCAATGTCTAGAGATGCCCATAATATACTCAGGTCTATTATTTACAAGATCGTCACCTTGTAAATTTTTTCCTTCTAATGAATATGTCCATCAAAGATCGTCACCTTTCATTACATATCAAATGCTATTAAGTAATCAAATAGAAGCATAAACTCAAATGAAATATTTTATTTCGAATTTCATTATTACAGTTAATCATACTCTGAAGTATTTCAACTTCACTTTAGCAAGAGGCTTGGTAAATATATCAACCATTTGCTCATTTGTACATATATATTCTAGTTGAATAACTCATCGATTCACCATGTCTCTGATGTAATGAAACGAAAATTCAATATGTTTGGAGCGATTGTGAAATACTTGATTAGATGAAAGTTTAATGCAACTTTAATTATCACAATAAATCACAGTGGGCTTCAAATGTCTTTTGAATAAATCTAATAACAACTTTTGTAGCCATACTACTTCTCTAGCACCCAAGAAGGATGTAATGTATTCAACTTCGGTGGAACTTAATGCTACTAATGTTTGTTTCCGACTAGACCAAGAAACTATACCAAATCCAAGACTGAAACAATATTCTAAAGTACTCTTCCGTTCAACAGGGCTTCCAGCCCAATCAGAATTTGAATATCTAAGAAGTTCAATGTTGACTTTATCATATTTGGTTATCATTCCAACAGTGCCTTTTAGATACCTCAATATATATTTAACTACATGTAGATGTATCTTCTTAGGTGCACACATAAACTGACTCAAGGTATGAGTAGCATAGCATATGTCAGGACAAGTATTTACCAAATACATTAGGGATCCAATAATCTGTCTAAAGTAAGTAGGATCTACAAGTTCAGATTTGTTCATATTATCTTTCAATTTGTGTAGATTTATTTCCATAGGAGTAGTAGCTGGTTTACATTCCATCATCCCAAATTTGGTTAAAATATCAATTGTATATTTTCCCTGATTCAGAATAATTCAGTAGTCTTGTTGCTAGACTTCTAATCCTAGAAAGTAGTAAAGTAGCCCTAAGTCTTTCATTTCAAATTCCGCTATGAGTTCTTGTTTGCATTTCTTTATGAGATGTTCCTCACCTGTTATTAGCAAATCATCAACATATAATACAAGGATAATCATATCTTCACCATTAGTTTTGAAATATAGATTTGGGTCAACTTCATTTTTGGAATATCCTAACTTCAATAGGTGGTTATCTATTCTTTTATACCAAGCTCTGGGAGCCTGTTTAAGTCCATAAAGTGCTTTCTTTAATTTTCAAATATGAGTTTTGTTATCATAAATACTGAACCCTTCTGGTTGTTCAATATAGACTTCTTCTTCAATCTTGCCATTGAGAAATGTTGTTTTGACATCCATCTAATGTACCTTCCATCCTTTGGATGCTGCAATTGTTAAAATGGTTCTGACTGAAGTGTACTTAGCAACTGGAGAAAATGTGTCTTCATAGTGAATGCCTTCTTTCTGAGAGAACCCTCGAGCTACAAATCTAGCCTTGTATTTTTCAATACTGCCATCTGATGCATGTTTAATTTTGAATAACCATTTGGATGAGACAACTGATTTGTTCTTAGGTCTTGGTACAACATCCTATACATCATTCTTTAATATAGAGTTATATTCTTCAATCATTGCTTCCTTCCATGACTGATGTGAGAGTGCTTCTTCAATATTAGCAGGTTCTATTTTTATGAGTTCAGATAGCAATGCAACATAACATGATTGATTTCTGGTCCTTTTGCTTTCTTGAATTACTTCATCTAGTTCAACTTGATTTTCTTCTAACATTTTCCTAGCCCAAAGAGGTCTCTTTTTATTATTATTGATGTTTTCAGACTCTCTATGATTAGACATGGAAGAAGTATCAAAATCATCCTCCCTCTCAACTTCTGTAGGTTGATCTTCTTCAGATATGGATTCTGTAATGGATTCATCACTATTACTAGAAATTTTAAAGGCTATGTCTTCTTCAAATTTTACATCTCTGCTAATTTCAATTGTTCTTTGCCTAGGAATGTAGATCCTGTATCCTTTTGTAGTTTCACTATATCCAATGAATATTCCCTCCTTCCCAAAAGGCTCTAATTTCGTTCTTTTCTCTTTTGGTATGTGAATATAAACTGGATATCCAAATATTCTCAGGTGACTTAGATCACGTTTAATGCCTATGAATACTTCCTCTGGGGCGGTATTCTCTAGTACGAAGTGAGGGCATCGATTTTGAATGTAGACTGTTGTATTAGATGCTTCAACCCAAAACGAATAATGAAGATTTTGATCATGCAACATAGCTCTGGCTGATTCAACTATAGATCTATTTTTCTTTTCAGCTATTCCATTCTGTTGAGGATTATAAGGTACAGAAAACTCCCTCTTAATCCCAACAGTAATGCAAAAGTTCTTAAAGATATCAAATGTGTATTCACCCCCATTGTCTGACCTTAGAGTTTTGATCTTTTGACCTGATTGGTCTTCAACTAAGGCCTTAAATTCTTTGAATTTCGATAAGACCTTAGATGACTCCTTTTGCTTTAGAAAATAGATCCAGGTTCTCCTAGAATAATCATCAATAAAAATTATATAGAAAAGACGCCCATTAAGAGAGGGAACTGACATAGGGCCACAGAGATCTGTGTGAATAAGTTCAAGAATGGATTTGGATTTATGGTCACTTTTAGGGAAGGAATGTTTATTATTTTTACCTAATGCACATCCTTTACAAATACTTAAATGATCAGCTTTCAGATTAGGTAGACCTTTTACAATTTTTCCTATAGATGATAAAGCCCGATAGTTAAAATGACCTAGTCTCCTATGCCAAATTTTAGAGGAATTGATCATGACTAAGAGTTAAGTTTAGGTTAGGATTTTGAATGCTACAAAGCTCATAAAGACTCTCATCTCTAACTCCAATGGAGATGGCTTTCTTAATAGTTGAGTTCTTGGGCCAACATAGAACTCTATCTTCTTGAAATGCAATTTTGTATCCTTGATCAGCAAGTCCGGAGATAGAGACAAGGTTTCTCTTGATTCTTGGTACATATAAAACGTTCTTGAGTTGAAGTGCAATTCCAGAATTCAGTTGTATAGAACAGGAACCAATTCTTTTAATAGGATAAGAGGAGTTATCTCCAATGGTTACTTCTTCTGATGCATGATTAGTGAAAGTTTCAAACTTATCCTTAAATCCAGTGATGTGACGAGAAGCTCCACTGTCTACGATCCAAGTATTGTGGTTAGTGTTTAATTCACTTGAGAGAGCTAAGTAGAATGCATAATTTTCTTTTTCTACTTTCTCAACATTTTCATCTTTAACTTCCACTAATGCTGCTTGAATTTTCTACTTCTCTGGAAATACATAATAAGAGTGACCAATCTTGCCACATTTAAAACATCTAACTTTGGACCAGTCACGTTGTTTGTGAGATTTGTAATTTTTGTTGAATTCCTTCTTGTTATGTTTAAACTTTCTTTTCTTGTTTGATTTAGTATACAGTGCTTGGATGTCTCCCTCTTGATTTGTACTTAGTCCTCTTGAAGCTAGTTTGGATTCTTCTCGAGTACATTCATTCAACTGATTAAATTTCAAAAGTTCAGGTCGTGAACTTAAACCTCGAATGAAGGTTTCCCATGAAAGAGGAAGACCTCTAAGAGCAATCATGCTTAGCTCCTTGTCATCAACTTGATTATTCATAGTTGCGAGTTGATCCTTTAATTCAATAATCCTTAAGAAATATGAAGTTATAGATTCTCCATCTATACATATAGTACATCTTGTTTTAAAAGTTAATAATCTACTAGTGTTGTTGATTTCAAATGTATTTTGAATAGAGGAGAACATTTCAAATACAGTCTAAAGATTAGCTATAGATGGAAGAATATGATCTTTTACTGAATTTATAATGATCTTCGTTGCTTTATTATTATGCCTTTTCCAAGTTACCTTTTCTGATTCATTTTCAGGCATGGGTAAATTTGATTCAATATATTTCTCTAATTCCATTTCTGTTAATACTATTAATAATCTGATTTTCCAAGATAAGAAATTTGATGCCCCATCTAGCCTATCTTCTATCCTTACATGATTCACCATTTTAATAATAGGTTTTTAAACTCTTTCTTTTAGCTTTTGAAATTTCAGATTGAATAGATACTTTGTAATAGTTTTCCTATCAATATAGCTCTAATTCCATGTTAATTTTGTGGATCTCTAATAAACAAAACAATTACAATAATAATAACTGCAGAGAATGTCCTTACTTGAATAGTTCAAGTGCTGAATGTATGTTCTCCTTTACAGCTTTGCAATGTTTACAATCTGCTTACCTTCAACTGTAGATTGAAGTAATATATATTTGATGTGAATTGATCTACAAATTAAACTGTTAAAATGATAACTATACTCTGATTGCAAGTATTGGAGATGTCGTAGAATGATGTCCTTCAACTGCGATCAGGATAGCATATTTATATTGGCAAAGGATCATTCATGACTCTGAAGAGTCATGACTCTACATGGCTCAAAGGCCACATAGAGTCATGCCTCTTCGGAGGCATGACTGTTGATAACAATAGCCATATTAAGTGCTTAACAAAAACCCATTAATCATAAGCCCGATAATCAAACGATGAGGCACGATAATATACATCTGCCGATAACAGTATGGAGCCTGATCATAGTATATTAAATGGCTACCGATAATCAAATTTAATACATACATAAGCATATATATGTATATATAAATTTATATATATGTATATATGCTTACATATGTGTAGTTAATATAATCAGCAGCAATTTAAATTCATGCATAAGCTTAGATCAGTATATTAAATAATTCAAGCTTTACTTCTACTGACGCTAAAACATTAACAAAAATGATGGAGGGAAATGCTCCGAAGTTTAAAATTTCTTCAAAAACACTAGGACTCCTTCAAACTTTGCAATTTTGAAATGAAGAAGGCTGCAAATTAGGCGTTTTTAATAGTAGATGCCAAAAACATGCCCTATCTTTGCTCTAAATCCCAACATTTTTGGTTGCAAATGCCATGGGACGTTTTTGGCCAAAAATGTGTTTCTCCAAGGCATGTAACAAAAACTTTTTGGCTGTTAAACACCAAAACATGAATCACAATGCAATGTAAAACACTTAAAAACCCAAACTAATTCCTCTTTGGGCAAAAACGTGAGCCAAAAATGGTATTTTTTGAAGGTTTTTCCAAAAACGTGCCCTTGGAAAGAGTTAAAAACAAATGTTTTATAGCAAGATAAATTGAAAAACCCATGGCCAAGAAGATTTTATGAAAAACCATGAAGTAAATCTCCCACAATCTTCAAAAACGGGTTTCTTGAGGACAAGAACATGAACATTCATTCAAACCACACCTTTTAGTGTGCAATGCATATATTAAAAACATGACAAGATGCAAGTCACACCTTTTGGGATGCATTGCATGTTTTAAAAACTCTCCAAGAAGCAAATCGCACCTTTTAAGAGGCATTGCATGTTTTAAAATATGCTTTTAACTTAAAAACTCACTTTCTTGGGGTGATTGCATATTTTAAGTGTGAGCTCACATTTTAGATGCAATAGCATATTTTTAAGTTATAAAGCTCACTTTTTGATGTCAATGCATATTTCAAGTGAGTTATATACAATGGCCTCAAGAAGGTCCACTTTTGATGACTTTTACATGCTAAGACATGAAAAAGGTCCACTTTTGATGGATTTATACTTCTAAGTTGAATTTTATATGCAATGACATATAAAAAGTCCACTTTTGATGGATTTTACATGTAATGATATATAAAATGTCCACTTTTGATGGATTTTAAGTGATTTTAATAAGCACATGTCAATTTAAATATTACTTAAGTGGGACATAAATTATATTTACATATCATATTAATAACATAACATGTAAATATCATTTAAAAAGTAATATTTATTAGAGCATTTGATTTAAATGCTAAAAATTAAATTGAACTATATAGTTAATATAGTCACTTAAGTGAAAAATCAAAAAGTAAACTCAACTTAAAAATATAACATAAAGTGCACTATAGTTAAATTAAGTGAAAATTAAAATGATAAAGTTACTTAAAACATAACATACAGTGAATATAAGTTATATTTTTCAAAAAGTAAATGTCAAATTAAAAATATAACATGATATTTTTAATTCGTGTTGTTGTATAAAAAAGGTCCACTTTTTGGGCACTAAAATAGCTATATCTCTTGACTAACAACTCCGATTACGCTCTAGGTTAGACCAAATCAAAGGGGAAACTGAAAGTCATGACTTGAGCAAGACCAATGGACTTAAAACCAACAAATGCACACTCAAAAACAAAGAAAAGGACAATTAAGACCTCAAAAATCAAACATAGGCTCAACAATCAGAAAAACAAAAAACACTTGACAAAAGCCTTCAGAAAAAAAAATTGCTATGTGAATTGGAGTTGATCGATCGATCAACATTAACCAATTGAACAACAAATTCAACTTAAAGAAATGTGAAACTAGTTTGAAAAAGGTTTGTACTATTACCTATATTTTGTGGTGACAAAATGCAAAAGAACACAGTTGACATTGCGGGAGCCGTCATTGCGAAAGCTGGTATAAGGAGATTCGGAATTAAAAGGATTGTGATTTGAATGTTACATCATGAATGTATCAAAATTTGGAGAAAAACACATTGAAATACTTGAAAACTTTGGATTTACTTCCCATTTTAACTTATGGATATAATTGCTGGAAATGATCATAGTCGCTGCCTTGGAATGAATTATTCCTGGGCAATTAACGGCAGATCGCTGCTAGATAAAACATTTGCATTCACCAAGATTAGGATTGTTGTTGAATGATATGTTTGATGCTTACTCTAAATACCTTCACTGCTTATTAGAGCCAAATCGTTGCCTATTAAAATGCCGTTGCCTATTAAAATGCAAAGACACACTTCTTTTGGAAAGGTGGTAAAATAAATTTCCTTTGTCTCCTTATATAGGCATTGAATTTAAAGGGGTGTGCTTCCTTGTAGATTGACTTGGCTTAAATAGCCATTCAAAATTTGTTGAATTAAATTGTTTTCAACCAAAGGACGACTTGGAGAGGAAGTCGGATGGTTCCTTTTTAAATGTTTGCTCTCTCCTTTCAAAATCGCAATTAATCGAATGTGGAGGCTGACTTGGATCATAGGCCGAGAGTTCAAGTCTTGAATAGAAATCAACCCTAGTTGGAAGATGACATTGGGTGGAAACTCCTCTTTTTGAGGAATTTCTGCCAAAGGACATTGTGCCCTTTCGATTAGATTATTTTCTCAAATTAAGACCTTGATCGCTTTTTCAACTTCGAACCTTCCTTATGTTCAATTGATCAAAGTGTGAAAGGGGCAGACATTTCAGTTTTGAAGGATTTGTAAGGGCAAAAATCCTATGATTTGAGGATTTCCACCATCTTTGGCCTGACTTCCATGACACCTTTAGCCAAAAACAATCTCTATCAATATCTTTCAAGCGTCATGTTCCTTTGTTTTTGACTCACAACACCATTGATCATTCACTTCAATCCGATTTTAACCTTTATGTGGAGATTGGAAACTTTGGCTTTTAAGGAATTTATGGGCAAAATCTTGAGATCTCAGGAATTCCACTATATTTTATAGTGCCCCCTTTTAACTTAATTCATTATGTTACTAACCTTTAACTTCCAAATTGTTTCACAACCCTTCCAAGACTTGCAAAAATCCTATGAATTTAGAACTTCCCCCAAGGAACTTTGTAGTTGCAGCCTGTCAAAAAATGTTTCCCGCCGCTCACTTCATCGTTTAATGCAATTCTTTTTTCAATTCATTCTTCCTCCAACATGACTAGATTTTAATCAAAGTTTTGCATCAGAATCACACTATTAGAGGCATTTTTTTCGAAGTTAGAGGGATGGCTAATGCTAGCGGAATTCCTCTAATCAAAGGAATTCCGCCCATGACTTGTGCTCGTAGACTTGCCTCAAAATTCAGAGAAGAAGAGACAAGTTAACCAAAACTTTGCAACTGACTAGTTTGGCTCCTGACTCGGGAGGGCGATTGCATGGGTCCCATAGACTACTTTAGTCTCGTGGACGTCATTAAAATCTATCATATCATATCATATCATATCAACTTAATACCCAATTCTCACTCTCCATTCTTCCAAGCACTTCAATTTGCATCAAAAGTCTAGACCTTGGGTTAAGTAGACATTTCAGATCTAGAGGAATTTCCATCACAGAAATCCTCTAATCAAAGAAATTCCGTTGACGATTCTTGGCACTCAAAACCCAAACTTTCAAGTCACTCAAATTTGGAATTCAAGCTCAATCTCCTTGACTCCATTTTGCCACCCACCAATGCCTAAAGTCTTGAAAAAAGTTGTTATTTGAGAACCTAAAAATGCTGAAATGAAAAGAGGGTTCCCCATTTACAAATGGCGATGGTGTGAAAACTTGACAACACTTCGCTTGCAAATATACTTCTCCAACCTCTATGTATACAAGTGTGGACAATGACAGTCGAGAACATGCATTTATTCTCCTTCAACTTGGAGTTGATTGTGCCATCTTTTCAAATAAATTTTCAGATTGCATTAACAAAATGTCATCGCTAGTCATGTTTTGTTTTTTAGACTTCAACCATTGATTTTAAGCTAATTTGGCATCAATTGATAGAGTCAGACTTCACTGAATCTCCCTTAAGTCTTATTTTCTTCCACCATGGTGCCATGTGGCACTTATCTATTTTCTCAACCACTTTCAACCTTATGACTAGACATCAACCTAAAATTCTTTAAAGCTGAATATCCTTTTAATTTTAGATTTAAAAACTCAAGTCCAAGTATGTTATGTGCCAGCCATTCATATTACCACTTGAATATATAAATCAAATCACTTTAACCGCAAAGGCATGAGGCTTCACTTTCAGGTACACACATCCACATCTCACCTACCCACTTTTATTATTGTAACCTTCAATGCTTATCTAGCCCACAAGACATGTGTTACTTTTGTTAGTCCACAACCTAGCAACTTTTCACATCATTACAACCATGGAGGTGTGGATGGAAGTTATTTCCCTTACGTACCTAGGACCACAAGGGCATGTGCTGACATATTGCTTTAAAACCTCCAGACAGCTACTAATATCATGCTCATTGGTAGAGGTGCAGATGAAACCACTTTTCTCATGAATACGGACTCAAGTATGTTACATACAAGCCATTCGTTTCACCTCTTGAATATATGTGTCATGTCACTTTAGCCGCAAAGGCACGAGACTTCACTTTACATGCATCCACATCTCGCCTACTCGCTCGTATTCTTGCAACCATCAACATTACCTTGTATTCTTGCAACCTTCAATACTTACATTGCAACAATCTACTCCACTAGCTATGTGTTACTCCTTTGAGCCCACAAACTGACAACTAGCTTATCACATCATTACATCCATGAAGGTGCAGATAATATTTGTTTCCCTCACACGCTTAGGACCATAGGGACATGTGGTGACATATTACTTCACCACACCCTGACAGCTACTGACATCATCCTCATCCGTAGAGGTGCAAATGAAACCCCTCTTCTCATGAATATGAAGTTACAACCCACATGGGTATATCTCATTCAGCCTTTGACTTGTCTTGCTTTTTGTCACTACAAAATGTAGTTAACAACATAGATGGACTATTAGCAGAGTACTCTCTGAGTTGCAAAAACTGGCCTAGTTTTTTGCCTTGGCGAGCTTTTTGAACTTTTATTGGCACTAAAAACTTGCAGAATTTTTGGCAAGAACTTGTTGAGTTATTGTTAAAAACTCGGTCATAGTTTTATAACAACAGTTTAAGGCAAAAAAACAACCCAAATTAGTTTCGTTTCTCATTTCTTCACTTGTATTTTGTTGATAGGGGAAAAGTCTTCCAAACACTTGCAGACTGATTTCAATCGATTTGAAGTGTTACATCTCAATTTTGGCTCCATTTGAAATGTTCATATATTTGAAGTGTACATATGTTCATATATGTGCATATATAGAGAAGATAAAATAAATTATATGTGCTCTCTAAATCGCACACGTATATAGGTATATGTGTATATATACGTACAACTATAGTTATAGCACAATAGCACGATGACTTAATATATTTAATTTTATATGTGTGTGTATATATATAAATGTTTCTTTTTGTTTTTAAACCATGGAAATATAATCTTTATAATTCCTCTCATTAAGAGGAGGCATCTCAAGTTGGTGTGCATCTTTTAAAACCGATGATCTTTCAAAATTGATGACCTTTTAAAATTGATATCATGGTACCGAGTCAGGGAGCCATAAGACTCCGCGGTTGTGGATGAACAAAGATGGTATTACTATTGCGCGTAACTTCAGCCTAGTTTGACATTGCTATTTTCCTTCTACTTCTTTTCCATTTCTTCTTTTCCATTTCACAGCATCTCGGGCTGTTAGCTCCTACCTCACAGTGGTGATATCTTGTTGGGCCGACTACTATCAACCACTGAAATGTTTCACTATAGGTTATGTAATTCACTCCATTCTAAGGTTCCATTCAGCATCATTGCTAGTATAGTTTTGTTACAATTGCATTAGGAGCACATCTATGAGCATGGATTAAATATGTTTCTGAATCCCAGAGTCGATATGCAAATCCAATAACCATAGGGACATCATGCATTTTTCCTGTATACATATACCTACTTATTTTCTTTGAGAATTTTGATACATAATCTGATTCTAAATAATGATATACTAATATATATGCTAGTATTCGTTATATACCAGCTATGGATTTTATTCGAAGAAACCATGTGATAAAGATCTTAGTATTAAGTGATACTCTCCGAGGATTCACCCAAGGCTAGTGAAGCCAAAGTTAATGGGTGAAGAGGAGTGGATTCCTGCAAAGGGAAAGAAAACAATATGATCAGAACTTTCATACATGAACATTTTATAAGAGGTTATTAAAAATCAAGTCAGCTCATGATTGTCCAAGAATACTAAGTCGAGTGGTGGAATTACGTACCAGAATGCTCAATGGTTGGACAAGGTGTTCCATGTCTATTTCCGGGTAGGGAGGATCTTTCTTGGATGAGATTGTGTGGGGATAATTAAGGGTCCGCGGTTGGAAGGTTAAGCCCTTGACAATGTTTCCCCTCTCCACCAGATGCCAAGACATGCACAAGACGGAGATTTTACTTTTATGATATTTGAAATTACAAGTTGAAGATATGATAGATTGATTTATAATGTTGAATCAACTATTCCTTTCAATGAAATCAACTTTTCTTGTCAATGTAATTGGTAAGCAATTAGATTAGTTGATCTTACAATTGAACATGAAATGTATTTGTATACATGAGATAGGCTTATCTGATGGTGGTTAGTCTATCTTTCATTTATGTGAATAATGAATATGAACGTATCTTCTAACTATATATTATTGTCATAGTTAGCAATAGAAAGAAAAAGGATGACTCAGTGGTATTTGATACCCTAAATGGTATTTGTCGTCATGATACAGTGATATTTGATGCCCTAAATGGTATTTGTCATTATGATATAGTGGTATAACTATTTGTGCCCTAAGTTGTATATGTGGATTAACCTAGGTTTTGTAGATGTTACCCTAGGCGGATACTGGTTTCAGACTTTAGGGTATGTAAAACTCAAATTCTTTATTTAGATTTATTGATGATGCTATCAATTGTTAGTTATGAAATTTTCATTTAACTGATTGTAACCATTAATCTCATTTACATGAACATAACTGTTATAACTGTCTTCCCATGAATATGAAGTAGTAACTATAATTATATGATATGCCAGTTGTTAGTTAAGACCCAAAAAAAGGGGATGTTACATGAAGTGGACTTCAGGCAGGTTTGAAGCACATTTGCAGCAGGTTTGGAGCAGAGTTTTTGAAGAGGATGACATCAATGATTTGAAGAGGCAAGCTATGGAGGAGGGGGTGGATTTGGTTTCACGTTGGATGACATTGAGTTGAATGAGTAGTCACTGCTAGTGCCAAGAGAAGCTAGATAAGATAAGATAAGATAATAATATTAATGTCCAACAAAAGACCACAACAGGTCTATGGGACTAAGCATACAAACAAGAGAGCCGAAAAGAGCAGTAGCACCAAACGGTGTCCAAGAAGAAATGATACAATAAGCAAGAGTAGGAAAGCCCAAGAAAGAACTAGGGGTCCTTCCTTGGCAAAAAGAAATCCATCATAGAAGCGTATAACTGTAGACGATCAATAGTCTTGGATCGTAGCTAGGAACCGTTGGAAGAGTGTTGTTGTCTGGAAAGACTGGTGCATTGTCTCACCGATCTAGAGTGAGTGATATTGGATGACCTTTTCACGCCTCGTGGTGGAGATAGGGGGAGAAAAAGGCGGTGATGAGCTGATCAGAGGTATGACACTGAGGTAACAATGACTACAAGGTATGATCGCAGAGCTGGGTGGCCACCCAGAGGTAAGTGCAAGGCATTGCTGATCAATGTAACTGAAGAAAGCTGAAAGAGAGAAGCAATCTCTGAATAGGCAATGGTATCTCCCTCTGATCTCGTAGTAGATGGGACAACTTAAAATAAAGTGAATCTCAGTCTCAACCTCCGTCAAAGTACACAACCAGCAGATCCACTCATCTTTATCCATATGGTGATCGGTCTAGACCCAAAGAAGGTGGGATCCAACTCTGAAGAAGCCCAGTGAGAAACGTAGGGCGTGACTCCAACGCCGAGATAAATAGTCAAGGAAAATAATAACCCCTTCATGGGTCTGAAGAAAATGCTCAACATAGAAGGCCATCCTCGGACGTAATCCACTAGGAGGATTACGCCAGGTTGTGGTAATGTATTGTCTGTAAATATCCAGTCTGACATGTTCATTCAACTTCTATCGTGAGGAAAGGAGGTGAGCTGGAGCATTCAGCGAGAACTAATGAGGAGGAAGGTGCTCAATCTCAATCCCAAGCAAACTTAAAAGAGAGGTCACCTGGGCATACCAATAGCAAGATCTAGTGCTAGTGTCGGATCTCATAACTATAACAGAGGAACAGTATGCTAGTTAAGAATATTTATGATCGACAGTCGAATCCACAAAACCATGAAGACGATGGAGAAACCAAATCAAATAAAAAATGGCCGCAAGTTTGAAGGGGTTAGCACCAAACTTGGCTAAGATAATGCTATGAGGGGTGAGTCTATGACATCTGATGATATGTCGTAGAAGCAAGATCTAAACGCACTCGATAGAAGTCCAACCCAAGAGAAGAATAGGTCCCCAAACCACTAAGCCATAAAGAACGGTCAGCTGAACCAAGGAGTCCAAGAGGGATAGCATGGACGAGATGTCCTGAAAAATGATGTCTGAAGCATTGTTTCTCAAGCATGGCAAGGGAGCCCATACCTTTATTGACTCTGGATTGGATAGTAGATCTCAAATTGAAGTGGGGCCCCAAGAACTTCACCCTGAGGTACATGTAAGAAGAAGTGATCTCAATCTCCTTTCTCTAAAAAAAGAAATGAAGATGAGAGGTCTTTAAGCAGTTAAAGATCATAATTCGAATCCTACTTCGATTGACCACGAGCTGGCACTAATCGCAAAAAGAAGCCAAACCATCTAGGAGTCGTAAATCGTCAGAGGAAGAGGCCAGCAAGACAACATCATCCGCAAAAAGGAGAATGGAGATCAAAACCTGATGTAAATAGCACCCATCACCAGGTGCGAGGAGTTCACGAGGAAGTCCTCGAGCTCGTCGATATACAAACCAAACAGAGTAGACGAGAGGGGGCACCCTTGTTTGACCCCGATAGTGCTCTGGATCAGAATGGAGAAGCCCTCAAGAGTCCTGAATCTACCAACCACAAACTTGTAGTCTCATAATAGCAGTCATCAACATATCCGAAATCCCAATCTCACTAAGCCTCTAGAATAGGGCCATCCTGAGAACAGAATCAAAAGCCTTCCGAAAGTATACAAAATAGTAGGGGATTCTCTCAAAACGGTGCCTAGCCTCCTTGATAATAGCCTACAGAGTGAAGATGTGATCCATAGTTTGGTAGTCAGCACGAAAACCGGCCTGACCTCTTGCTCTACAACCTCTCCTGTCAAGTTCACTAGATAACATAGTGTTCAGAGTTGTGACATAAAGTTTGGAAAATGTATGCCTGATCATTATGGTCCTATAGTTGTCAGGGTCAGAGATAGGCCCGGAGTTATGAATAGGATAAATCACATGTCTCGACCAAGGGTCAAGAAAACCAATACAGACCACTCTATTAAAGAGTGTAGGGAGGTAGGAGCCAAGGACCAAGGCACCAAGCTTGAAAAGGTCAGCCTGGAAATATTCCTCATCCGCCGCTCTGTTGCATCTCATGGATTTGATTTTCTCATAAACACTAGAGGGGATGAACAAATGATAATAAGGAGGGGGAGTGGGATGGAGGGATGGCTGATCAAAAATGTTATAAAGGGTAATGGTATGAAAGGTCAGGAAGTGAAAGTCAAGGATGGAGGGTGGGGGGAACACCGAGTAAATAAGGTGCGTCAGAAGATCTGGGGATTGCGAATAAGTGTCAGCAAAGGGATCTACACTAACAAGAGACAAAAGAACGTTTCTTACAGCAAAGAAAACGAAGGTAAGAATAACGCAAATGGGTGAAAGCATGAGAATGGGTCTCAAAGGCAGAGTGAATGGAGTAGTGGAAGGCTTTGCAGTTGGCATCGAACCATTGGTTCATAGGGAAAGTATTCAAACGCTTAGCTCTATGAGAAATGGGAGAAGGGTGGGGGATAGAAAGGATAGCAGACTCCCAAATGGCATCAGCAAGTAAATCAAACATGGAGGAGGCCTCGCACAAATCACTGAAGCAAGCAGGTAACAATAGCCTCCCAAGATGGAAGGAAAAGAGCTCACCATCACCCTCAGGAAAGCGGAATCGAGTAGGGGGCGTGCAACGATAGACGAGAGGCAAGAGGGCTGAGGAGAAGGTGATATGCAGGGGGAAACACGAGGCTGAGGAGAAGGCGATAAGAAGGGGGAAACGCGGAGAACAATGCTAAGAAGAGCATGGTCAGCAAAGGGGAAACGTGAAACGGTGAAGCTGTGAATGGAAGGAATGGAGGAGGAAGAAGTGATGGCATAGTCCACAACACTCGCGCCACCACCATGGCGCCAGCAGGTCAAGAGCTCAGACCCAAGAAAGGAAGATAGACCATTCAAAATGAACAAGCCAGAGGACTCGCAAAGCTGGAGGAGGTGGCGACCGTAACAGGAAAGCATCATCTGAGGTACGGTGAAGTACCATATTGGTCAGATCTATCTCAAAAGTGCAGATCGAATCAAAGCGACAGTCATGTATAGGAGTCTGGAGATTCCTAGTTCATGCATTGAAATTCCCGAGAATAATGATGTCACCCAAAGCAACAAACTATGAGACACACTCCTAAAGGTCACTAAATGGTTGGTGGAAAATAGCACTCAGCAATAAAGATGTCCCTCCATCAGTGATTCCTACGACCAATACGGACCCACATGAATCTGGCAAAGGCATCAGAGTGGACCACCAAGGTAGAACTCAAAATATCATCCCTAATCAAACAGGCAACACACCCAAAACTACGGACCCCACTTGAAGTACGAATCTCACGACAAAATGACAGCCATTGGCACCTAGCATGTCCAAGAAGAGGACACATGGGACTTTCGTGGGTCTTAGTGACAACCAAAATATCAGCAGACCCTATCGCATCGTGGAAGAGATCAGATAATGACCATAAAGAGCCATTACCATTCCAACAGTTGACAAGAAGAGAGAAAGTGGATGGCTTCCTCTTGTCCAACTATTGGCGAAACTGTCATGTGCTCTAAGAAGCCTATCTCGCTTCCCATTCGTTGGGAGGTGAATCACGAATGACTACTCTAAGGTTCCTGATAACATCCCATTTTCCTGCACGTCGAGCCTCTGCCACAATCCCCCAAGCATATTTTAGTTCTGCTACTTGTGCCTTCGTGAGATCTTCATCCAAAAAAATCTTAGAGGAAAGAGAGAACAACTTTCTCTTTGCCCTAAGAGCACGAAACCTGTCAAAAAATGAGAGGTATCTCCAAGGCCAATAGCATATCCAGGAAGAGGATGCATGGGACTCTAGTGGGTCTTGGTAACAACCAAAATATCAGCAGACCCCACTACATGGTGGAAGAGACCAGGTAATGGCCATAAAGAGCCATTACCATTCCAATAGTTTACAAGAGAGAAAGTGGAGGGCTTCCTCTTGTCTGACTACTAGCGAAACTGTAATGTGCTCTTAGAAGCCTATCTTGCTTCCCATCCGTTGGGAGGTGAATCACGAATGACTGCTCTGAGGTTCCAAATAACATCCCATTTTCCTGCACATCTAGCCTTTGCCACAATCCCCCAAGCGTGTTTTAGTTTTGCTACCTGTGCCTTCGTGAGATCTTCATCTGGAAAAATCTTAGAGGGGAGAGAACAACTTTCTCTTTGCCCTAAGAGCATGAAGCCTATCAAAAAATGAGAGGTATCTCCAGGGCCAAACTAGCATTTGTCCAATGTAATGTCAAAAAATTCAAGTTGATCAGTGAGGAAAGAATGTCCAACAGAAAGAGGGTCGAAAGTGGGAAGGAGACCACGGACACACAAGTTGAGCTCACAAGCCCGTCACGCACACTCATCATCTATCTTCCCCTGGACAATCTTATCTATGCTCAATATAGGTGCAGTAGTAGTTGTATTAGTGCAGAGAGATGCCCATGATTTCACCTTCTATTCAGTCTCAAAAATCAGAGAGGAGTGTACTGCAGCCATTTCCGTTTGTTGTTCTTTGATCTTTTCCAGCCCATCCAGTTGCTCAATGATGGATTCCAAGTTGGATTTCAAACCTGCAGTTTCAGAGATGAAGGTAGCAGACAAGTCTTTGATTTGGGAGTTGTTTAGCCTTGTGGCCTGCTTGAGTTCAGTAATTGCCTCCATCAGTGATAAAACCTGTTCTCTAAGCAGAGTATTGTCTATTTTCAGCTTGTTAACGTGGTCACACATCCTCTAGTAGGTCAGCGGTTGTGTTTGTGACAAGCATGTGTCCCCCGTAGTCATTTCCAAGTAGCAAAATGGAGTAACAAAATTGTCTTCGCATGAAGAAATGATGATGCAAACAAAAAAGACCTGAAACTGTCTCAGCAGTACCTCATACAAACAACAAAAAGCCCGATCAAGAGCAAAGAATAGGATCAAGGGCGTAGGAGGCAAAATGGCAGCGAATCACAGTCAAGACAATTGAGCGCATCAACACGCAGTCAAGTAAAAGTTTCAAAAACGTCACACTACAATACCAAAACATCAACAGATGATGTCGTCGAGATGAAAACGGTCTGTCCAGCCAAGAAGATCATCGTTGGAGCAGCAACCAAGAAGATCACCGTTGGGGTAGTAGCCAAGAAGATCACCATTTGAGTAGGTTCGGCTTAAGTGAGTAGCAACGTCCAAGACCTAGACGGTAAGAGGAGGAAAACTGCAGCAGTCGAACGGAAAGTCAAGGTAAGTAGAGACACGTTCGGCTTCAATGCAAGAGAGAGGGCCACGAGGAGAAGACAAAGACCAAGACTACGCGCAGAAACCAAATGCAATGAAAACACAAGCACGAGAAACACACGAAGGGAAGACCAACACAAGCAGAATACCTGCGAGAGACCTAGCAAAAGAGATGGCATCCATTGTTGCCAGAAAGTTGCAGAGATACGTGCGTGCAAGCCGAATGTCGAGGTCGGGCAGTGGGAGAGCACATCGCAGCAGGAGAGCACTCGCTACCTTTGGTATAGTTCTGATTTATGATGCAAATTGACACCAGGGAGGCTTGGGTCTCATCCAGCTCCCTCTTCTTCCAAGATTTTTTGTTCTTATAAGCCTGAAAAATTGATCAAACTCCGCCAAGAGCTCAAATTGCAATGAGCCAAAGCTATATCTGGGATCGAGGACAAACCACAAACTAATTTAGACATATCAAGCAAGAAGGAAGGCAATCATGGCTAGTCAGACTTTTAAGATTAGACCCTTTAGTTCTACCTCTCCCGTTGTTTTTATTAGAACTGAGAAAAGGAAGATGTTATTGGAATGATGTATGCACTTTTAGTTTTACATAAATTATTTACTATTTTGCTTCTGGCCATGAGTCTTCCTCAGGAAAATGTGATTTTGTACCCTCTTTGTGTTTAAATATATCTAGACTAAGCTTGTTTGTTTTGTGCTCTCATTTATTGACTCATTGGATGTATCTTCTCATTGAATTTTACAAAAAAATTCATTTCAAATTAAATTTAAACAATTTTCGAAGTTGTCGAGTTTTTGCTGAAAACTGGCAAAGTTTTCCCCAAATTTGTTTTTCAAACCTATGCAACTTTTTGGTTTTCACGAGTTTTCCAACTATAGTTAACAATATGAAACTTTTCGAATAGAGTTTCGTGTTTCTCTAAGATAGTTCATTATTTAATTGGCCAAGATTGACCAACCAATCGTTCATGATTCAAATAATGAATCCTTTTACGAAAGGTCATCATCAAGTCTGTTTTGTTTTTTAATTTGTTAGCCTATGCTTAATTTTTGAAGCCTTCAAAGTCCTCATTTGTGTTTTCAAGGGTTTGTTTAATTTGATTTAAGCTTTTGTTTTGTTCAATCTCTTGCTTTTGGTTTTCCCTTCGATTTGGTATATCTTAGGGCTTAATCAGACTTAGTAGTCAAAATATATGATCATTTAAGTGCCCAAAAAGTGGGCTCTCCAGGCACAATCGCATATTTAAAATATGGATGTTATATTTCATAGTTGAGTTTCACTTTTTGAAAATATATAACTTAAAATGACTTTATGTTATGTTTTTAAGTTACTTTATCACTTTTGATTTATCAATTTATTTATTTAAGTGACTATATTGCACTTTATGTTATATTTTCATGTTGAGTTGATTTTTAATTTTTCACTTAAGTGACTATAGTGCGCTATATAGTCTAATTTAATGTTGAGATTTACTTTAATGTTTTATTTAAAACATCCAAGTAAAAAAATGTTTTCAAATACATATTTAGACAATATGTAATCTACATAGTGTAAATATTCTATTTTGACCCATTTAAAGTGATTTTTACTTAATAAATAATTAGACGTGCTAAATAGGAAGTTTAAGTTGTGCAACTCAATAACATGTCTTTTTTTGAAATATGTCACATGCAAATGCATCTAGAGAACGAGATTTACCTCTTGCATGCAAATGCAAATGACTAAATCATGCAAATGCATCTATAGAATGAGATTTAGCTTGACAAACCCAATTGCATGTAAAGTCAAAGCATATTTTCAACACATGCAATTGCACTTGGAGAGTGCAATTTGCACTTGAAGCCAAAAATAAAACATGCAATGGCATCTATAGAGTATAGTTTTGCGATTGAATGGAAAAGACTGACTAAGGCAAATGCTAAAACAAGTTACATGAAAACTCCCTTCTACATGCAAAAGATGTTACATATAATAGCACCTGGAGAGTGTAATTTTCTTTTTGGAGGCAAGTGTTTGTCTTGGGCAAATAAAAAAGTGCATTTTTTAACATGTAATGGACTTCCAAGAGTCTGATTTGCATGTAAAATGCATTTCCAGCCAAAGATGTTATATGTAATGGCCCTTGGAGAGTCCGACTTTGCACTAAATGCCCATGCAATGACCCTTCAATGCCCCAATTTTGCACTATGAAGCCTAAAACGCCCAAAGCATGTCATCTATTGCATCTTTAAAATATGTAATGTGGCTGGGAGAGTACAATTTGCACCCAGCACATGCATTTCCAGGCAAACGTTGCATGTGATCACGCCTCTAGAATCCAATTTGCACTAAATGCAAACAAAATATCATATGTTTTTGCATTTAGAGAGTCCGTCTTTGCATTTAAACACATGCAAATGCTATTCAAGACCATGTTTTTGGCCATTTCTTGCCAAAACGCCTCATGCATATGCAGCAAAAAGGGGACGTTTTTCTCAAAAACACCAAGAAAAGTATGTTTCCAGCCCATGTGATTGATCTTGGAGGGCACGTTTTTGCAAAAGAATGCATGTAAATTCATGTGAAGACCATGTTTTTTACCAAGAACAGCAAAAATGTCCAATATATTTGCATCTCAAGCGCACGTTTTTCTCCAATAATGCCCATTAACATGTATTTTACTAAAACGGTTTGCATCTAAAGGGTTTGAAAGCTGCATTTTGACATCTACATGCAAAAACGTCCATGTATTTGACCTTGGAGATTACCATTTGCAACTTTGAATTGGTCAAAAGCTATTAATTAAGTTGTTGCATGCATTTGCACTTGGAGAACCCGATTTCAAAGAAGACTTGTTCATTTCAACTTCTCTTTCCTCCATTCTTGGCTCATTGAGCTCCAAGTAGAAGACTTCAACTTTGCTAATGTTTCTTGCTTATTTTGCTACATTATTGCATTGTTTGGCTCGTTTTTGTCTATTTGTTTGAAAGGCATGCCATATCTTTTGCATTGTCTTTAAATAAGTTGAAATATTCTCATTGCCAATGCTTAAAAATCCTCCCACACTCCAAAAACGAAATTGCATGCAAAGGGATATCTTGAAGTTTGTCAAGGTTTGAGTCAAAGCAAAAGGTACATCTTTCTTTTTGCTTTTAGTTTTGCTACTTGCTTTTAGTTTGTTTTTGGAGTAAAGTTGAAGATTCTTCCACAAGAAAGCAAGTGCATTTCCATGTCTTCATCCTCCATGTTCACCCATTCATCCAAATGCATCCAAACTCCATACTCCCATGACATGTCTCATTCTCCGAACCCCATTACATGTTTACCTAAAGTAAAATGGTGAATTTTTACTATATGTGATTGCACCTAGAGAACCTGATTTTGGTGAAAGGTCACTCTTTCAAATATCAGAATCATCATTTTTTCCATATTCATATACTTCTAACTTGCATTTTTGGTCATCCCAACAAAAGCCCCTTTGTTTTCCCACATGTAATCCACCCTCCTAAGCCCGATTTTGGCCATTTTTGCCCAAAATACACACTGCCTTATTCATTTCCAGCCACCAAATGTGTTCAACAAGCATCTAATACAAACTATGAACACTCACCTTTCTTAGACCCGTCATCAATACTCAAAATTCCAAAGCTTTCATGGATTCTATCCCATTGAGACTTTCATGTTGCAGCAAGTCAAGATATGTCAGAATTTCTACAAAGAATGGAGACATCCAATAAAGAAGGTGTGCTTCAAATCAAAAGAAGCAATAATTCATTTGGTCTCCATTTCCCCAATGGTTGTTCGAGAACCTAAGTTTGTATGGGAATGTGCCAAGCACTTTGCTTTAAAAAAACAGTTAAAGGTGTTGATGGAAAGTTGTTCTGCGTTTACATCCAGACACCATCAAAAAGGTTTTCAAAGTGTCAAAGAGACTCCAAAATGTGTCAATCTACAATGGAGGATTCAAGACAACTCGAATGAGAAAAAGCTTGATCACATCAAGTTTTCAAATGACAACTAAAACTCATCAAAGAGAATGCAGTGGTGCAGAATATAGGAATCCTTGATCCCATGATCATCACAAAGTACAAGGCTTTTGTTGATATTCTACAAAATTGATTCATATAGAATTAACAATTTCGACATTTTCTTCAAGTGTTTTCCAGCTTTGTAGATGCAGAAGATGGATTGCATGTAATCCAATCACATGTAACTTAAACACATGTAATGCAATCACATATAATCCAAAAATTCTTCTTTCCTAGTTAGACTAGGTCAAGGTGGTTGAGTTGCTCCCACTTTTTCCTCTTTTTCTCACATTTTTTCCTGTGTAAGAAGTGTTATCTTTTATTGTATACAAGAAAGCTCTGAAGAATAGTGCAAGCATAACTTTGATTGTGTAGTACTGTTTTGAAGAAAAGTGAATACAAAGAAACAATTGGAGCTGAAACTTTGATTGAGTGCAACAGTGAGAGTGCAAATTGGAAGCTTCGATTGTAATTTGTATCTGTTATCTTTTATTCATGTTATTGTTGGATGTTTTAAATAATTGAGCATGAGTTAAGAAGCAATCGGAGTTAGAGCTTTGACAAGGAGCAATTGTGGTGATACATAGACTAGAAGCTTTGACTGTAGCTTTTATTACCTTCTCAATTCACAAAAATAGATACCATTCCCTATTTTGGAAGTCTTTGTGCCCCAATGGTAGAAGTTATTCTTATAGAATAAATTAAAACAGGACTTAGAGCCAAATCAGTACACTTTTAATCAACCTTTGAATTGGTGTTAGTTTATCGGTATTTCAACTAATAGATAAGTGTAGTTTAGAGATTTAATCTTGTCAATTACTCACTCTGTAGGTAAGTGGATTCTTTCCTGAAAGCTACGAGGAAAGAATATTGGTAACATCCCTTACAAAAATCTCTCAACATTTTGCTTGCCTTGAGTTGATCCAAGAAACGATGATAAGGGGGGGGCCTTCCCTTTAAGGTAGGAGAGACTTGGTCTCATATGTTGTGATTGTTCTACCTATTTTTTGACAAGATTTGCACAAATTGTTGGTTACAAAATATCCACCCAACATAATTGACAAACATACACATCATAACTTCTTGTAGACATGCAGATTGACATTACCTTTGACACAAAGTGGAACCCATAGGACACATGGTTGCATCTCACTCATTCATCCTCTAACATTGCATGATGCTTTATCAACCCACAAAGGAGTGGAAGAATTTTTTTAATTGCCAATAGTTGACAATCTCTATTTCCACTTTATCCGCCAATTATCTTCTAATTGTTATTTGACAACTACAGAGTTGCAGATAATATTTCTTACAACTGCTAATTGCTTCTTGTGCATTTGTTGGTTAGCATTACTGTTAACTATAACACCCATGGAGGAGTGGTTGCACTATCCTTAACACAAGGAGGCCCTTTGGAGGTACATGGCAACATATCGCTTTATTAACCCATGACAACAATCCACATCATATTGACATGAGGAGCAGATGAATACTTCTAATTGCTAATAGTTAGCATCTTATTCTTATCAAATGTTCGTCGGATAGTGATGCTATCATCTTTAGCCACTTGCGAAAGCACAAATGACACATGCTTCTTGACTCAAGCCCTTAGCGATGGTTACATACAGCGCTACTCGCTCATTTGTAGCTCCAAGTGCATAACTAGGGGCTAAGCATGTGGGGGTGTGGATGAAGAACTCTACATTTTTACAATGCAAATGGACAAATATAAGACTTAAAGATGATTGTGCACCTAGGGAGATAAGCTAGCCAAGAGTTTTAACACATGAACTTACAATAGCTCAGAGAAACATAAGAAATCAATATGTTGAACACAAAAAAGGGAAAAAGGACTTAGGATGATTAGAAAATCCACCGGTGATTGAAAATACACAATTAGGTAGGGGACAGTCAACCACACAATGCAGATACATCCTATGTCCCTACTAATGAGGATTTTAAACAAACTAGTTGGTCAACAAAAAAACAAACAATCTTAAGCTAAAGGTATACACTTGGGATTTTTTTAATAAACTCTCAACCTGTAGAAGAATACGTAAAACCCTAGAATTTGCAGAATAGATAATAGTTTAAGGTTAAAATTTAGGTTAATCTATGTATTAAATCTTATATGTTTTAAAAATAATTTTAAATTAGGATTAACTTTACAAGGTTTATGCTAGAACAATTTTTATTATTAGAATTATTTTTAATTAAATAATAAATTTAATTGTAAATCTAATTAATAATTATTTTATTCTATTGAAGTTGGGCTTACAATTACTATGGCATAAATATAATTAAAATTTAAAACAATATATAGCTTTAAAATATTTATTAGTACTAATTGAAACTTATGGGTAAATTAAAATAGGCCATCAATGGTACTAGTGGGGAATTGAAAATAATAGTTATTTTAGCCTAATCAAGGTATGATAATGAAATTATGGGTAAGTTAAAACAGTCCATCAAAGGAGCATCATATATTCAGTTCAGAAGATTCAGATTGAACAAATAGCAATATTAATGATATCAAAATGGTTATATGCATCAAAGGGATCATTACCAAGATTACCAAGTTTATCTGCTCAAGCAGCTGTAGACAATTTGGTAAGATAGCCTAATTTTCCTCATGATTGGGGAAGTAAACTATTACCTTATATGGTATGAGATGCCAGTCTTTATGCACTAACATATGAAGCTTGGTAAGTTTGAAAACAGCTAATAGATTTTAAGTTATGTAGCTATACAAATGCTCTGTTTTCATGCATAAACAAAGGAAGAACCCTTGAGCGGTGCTTAGAAACAAGGATAAACAAGTAATTTCTCGGGTATTTACTTAATGAAGTTTGTAATAGACTTACAAGGTTTATCAAATAATCAGACCCTTAGATCATTGTAGCCTTGATAATCTCTTCTATGATAAGGATGGATATTATCATAGCCACAATAATTTACAAGTAAGTTTCACGCTTTTTCTATCAATTTCCTAGTAATTATATTTTTCTAATATTGATCCAAAAATGATCTTTGTAGAAGGCAAAGTTTGCAGGTCTTGAAGGCTCAGCCTTAAGAAAGTAAATAGACTAAAGATTACCAATGTAACCCCACTACTAGGGTATGCCAGGACAGCAGGACATCAGGAGGAATTTTCGGGACGCGGAGAAAATGGGCCTCATTTTGAGGACGGCGGGAGGATAGCCAAGGGATGTTAGCAAGGGAAGGATGGGGCAAGGAGGGGTGTTGTATAGTATACATATAGAACTTGAAATGCTTGTTATGAAGTGATGTTTCAATAGAACATACAAAATTAAAATACTTGAACATAGACAAATTGCAACATGAACTAGAACCATTAAACATAATAGCATATTACATACCCAATAGTAACATTCAAAAATCAAAAATCAAATACAAATTCAAGTACCCATCCCAGCAGCAGCATGGTTGCGAAATGGCGAAGGTAGGGGTTACTTGGGTACGCAAGTACCTGATGTAGGGATGTCTCGAGGACGGGTACTTCAAGGTTTGGGAGGGGGGTGTGAGTCCCTGTGTTACACTGAAGATTACGAACAGAAAAGCTATGAGAAGAAATCAGCAATATATTATTTTGAATAAATCAAATATGCTTGATTTCCGTACAAATTACATGCCTATGTAAAGATGCAATGTGCGTGTACTCTATTAAGGGGTATGCCTTGCACCCACTATAATTGTATAATTTTTAATGTACTAGACTTAGGCCCCTTGTTATACCAAAGGTTTGTCTTGCCTTCGTTCTTTTCCTCCAGTGCCCGCACTAAATGAAAGAACAAAAATACAAAACATTATAATCAATTTTTATTTAATAATAAAAATCAAGGCTTATGTCGTTTGCCGAGCACAAAACAAATATACATAGATAGATAGATAAATAGATAGACAAATATGTATATGTAATAAAATATTATTTTCTATGTTAATCAATTTCTAAAATTAACAATATAAAATTTGGGGGTGGGTAGATTAGCTCAAGCAAGTGATCATAAGGTCCATTCTCCCCCATCCTTGTGGTACTAGAGGGCTTGTCACACTAGCATCGCCAGTCATGTGGAAAAAAATTACTATGTCCACTGCAATTTTTTCTGGGGGAGGAGGGGGGTAGCCAATTCATGCAGTCTAAAAAAATACATAAATCAGTAACATATACTAATATTTAGTCTTTTCTAATATAACTTTCTTTATTATTTTTTTACTATATTATAATATTGTATATATGGCCTTTAATATTGTATAAAACTTATAAATATTATTATATATTAAAATAAACCCAACACCCCCAGAAACATTAATGATGCTTGAAAACCTAAATCAGTATATGGACTCAACGTAGTTTGAAGAGAGGAATGTGCACAATGACTGTTTGTTCAAAGAGTGACTACCGCCCCTCTCAGTAAAGGTTCACCTGTTTAAGATCCCATTCTAATTCTAGTTGTTGGCCTAGCATTAGTAGAAGCACTAGTGAAAAATGCAGATTTGGTACGGTACCTCTCTATTTATTTTGCACGTATAATCCAGAGATGAAAAGAGAGCCAAGAGCAGCATTGCCCCCTACTATTTGTAAGGGGATTGTCATAGAATTGTAGGGCTCCACTTAGACCTTGTGTTCATAATGATCCTCGTGCTTGACCTCGTTAAACCCCACCTGTTGTATAATAATGGAGTGCAGGTTGTTGATAATCAAAAACATTCTAGTTCCCAAGATCATGAAAGCGAGAATAGTTAATATTATTATGATTCAAAAAGAAACATTTTCTAAAGATAGCAATCCACTTTAACCAGGGAAGTATGAAGTAATTGCTTATTACATATAATGGGCCAAAAAATGTGGACCAAATTGGTGGTTAATGACTATATTCAAAAGTTGTTTTGTGAAGCTACTATCAATGTTGTATTGGGTTTCAACAGAAACCGCCACAATTGGGGTCATCCGGTGAGTATCCATCATCACTCAAATGTGGGATAATGGATACCTAAAAGAATCAGTGTCTATTCAAGATAGGGTTGGTTAAGCACAAGATGGGGACTTCAAGTACTTTCTCATTCAGCACCTGATTCTATTTACTTAGCAGCAAAAGGACCAAATGAGAGAGCTAACAGAAGGCCTCCAATTCTTTTTTCATATAAAGAATAGAGGAAGATAGGAATCAAACAAATAGAAAATAGACAGAATTATTTCCTCTGCAGTCACCTTGAAATTTTGTGAACTATTTTTTCTATTAATATAAAAGGAAGCTGCCCCCAAGGCAACAACTTGCACATCAGAAAATATATATTGAAGAGAGAGTTGGTTAAGCATAAGATGATGGACTTGGAAGGCTTTCTCATTCAGCACCTGACTCTATGTCTCAGCAGCAAAATGACCAAATTAGCAAGCTAACTGAAGGCCTCCAATTCGTCTTACATAAGACGACTAGGAAAGGATATGAATCAAACAAGTTGCACATAGATGGAATTATTTCCTCCTTGAAGATGTGTAAACTTTTTTGAATTTTCTATTAATATAAAAAAAGGGAGCTACCCCAAAGGCAGCTCTAGCTACTTTAATGTAATGTCCACATTTTTTTCAATACTGGAGTTTCAGGGATTAGCCTATTATTGTGATCCTAGTAGGCTAATTATTGTGGATAGAGGGTCTTCTGAGGCAATGGCTTGGCGTGGGAGGGTCTTGTCTTCTCCACAATTCAGTAACTTACACTTTGGTCTTTATTTGGCTCAGATTGGACTTCGTTTGGGCTTAGTTTTATGTACTTACTATTTGTGGTAAGTGGGGTGTTGATTGAGATGTACCCTATTCTATTTTTGGAATGTGCATTTGGTCACATGGAGAAATAGTAGGTATGACTCCTATTTCAAACGGCATATTTAAATTATGAGTATTTTGGGAGTTATTATATTTTTAGTAGCCAAATTATTATTCAATTATTAATGGCTTATTATAAACTTATAATTTAACTTTACAAATGTTGGGTGGATATTTTGCAACCGACAGTTTTGGGTAAAAATCCAGTCGCAAAATAGGATGACCAACTATAACGTGCGAAACAAAGTCTCTCCTATCTTAAAAGGAAGACTCCCCCTTCCCACCGTTCCTTAGATCAACTCAAGATAAGCAAGAGGTTGAGAGGTTTTGTAAAATGGATGTTACCAATATCCTTTCTTCTTTACTTTCAAGAAAGAATCCACTTGTGAAGTGAGTAACGGGCAGAGTGGATCTCTAAATACGCTTCTATCAAGAGCTGAAAACAGTGATACCGATAGACCTTCACTAACTCAAAAGCTAGCTGAAAATGTACTAGTTTGGCTCTAAGTCCGATCGTACTTCTATATGGAAAAGCTTTACAATTAGGGCACAAAGACTTCTAAAAGTAAGAATAACTTAACTATTTTGTGAATTAAGAAAGAAGTACAAGCTACAGACAAAACTTCTAGCTATATATTTCCACAACCGCTCCCAGTTAATGCTTTGGCTCTGATCACTTCTTAAATCACTATGCTTTTTTATTGAACACATAATAATAACATGAATCAAGAAAATAGGCACAACTTATAGTCAAAGCTTCTAATTTGCTCTATCACAATTGCTTCTAGTCAAAGCTTCGAATTCAATTGCTTCTTTTATTCACTTTTCTCCCAAATTTGTACTACACAATCAAAGTTATGCTTGCACAAATGTTGCAAAGCTTTCTTGCATATAGCAACAGATGATTTTTACAATGAGGGGGCACTCTTTTATATAGGCACAGGAGTTGAGAAAAAGTGGAGGAAAAAGTGGGAGCAACTCGCATTACATGTAATTACGTATTTTCATGTAATACATCCTCTTCAATTACAAACATGAAAGAAGAAGAAGAAAGACAGAAGAGAAGGAAACAATCCTAAGGATTTTTCTGAAGGGCCTTGTACTTGGCAATGCTATCAAGGATAATAATAGGATTGAGAGTTACTGTATTTTGTGCCACTGCATTCACCTTGATAACCATGGTGTTGCATCTTTTGATAACCTCTAACTTTGATTAATTGTCCGTTGTCATGTGGAAACTTGATGTGATCCAGCTTTTCTTGCTCAACTTGTCGTGAATTCTCCTTTGTAGATCAGCACAAACTGGAGTCTCTAACACTTTGAAAACTTTCTTGACGATGTTTGGATGTAACTCGGAATAACTTTCCATTAGCACCTTAACCTCTTTTTTATTTTATTTTTCGAAGTGAAGTGCTTGGCGCATGGGAATGCATGCTTTTGGAAATTGCTGATTTTTAAAAAGTGACGTGGACTTTCAAAATGTCATTGCACAGAAAATGGATTACATGTAAATGCAACATGCAAGGGAAGATGAAAAGCATGGAAAGATGCGGAAACATGTATTTGCTCATGGAGGCGCAAATGCATATGGAGAGATGGAAATGGAAAATGGAGGAAAGATAATGAACTTTACAGTCATCTTTGGTGAAAAGGTGAAGTCAAAGTACATGAGAGATGAAAATGACATCTTTTTGACTTTTCAAAAAGTGACTTATAATCAAAATCGGACCTTTGAGATACAATTACATGTAAGGCATTTCGTGTAATAGTGTTGTGCGAATGCATACAAAAAGTGAGATGAGTAAAAATGGAAGCGCAAAAATGAGATCACATACATGTGCGGATGGTGAATGAGATGGAAAATATGTAATCGCATTTGTCGAATGGTATGTTAAGTGTTGTGACATGGAAGATGAAAATGAAACGTGACAATGCTTTCACATGAAGTGAAGCAACAACAAGTTCTTGGGAAAGAACTTGAAACTTCACCAAAAAATGAAGGAAAAAGAAAAAGCAAGCAAGCAAAAAAAGAAAAACAAGCACAAAACAAACACATGTTTGGTTTTAAACTCAAACGTGTCAATATGCAAATTGCTTTCAAGTGCAAATTCGAATTTGGAATTTGGAAAAATTCCAAAAGTGTGAAAATGAGAGTTTTCATCATTTTCAAAGGCAAAAGGCACTTTTCGTGGCATATATATGGACAAGTGTGCAATAACAAGCCATAATATACATGAAAATAGCAAGAGAAGCATGAATTGATGAGCAAGTTTGAAAATGTCCACTTACTTTAAGGGTAAAGAAACAAAATAGCAAGTTTTATAGACTTGACGACCAATCCTCCCTCAAATCCAGATTTTCAAACAACTTTTTTAACTTTTTCCGCACTTGCATGTAATGGACATTCAATGGTCGAATTTGACATGAAAGTGTCAAATACATGGTCTCCAAACACAATATCATGCATTTAAATCTCAAAAACAATCCCTCTTGATCAAAGGCATGGGCTGAAAATGCATTTTTTTGAGTTTTTTGAACAAAAACATGGCTTTTTTATACAAAAGTCTGGGCCGTTTTTGCAAAAACGTGGCCAAAATATGCATGTTTTTGAGTCATTTTTGACTTGTGAATGCAAAAACAACTTCCCAAAATGCATATACATGGATCAAAATGCAAAAAAGTGACTCCAAAATGCAAAAAAGTGTATAAAAACTCTAATTTTCTGGGCGTTTTTAGCAAAAACGTGATTCATAAAAGGCATGAAATGAATTCATTTTTGGCTTCCAAGTGTAAAAATGTGAGCCAAGATGTATTGCAAATGATTGAAGATGCCAAAATGCCTCTTTTCCTTACAAAAACGTAATTTAAACCACTCAAAATGGATTTATTTGAAGATTTTTCCACAAATGTGCCCTTGGAGGGAGTTTGGAAAAACGTTTTTTAGCAAGATATATCCATTTTCAATGTTGGAAAATCCATGGCTAAGCAAAAACGACCCTATTGGAGAAGATCTCATGTAAAACCATCACGAATATCTCTCAATGATCAAAATCGGGTTCTTGGAGGGCAAAGACATTTTCTTCTTCAAAAAACGGACTTTTTGAGTGTCATTGCATATATCAAAACATGTTTTTTGATCAATATCGGACCTTTTTGAGTCACATATTTTAAAATGTGCATCTTATCAAAATCACACTTTTTGGATGCCATTACATGTTTTAAAATATGCTCATAAGCAAAATCAGACCTTTTGGGGGAGGAAACATGTTTTAAAATGCATCTCACCTTTTAGATGTAATAGCATCAAAACTTCACTTTTGCTGCAATAGAATCAAAAGGTCCACTTATAATAGACTTTTGATGTAATGACATTGAAAAGGTCCACCAAAGTGAACTTTATATGTAGTGACATGTAAAATGTCCACTTTTGATGGATTTACATGTAATTGCATATAAAATTTTCACTTTTGAAGACTTTAAATCATTTAAATCACTTAAAATTATAAAAATGTTACAAAATAGGCCATAAACAATATTTATTTATCAATTTAAAAATATAACATATAAACATTATTTTAAAAGTAACACTTAAATAAGCATTTGATTTAAAAACCAAAAATTAAACTGGAACTATATAGTTATATAGTTAAAGTGAAAAATTAAAAAGTAACTCAACTTAAAATTATAATATAAAGTGCACTATAGTCACTTTAAATTAAATTTAATGTTAAAGTAACTTAAAAACATAACAAAAAGTAAATATAAGTTATATTTATCAAAAAGTGAAAGTCAAATTAAAAATATAACATCATATTTTTAATTTGTATTGTTGCACCAAAAGGGTCCACTTTTTGGACACTAAAATGACCATATCTTTTAACTAACAACTCCGATTACACTCTAGGTTAAACCGAATCGAAGGGAAAAACGAAAGGCATGACATGAGCAAAATCAAAGGACTAAAAACCAACAAACACAAACTCAAAAGCAAAGAACGAACGATGAAGGTTTCAAAAATCAAACAAAGGCTCGACAGAAAGCAAAACAAAACAGACTTGACGAAGGTCTTCAGTAAAATGATTTGATATACGAATTGAAATGGATCGATCGATCAACATTAAGTAATTGAATATCAAATTCAAGCTTAGAGAAACACGAAACTATTTTGAAAAGTTTCGTGTTGTTACCAACATTTTGTGGTGACAAAATGTAAGACAACAATAATTTCATTTAAGTTGAGGGTTAAGTTGTCACTGGAAAGAGTCATTTATTAATTAGTTAAGCCAAGTCAAGTTAAAGAATCTAATGGAAGCTTTTAATTAATGTTGTGTAGTGAAGCCTCTTGAGTGAAGTTATATTTTGGCAACAAAAAGGGCATGTGGAGGTTATAAATACAAGCCCATCTGTTGAGGAAAGCACGCTTGAATGTTTATTTTCTTTTGTTGCCTTTGTGGATTTTTTGAGGTTCTGAATTTTGTTGCCCTTGCTGAGGTATAAGGGAAGCTAAGATGTAATAACCCCAATAGGTTATAACTTCTTCAAACACCAAAAATCTTTATACTTCAGTTGTTTGACATTTCGTCAAACACTTTGCAAGCAAGCTCTGATACCACTGTAATGACCCTCCTCAAATCTGCCTTCAAAAATGCTGATGAAAGCTCAAGGAATTACATCAAACAATTCACATGCAAGGGACGTATGACTGATATAGTATTTCAGCTAGCTTCAAATGACTTCTTTTTTTTTAATTTGCATCACTGAGAATCTTGTGCTAGAAGACTCAAAATGGACTACACAATGACCTAACATGAATGTGCAACTTATTCTGACAATATTCAATGCATATATGTCACTGAAACTACTTGCAATATGCAGCTACAGCAACTAGTATTTTTGACAAACACTTGGGATGTAAAATTATAACATTATTTATGCCAAAAAGAGAACCTACAGCCAATTGACATTTTGTCAAACAATTGGCATGCAAACTAATAAGCTGATCATGAATGAAATGAACACCTACAGCCAACTGGCACTTTTACAAACAGTTGGTATGCAAACTAACTAGCTGATAAATAATAATAGTGAATTGCTCAAATGACACCAGCAACTATTATCTCCTTAATTGCAATGAAATTTCCAATGCTCATGAAATATGGCCAAGACTTTTTTGGCATTTACATGGATTACAAAAAATGATAATGCTGGTATAATGCACACCTACAGCTGAAAGCTTATAACACCCTAAAAAGCAATACTAACAAAAGAACCTGGTTGTAGATAGCTGTAATAATTTCCTTCAATGTTGCCCCTTCTACTTTGCTTTTTCGGACTGCTTTTTCGTACCCGCTTTTTCAGCCTGCTTTTTCGGTTCTGCTTTTTCGGATTGCTTTTTCGTATCTGTTTTTTCGGATTGCTACTATGTTGAATCTCAAGACCATATCTTTCAATGGCGTCAAGATTTCTAGCTTGAAGGGATTTCGTCCTTCAAACTATATAGACATAATCTCCAGAAAATTCCCCAATTTCTTTGATATTTCCAACCATGAATAAATGAGGGCTATCCTTTTTCTTTTAATCCCTTCCTCACTTGCTCCACGCTTCCGTCTTGCCAATGTGGGATAATACATGAGTTTTAATATTACTTCTTTTTTCCTTTTACAAAGTCCATGTATGTACTCAAAAGGGGGACTCTTGATTTTTTATAAAGTGACTTTATGAAACATTATAATATTTAATTTTAAATAGTCACTTTACTGTTGTAACTTCAAACATTAAAATAATATACCAAATAAACTTGGAATCTCACATTTAATAGCTCATCAGAAAGAGCCCAACAAAACGCATCTCATCCTGTCACTGAAAATCGAAAGCACTGCATCCCCCTATTGGCTTACTAAAAATAGTAAGTCTTTCCGAAAACCCAACAAACGAACTCCGTTTGGCCTGTAATTAAATTTGACTAGGCCAAATAACCTCAGGATCCCCTTTGAAGTCCTGGTTAGCCCTCAGGACCATACAAGAATGGGCTAACGACAACATACATCCAGACTGGCTAAGTGGGGGGACATTACAGTCCGCCCTTCCTGAAATTGCTTGTCCCCAAGCAATGGCTGAACAACAAACTAGTCACTCCACCTGGATCCCAAATGTAGTCATGAACTATACTGTTGTCAGTCAACATAAGCTCCTGCAACTACCTCTGAAAATTAACCAAGAGGAATCCATAATCAAATTGGCGAATACAACTCACCCAAACTCCAAAGTCAGGAACCCATGAGAAACAAGCTCTCGAAATATCAGAACCCAAGTAGAGTAGATAACCCAAACTGCCAACATAGTAAATACCATCAACACATCCCACTAGCCTATGTGGAATGTACAATACAATTCTGCAACAACGATGAATACTCCCGCATGAAACTGCACCAAATACAGAGAATCCACACACTGTACATCTGCTGCAGTTAACACAACTTTGCAGATTACCGGCCACTGTCTCATAACCATAACACCCATGCACTACTGACGGTGAATAGTCATTACACGGTAGATAGCAAAAACGAGACCCCAGTCCAAACCTGTCTGCCATCAACTCCTCAACACATGGATCAAAAGCAAACCGATGAACATATCCTACAGTATAATGCCAGTAAAAAGAACCAATCCCAGTCAAAGACTCATCCTGCAGACGTGATACAACCAACTGTGACTGATCATCAACTAAGTCAAAGGATGATATAGCCAAGAGTGCAGAATCAACAACATCACTAGTCTCTGCGCCCTCCAAGTCAAATATATCACAATGCTCAGCCATAGCGCCCAACTCAGTTGAACCTGCCTCCAGTGGAAACGGACCAAATATGCCAATACTAGTGTCGTAGACAAATATATCCTCATCTCCACTACCTCTATCAACCTCGACCATGGACATTCGCGGATCACCAGACACCACAGCTTATGACTGCACAGAATCTGGTAAAGACTGCAGTCGCTCTAACTCCATGGTCACCTTAGCCAAATGAAACTGTGACTCCTCGAAAGCCAACTGTGTACTCTCAAGAATCTCAAAAGTCACCTCGAGCTGCTGAATAAGCTCACTCACCTCATCTTCCTTGGCCAATAATGCTTCGTATGCTGTACTCCCCCACTCCATAAGATAATCTCTATTGGCTACCAACTGCATATAATTCTGTCTCAGAATCCGAATAGCCTCCCATAAAAAGTGGATCTTTGTCAAGGAAAGATAACTGCCTCCCTGCTCATCACTAGTAGGAGAACCCCATCCATAAACTGCTAACAACTGACGAGCAGCGTCGAAATGCTGGCAAGCGATAGCAATGTCTCGCTCACTAACTCTCAATTGACTAGACACATGATGGCATTGGCTAGACTGTCTCCCACAAACCTCCTCTGACGCATTGTCTAAAGGAGTATCCTCAAAGTCACTGGTCTCTAGAGTATTACCATCCATATCCTACGAATCAACTCCAAAGCTCATATCAACATACAGAGTATCAAAGTCTGTAGCACTACTGTCAAACTCCTCTGTACCAAAAGAAACTGTCGAGGAAACTAAGTCTTCAAAACTGCCCACTGCATCCTCCTAGATGTCATCAATGCCAATATGATCCTAGGACTCATCTGTACACACTGCCAAATATGAAAGATCATCAACACATTCCAGCAAGAATGGTCGACTGGATATATGAACAAAGCCCATCACCGGTGTATAAAAACTAATACCAACATCGGACAAGCTGCCTGACATTGTCCCTGTATCCTGGATGTGAATGCAAGATGAGCTCGCAACATTATCAACGACCCCATTTGATTTACGTGCCACAGAAAGCTGAGTATCAGGAGTGCAAGATAAAACTAAACTCAACTCCATGCCATGCTTATCCCCATGTCTCTCCCAATCCTGTAATGCCAATGGAGTATTTACCAAAAAAGTTCGAGTGTCCTCAAGCTCGCGAGAAAGCCTGTCAACTTCCTCCTCCTTCCTCCTCAAGGCATCTGAATAGTCTCCGACAAAGCTAAGAAGATGGTCACGATCTGATAGAAGATGTAAATAACTCAACTTCATCGTTCCCATTCCTTCCCTAATCGCTTGTAAGTCAACACAAGAACCTGTTGTGACTCCTTTCTGTCTCTCCTGCCGTTGAATCATCCAAATGTGATTCTCAATCAATTCATGCATCCTGTCATGATGAGATAAAGCCACGACAATATCCTTGTCCCTTGTCTTCAACTGGCTTGCCAAACCAAGTGAAGAGCTACTAGCCTCTATCTCATATGAAGAAGCATCCAACTGTACCTGATACTCATTTTCTGCAAAGTCCTGAATGCTCACTTTTTGATCAATTGTACTATCCTCAAACATGACAGTATCCTCAACTGCTGTAACTTCATCCAGCCCAATCGTACTGTAATCACTATCGGTGTCAATCACACAATCCGGTGTGCTTGTGATATCACCTTCTGATGCAACTAGCTCAATCTGCACAACATCTGTAACCCCTTCTACCTGTGAAGATGATGCAAATAAACCATTACCTGAATATCTGCTAATGTCTCCCTGTATCGAATCCGCATGTCTGTTAAACTCCTCATACAAGTTTCTGCTTGTCATAAGGAAGGTACGATCCTTAGGCCTATCAAAACGTTCAATCAATCTCTCCGTAAACTCTACATATGAGGTAATGTGTGCATGACCCATAGTGACCATACCATGATGCCACGTCTTGTGTGCTAACCCATCCAGGTGAATTGCTGCATACTTAATAGTTTCTTCCTCAGGCATAGGGTTCATTTAAAAGTATGTGTCAAGCTTTTGAATCCAAGCTCTTGCTGTACACTTCCCCGAGCCATCATAATATGGTAACTGAAGTTTCCCTACTTTCTTTCGTAGCTCATAGCTCTGGTTCCTGTCATGTCCACATGGCATATGCTTCATCCGCACATCTATATACTCCCTAAAGGTAATTGCAGCAATAAAATCTGGACCTCCGGCTTCCCAATCTCTCCTCAACTGGTCCTGTATATCAGTGATCTGGGGCTCTGGTACGGGTTGCTCTGGGGCTTTAGGAGGAAATGTGGGAATCATGGGGCTTGAACTCACTGTCCTAGCTTGCTGGGGTGCATGACCGAAATTGTTCCCAACTTGTTCGCCTCTATTATGTGCCCCATCCTGATTATTACCATTCTGATTATTTCCTCCACCCACATTAGCATTCAACTCCATTTGACAAGCCATCATCTGCATCATAAGCTCTAATCTTTGACTCTGTTGCTGTGCTCTTTGCTCTACTAATTGTTGTCCCTGTGCTAAGGTGTCTAATAATTGTAAGAATCTTTCCTTTCCCTGATTTGGACCGGCATTCATTTTGTCAAGAATTTTTCTCTCTATCTAGCTATTCCAAATTCCCTATAAGACCTCCACAGGATGGCAGGAAACCGCTCTGATACCACTGTAATAACCCCAATAGGTTATAACTTCTTCAAACACCAAAAATCTTTATACTTCAGTTGTTTGACATTTCGTCAAACACTTTGCAAGCAAGCTCTGATACCACTGTAATGACCCTCCTCAAATCTGCCTTCAAAAATGCTGATGAAAGCTCAAGGAATTACATCAAACAATTCACATGCAAGGGACGTATGACTGATATAGTATTTCAGCTAGCTTCAAATGACTTCTTTTTTTTAATTTGCATCACTGAGAATCTTGTGTTAGAAGACTCAAAATGGACTACACAATGACCTAACATGAATGTGCAACTTATTCTGACAATATTCAATGCATATATGTGACTGAAACTACTTGCAATATGCAGCTACAGCAACTAGTATTTTTGACAAACACTTGGGATGTAAAATTATAACATTATTTATACCAAAAAGAGAACCTACAGCCAATTGACATTTTGTCAAACAATTTGCATGCAAACTAATAAGCTGATCATGAATGAAATGAACACCTACAGCCAACTGGCACTTTTACAAACAGTTGGTATGCAAACTAACTAGCTGATAAATAATAATAGTGAATTGCTCAAATGACACCAGCAACTATTATCTCCTTAATTGCAATGAAATTTCCAATGCTCATGAAATATGGCCAAGACTTTTTTGGCATTTACATGGATTACAAAAAATGATAATGCTGGTATAATGCACACCTACAGCTGAAAGCTTATAACACCCTAAAAAGCAATACTAACAAAAGAACCTAGTTGTAGATGGCTGTAATAATTTCCTTCAATGTTGCCCCTTCTGCTTTGCTTTTTCGGACTGCTTTTTCGTACCCGCTTTTTCAGCTTGCTTTTTCGGTTCCGCTTTTTCGGATTGCTTTTTCGTATCTGTTTTTTCGGATTGCTACTATGTTGAATCTCAAGACCATATCTTTCAATGGCGTCAAGATTTCTAGCTTGAAGGGATTTCGTCCTTCAAACTATTGAGACATAATCTCCAGAAAATTCCTCAATTTCTTTGATATTTCCAACCATGAATAAATGAAGGCTATCCTCTTTCTTTTAATCCCTTCCTCACTTGCTCCACGCTTTCGTCTTGCCAATGTGGGATAATACATGAGTTTTAATATTACTTCTTTTTTCCTTTTACAAAGTCCATGTATGTACTCAAAAGGGGGACTCTTGATTTTTTATAAAGTGACTTTATGAAACATTATAATATTTAATTTTAAATAGTCACTTTACTGTTGTAACTTCAAACATTAAAATAATATACCAAATAAACTTGGAATCTCACATTTAATAGCTCATCAGAAAGAGCCCAACAAAATGATCTCATCCTGTCACTAAAAATTGAAAGCATTGCATCCCCCTATTGGCTTACTAAAAATAGTAAGTCTTTCCGAAAACCCAACAAACGAACTCCGTTTGGCCTATAATTAAATTTGACTAGGCCAAATAACCTCAGGATCCCCTTTGAAGTCCTGGTTAGCCCTCGAGACCATACAAGAATGGGCTAACGACAACGTACATCCAAACTGGCTAAGTGGGGGGACATTACATAAGAAGTATTTTCAAATCACTGCTTAAGTAAAGTGATTCCATTTAATCTCCCTTATTGTTATGTCTATGGCTGGGAGGATTATTATTGTGGAGGAGATTACATTTCTGAGGTTTTTAGAATTCTGAGATTTATTTTTGAGGATTGCATTTGCAATTGCGTTGAAGTATACAATTGCTCTCTTCTCCTATTGTATTTTACTGTGGCTAGGGAGAAATTACTTTTAAATGAATTTGTGAACAAATTGGAGGATTCTTTAATAGCTACGATTTACATCTAAGGATCCACACGGGTTATTCAGAGGCAACCGTTACTAGTCTTTGCAGCATTTGGTATTTTCGGGAAGTGCAGATTTCATTTCCAGGCACCGCATGGGAAATCCGAAGCAATTCCAGCATTTTCTCTCACCTGTGATTTCTCCAGGAGGCTGCGTTTTGCATGTTTGCAAATACATGTCATCATACAAGCTGTGATCTGATTTTTCAGGATAGCTGTTCACACTATGGCCATTGGGGTTAATAAATCTGCTCCTGCATACAGATTCCAAAAGTTACTGTGATTTTTCTCAATACAATAGAGCTTAATAATGGCATGATTATTATTTGGTCTCATTGTTCTAGTTATTGCAATATCCATTCAGTATTAGTGGTTATAGAACACTTTCAGAATTATGTATGCAAACAAATAAGGAAGAAGTAGTAAATCAGTTGTTTGGTATTCATTTATACAAGAGCCTTCAATGTTTGATTTATCTAGTAATTATGAGTAGCTCATAACATATCCTAGTATTGTGCTAGAAAGTTAACAATCATATGCACAGTGATTGTTGAATTGCTCGCCAATTGTTTGACGAAATGTCAAACCACTGATTAGTGTGGAAATTGATGATTGTTTAAGCCATAAACAATAGGGGTTATTACATTTAATCTATCTGTCTGTCTATGTGCACACACAATGCCTTGTAAGTTGCAAGTTATAATATCCTTTTCTTGGTATTGTAGAAGATTTGAACTCCACACAATTTAGCTGCCTACAACATGGACATTGCCATTAAACAAAGTGCCCTTCGACTTAAGTTATAATATCTTTTAACAATGCAAGACATTTTGTGGTACATAGTCATCTTGCTATCTTGAAATTACTCTTCTGTAGGAGAAAGACTGCAGGATTTCAAGTTGCAGAAAATATACAAGACCTACTTTAAATGCTACACAACAAATGCAACAATATATAAATTAAAGGAACAGATACCAACATTGAGTGTGTGATCAAGATTTTATGGTTTGAAGGAGGGGGCCTATATAAATCAGCATACATCCCTGACTACAGTAATTCTATGTAAAAGGCCAACGGTCATCAATAAGACCACAAACAATGGCTAAGTGCTTCTAACTATTTTTCAATGATATACAGGGACATGTTCCCAAGTTTTCTCCTGCATCTGCATCCCTAAAACATCTTGGGGATGCAAGGATGCTTCAAAAACATCCCTAAGGCTGTCCTTGGGCACCTGAGCAGACCCAGTCACTGGGAGATGCAGGGAGACATCAGAACATGTCTATGGATGCCCCTTCCATCCCAAGAATACCCAAGCATCCCATTTCGTCACCATTTGAAGATCCCTTTAGCTAGGGTTTTGTAATGACCCTCCTTATAAAGGCCACTGAAACCCTCAAACTGAACTTAGGAATTTTGTCAAACACTTGGCATGTAATGAATAATAACAGTAACAATATTCAGAATATGGCAATTTCAGATTTGATACTTTCAGAATATAATCGCAGAATTACAATATATATAAAGCCTTTGAACGATATTTCAATTACAATGCAATAAATTCTGAAATTGTTTTATTACCAATTCTGGACTGATTATTACAATGACTGTATGACAGCAAATTTACCCAAAAATTGACATATATTTCAGAATGCAAGAACCTGGTTTGAAGAACTATGAAAGAACACCACGTTTTGCTGCAGATCGTTGATGAAGACCTCCAACCGCACCCCCAAACTATCCTTAATTTGCTGCTGCTGCCCAAACTAGCAGGGTCGTACCAGGCCGTACCTGTACGGCTGCTGAAATAAAATAATATTAGGGTTTTGGGACCCCCAAATGCAAGGAAAATGGGCGCCTAGGGTTAGGTAGTAACCCTGTAAAACCATAAAAAATAACTCCAAGGGGTTGAGGAGATATGAGCAATTGTGTGGTTCCGAACCCTGCTTTGCCAATTCTGAAAATGCACTTATTCTGTCTTCAAACTCTTGTCAAATGCTTCTCCAATGATAGGGCAAATCTGAAATCCTTATTCCAACCAAAAACAAACCCTAACAACGAATTCTCAATAAGCTCCAATGAGATGGCTGAATACCAACTCCAATTATGCAACAATTCAGGTGATATTTCACACCCTCAAAGTCGCCAATCCAAGGGAGTGATTCGTTCCCAAAGATCGAATAATTTGCAGATCCAAAGTCCACAAATGTCTTCACAATGAAGAAGTAGAAGAGTTCTCCAATCCAAGCATGTCCAAATGAGAGGCCCAGCCCTCTATTTATTCACTTTTCTAAGAAGTTGCTAGAACTTCTAGAAACATCCTTTATAATTTCTCATTATAATGCACTTTTTTATAATAAAGTAATTTTATAAAATAAAAAGTGCAACTCAAATTAAAATTATAACATGTGGGCCCCAATAGCACATAATGATAAAATATAACCTCTTAACACTTCTTCAAGAGCAAGATATGACTATCTGATCCACAAAATTGACTCTCTTTCCACACCATTTGCCTACGAGAGTCTAGAATAGGCAAATCCATGATCAATGCCATGTTGAACTAAAGAGGGGACATTACAGGTTTTAACCAAGAAATTAAAAACAAATAAAGAAAAATATAAGGGGTAAGGGACCTGCAAGGTCATAGAATTTTTTTTCAAAACTCAGAAAATAGAAAAATTTCTGATAATGTTTTCTTTTCTATTTTATTTCAAAATTCTGTCATCGCCTGAACATAATGTATCACAATCTGTTTGAATTGTCAAGCTCTAAAGCAAGGTACATAAAGGGAATATGTCTGTAGAACAATAGAAGAGGATCTAATTTTGTCTATATAACAATTATGTTAAGTGTAATCTGTTTTTTCCTGAGCATACACAAATCTGTACTTGTAAATTGCTGCATTTCCAATAAATGTCCTGAAACAGTGGAGTTACACATTCAAGGAACAAATACAGAAGCTTTCCATAAAGAGATTGAACAAAAATAAAAAAGTAGAGGCAATTTGAGGTCAGTTTTGAAACATAACGGCAGGGGTGGAGACATCAGTATGGGTCTCTTTTTTTTATCACCACAAATTCTCTTATCAGCTATTTAAGATGGTCGTTGAAGCTTAGTATTTGTGTACCAAACCTCATGTGATTTCTAAACTAAACTCTAATATTATGTAATACGATTCTTCAATGAATATGATGAATTGACTTATAAACTTCTTATCAATTTTAATATTTCCCAATTTTTTTGTCAAGCCTTGCCATAAAACCAAAAAAGGCCCACCATGGAATATAGCTATTTATTAAGATAGCACCCTTGCCTAACAATTAGAAAACAAACAAACCGGTCATTAAAAGACTACAAGTATTAACAAACCATAACAAAATGCATTGATTACATTATCCTTGCTGCCTCTCACCCTCAGGAAAAGAAAAACCCAAAATCCCATCCTATTGAAATTGGTTGGTAGATTTTGATAATTTGAAATATAAATTAAAAAAATCAACAATTTTCTTTTGACCTCTCTGGTGGCAAAGATAGATTTAGCCCACTGTGGATCCAACATCAACGCCAAGAAAGATTTAATGTCATGGTAAAGAAAGTGTTGTTTTTCTTTAGCACATATATGCCTCTCTGTATGCCAGATACAAAAGCTGAAATCAAATAAGTAAAAAGAGATTCTAAGTGGTTGACTGAAAATGGAACTTTATGATTGATGTCTATTTTTAAGTTTGCGGTTGCTGTGACATGAATAGCTGTAATATAGCCAAACTAACAGAAACATTGGCATCAACAAAAAATCTTTAATTTGGCTCATGAAGAAGTAAATGGCTGCACAAAATAATTAAATATTTGGAGTAAAACATTCTTCCATTTTGAAGTTGGGAGCTTCGTAAAGCTCATAATGTGACCTTGCAGAACAGATCAGACACTCAAAATAAAATTAAAAGCAAACCTATGTAAATGCGAATACCATCACCGAGAGGTAGATAACAATGATCAGATTGTACTTTTCAAGTTTATTCAACAAAGAATAATAACGGGCAGTCTAAACTACTTGAATCTATAAAAACCAAGAGTTTTTGCAGCTTTCCAGTTAAGAAAGAAAACCACAAGTTAAGAATGGAAAGAAAGGATACCTGTCCAGTTAAGACTCTGATAACCTCTTTTGCAGCTTTACACCTTGTAGTTTCCTCCCTAGCAAGTGCTTGTGCTTCTTCGATTTCACACTCATATTGCTCAAATTTAGCATCTTTGCTTTCACACTGCTGCTTGAGATTCTTTACCTGTTGTAGAAAAAGTACCCAAGGAGCACACAAATGTAAGTTCTATTGTAAACTCAACTAGTGAGTATTAACAGATTCCAGAATTTTATTTAAGCCAAAGCAAATAATCACAAACATGATTATCTTCCATAGTTGAAGTTGCGCATAGTAAAAGAGAATTTGGATTGTCCAAAGATATTTAGCAATTTATCTTAACCATACAAATAGTAATAAAAAAATGGGATATTTGAGTATGGATCTACAAAACAAGAAGAGGATGTTGTCTGCATGTTAATGTTTTGATTTTGAGAATGTTTAGAACCGAAAGAATGACATGATTCCCAAAATAAAATGCAATAAGGAAACACTGGCACGCATTCTGTCAATCAAAAAATTCCCTACATTTCCTAGACATGGATATCTCCAAGCTACTTTGGGAAAATGTCCTCCCAGCACACTTCCATCTCCATTGAGACTTTGAGGACTCAGAGACATCCTCGAGACTGCCAGGGGACTCCCCTGAGTCGTGATCATTCCAAGGATGCCAAGTGTCTCCCACAAATGGCAAGCTTAAAGTTTTTATTGGAACTAGTGCTCAAAGATGAACCCTAAGGGCCGATTGGCCCCACCAATACCTCATGAACCCAATAAAATGCCCCATAATCTTCATTTTTACTCAAAAAATCATTTCAACAGCAAGATTGAAAAGAAACAAAAGTGAGTGAAGTGAAAGAGAACAAGAGGGATTCTACACAAAGTTGGAAAGATTTTTCAGGCATAGAGTATGATTCTATGACTATTCTATGAATCTATTTTTAAAAAATTATTAGTTTTCTATTCATATTTTGATTTTATTCATCATTTCATAGATATGGCTGCAAGTGCATATCCATCGTTCAATATTCATTTTTTATATTGTCATCAATATTGAACATTGAAATTGTCAGAGTTCATATTTTTTTTTTATTGTTTTATTTAAGTTCATTGTTTTAGAAAAAATTGAAATTAGTAGTTTAAACATTATATGTTCAAATTTGTTTTTGTTTGTTTTGCCAAACTAGCATGAAACGTTTGTGTATCCTTTGCAAATGTGCTTCGTGCTAACTGAAACAAGAAAAAGTGAAATGCTTTGTTGACAAAGATTAAGAGCAAATGTTTGTATTTGTGTATCCTCTGTGGATGAAATATAGTCATGGATGGGAAGATTGACATTTAAGCATTGTTCATTCAATGGTTGAAAACATCTGGGATATATCACTAAACTCCTGATATATTTAGTTATATATCATGAATCATAAAATAGGATTAGATCTAGAGTCATATTTGTGACAACAAAAGACAACCCAAAAAGAGTCATTTCACAAATTGCTTCATTCTAGAGTCATATTTGTGCCAAATTCGAGTAGATCTAGAGTGTTTAGTGAATTCAGGAAGGTGATTGCAATTTTCAGTTTGGTGTTGATTTCGAGGTGGGCAAATCGTTTCACATCTTGGATAAATATCGCAATGTTGGAGAGGTCCAAGTAACAATAAAAGACAACCCAAAAAGTGTCATTTCACATGTTTGCAAATTGGTGTTTGGAGAGGAAAAAGGGGGTTGGAGGAGAAAAGACTCAATTAGCAATAGTTTAGAGCAATTTGTTGTGGACTTTAAGAGGATTCGAAGAGATTTACAATCTTGTATTCACAAGTAAGTTTTCAAATTTTCTTTTTCCCTTTTTTTCTTAAAAATCATTGTCTTGTCTTTATTGCATCTAAAGTTTATGCAAACTCTATAATAGCAAATCTAATGTACTCTAATTTGTTTTAGAGCGTGGTGAACAAGATCTAACACCATTTTTAGCAAGTATTGCAAATATTTTCATGGTTTTCTCAATAATTTCATATTTTCTAAAAACATTCAAACCATAACACATTTTTTTGTTTTTGCTTTCAAGTTTCAACTATTTTTAAAATTATATATAGCTTTAAACTAATTTAATTTGTTTACTAAATTTCTTTGTTATAATATAGTATGTTAACTTGTGCCTTCAATTTGTATATGTAGGTTGATATTTTATTAAAATGCCAAATAGGGATACCTCCACAATTGGGTCAGCTGCAGCATCTGCCAATGCATCCTAAAGGGGCTAGAGATAAGGATTGGAACTATTGCTTTGAAGGACCTAAACATGATAGTCCGATATGCATAAAATACAAATAATAATTAGTGGAGGCATATCTTATTTGGAATACCACCTTGGAGGAATCAAAAAGCATGACACAAGGGTTTTTGAAGACACCACAAAAGAAACAAAGAGAGATGAATGTCTTGCTCACTGCCGAGAAGAGAAAAATATGCAAAGGGAAAGGGGAATATTGGCCATGAGGCCACCCAATTCTTCAAGGTATCCCATTATGTCTTCTTTTAAAGAATCATTATTATTTTCTAATCACCATTATTAGTCTGAATTTGCTAAAAAAATGAACATAATGAAATAATGCGGGTTGCAGCTAGGTATCCCAGTTACCCTTGAAGAAGAAGCAACAATACTTGAAGGCACAGTGGGCTCTCTTTGTGGCCCAGATATCTGCAAATCCACTATCCCCCATGCCACCACTTTTGTTGGTTCTAGTAGACCACCACCATCTTTGCCAGAATCATCTTTTATAGGTAGATATTTTGTGCAGAGAAACACACCTGGAGCACAACCATCATTGGAGGCTACCAGGTTGAACAGCGATGTGTATCAGCAAGTTGACGTTCAATATATTTCAACATCCCCTTCAATGTTTCAGAAAATCCCTATTGGCTGAATTTTTGTGGCTGGAATTACTGTGGCAAGAAAGGACTAGAAGGTGTTTTTCTCCTATAGACTTGCATGGCAAGTTAGTTCACTTGTTTTAATTTTTAAATGATTTATAGTTTTACACATTTTTGTTGAATGTCAATTATTTCTTAATCAAAATTGTGTACTTTACACTAATTTTTGCTTTGTGCCTGTAGGTTGCTTAAATATGCAATTTCTAGGGCCAAAGATGTGGTAGAAAAGCAAAAATTAAAATGAAAAAAAATTGGCTGCACTATTATTTCAGATGGATGGAGGGATGGGAAAAATGGTACCATCATTAATATTTTAGTTTCTTGCAAGGATCAAGTGGTCTTTTTGAAATCCTTGGATTGCTCTGACAAGGTAAAGACAGTTGAAACTTTGGATCTAATGTTAGAGAAAGTTGTGATGAAGGTGGGGATTGGTAATGTAGTGCAAATTATAACAGAGTATAGCAATATACGGCAGTAGGTAGGATCCTCCAAGAAAATTATAGTACACTTTTTTGGTCTCAATATGGAGCGCATGTCTTTGAACCTTCTTTTGGAGGACAGGGAAAAAATGGATTGTGTGAGACCTATTGTAAAGGATGCAAGGAACATAACAAAATATACAATCACCCTTGGATTCTCCACTTGATGCAAGAACACACCCAAGAGGAGTTAGTTAGAGCGGGAATCACAAGGTTTGAAACAATTTTCTTAACATTGCAAACTATTATTTCTTTGTCCAGTTTGAAGCAAATGTTTGTGAGTTAAGCATAGCTAGATTCAATTTATTCAAAGAAGCTTGATAGATAAAGTGTTGCACACATTGTCTTCAACAACCAATTTGCACAAAGTGCTACAAATTTTTGTATTCAAGAATCAAATCTTTCATTTTAAATTATTAACTCTAGTTTGTAATGATGAATGATTTTATTTTCTACTTATCAATTGTGGGTGTCAAAGCCCTTGGTTAGAGTTTTCTACTTTGTAGATGGATATCAAACCCCAATAGGGCATCTTTATGAGACCATGGATAGGATCAAAAAGGCTATCAACAATTATCACAAGGGGGAGAGTCTCAAATTTGACCCCATATAAGATATTATTGATAGGAGATGAAACAATCAGCTCCACCAACCCATTCATGCGGTAGGGGACTTCCTCAACCTTCGTTTTTTGGTACTCTCATCCTACTTGGATCCCAATGGAGAGGTTGTGGAGGGCCTCACTAAATGCATGCAAAGGATGGTATCCAAGGTTTAGGTGACAAACCCTGTTGTGGCTAAGATGGAAATCTATCAAAATGCAATAGGCAAGCTATTCTCCTCAAACTTGAGAAATAGAGGAAGAACCACTCAAACCTCAAGTATAATATTTGGGATTTTGGAATCTTTCACATGCATGATAAGTAGATACTAAGTTACTAAAAAATCATTTTACCTTGCTTTCTAACTCTTTAATATATTATTTTGCAAATGCATGGTGACGAAATTGGGGTGGAAATCTCCCAAATCTGCAAAGACTTTCTGAATCTTATGCCACCCTTGTAGTTCATCTAGTTTTGAGTGCAATTGGAGTTTGTTCGAGGCCATTCACATAGAGGAAGAAGTTAGCACGGAAACGCCTCATGAACTTGTCTTTGTGCAATATAACCTTCGGTTGTACATACGAAAGGTGGAGGGAACACCAGTTGGTTCACTTGACTTGGATGACATATATTGTTACTGTGATTGGACATCACATGAGCATCCTCCATTGTTCACAGAGGATGACATCTACGATTTGGAGAGGTAGGGTATGAAGGAGCATGGATTCACAGTGGGATTGGATGACATTCAATAGGATGAGGATAGTAAGGACGCTTCAGATGATGAATTATTTCCAATGTCAGCACCATCTACATCCAAGATGGAAGTCAAGTTGCAGTCACTTGTGCAGAGGGAGGAGGCACAACCACAGCGACAATGGACTTCTACGATTAGACTCTCGCTCTCATAGTTTTTACTAGAGCTGCTAAGAAGGGGAAGAGGAAGATGTAGACTTTTTTTATTTTGTAATTGTATTTTTTTATACTTCTACAAAGATAATTTGCTACTTTTAGTTTTCTTCAGAGTTTAGACTATCTGATTATGGCTAACAGGCATTAGCATTCCACACAAGGATGTGTTTTGCACCTTATTTGCAGTTAAACATATATAGACCCAGCTTGTTTGGTTTGCTTATTCATTCATTGGCTCATTAGATGCATCTCCTCATTCAATTTTACAAAATGAAATGCATTTCTAATTAAATTTAAGCAAATTTTAAGTTCTCAATAAGTTGCTGATTTATCTATGATATCTTTTTCCCCTTGGAAAAAAGTTGCCACAATGATACTTTGAACCATGCTCATAACCATACCCCTTGAATGTGTAATAGACTATGCTCCACGGAGTTTCCAGGCAAAGTTATTTTAGGGGATGGGGACGTGTTTTTGGTACGGCGACGGGTCAAAGCCAAAATTTAGGGGACAAGACCTTGCGGGACAGCGATTGAAAACATAGGGGATTTTTTTATATAGAGAGACAAAATTGAAGTATGCATATCATAACATTGATAAACCATTCACCATAGATATTTTAGAAGATTAATACATGGAAAATTATCAAATGACAAGTACTAGTACCTCCATTATGACATATCACATAGATACATAGTAAATCAAATGCCTAAAGTCTCCAAGTATTATACGTGAAATCAGAATGGAATAAATAGAAGTGCAACTAAAATAGTAAGTAGTAAATAGAAATACTAAATGCAATCTTTCCTCACTGCTGCTACTGCTGTTGCTCTATGTTTTTTTTCCTTCTTAGCAAGTACATTTACATTATATCTAAAAATGAGCAGAAGAGTTAGTGTTTTAATGGACAAATATGGTTTGCATATTTTTATTATGTCTTTACGACAACTACGGACCTACACAAAAAGCGAAATTTACTGTTTTGCCTTTACCCGACTAGCTCGAAAAAAGGGGACGGCTAGAAGTTTCAAGGACACGTCCCCATGGAACACTGGTAATAGGAACTAGTACACGTACCCAAGTACAAAGTACTCAATGGAGAGCATCATAGCTATGGACCATGATTAAGATTTCTGATTTTGTTTCAATATCGACTTTCTATTTATCAAAGCTTATTTCAATATGTAATCATACATCAGTTTGAAAATTCGACACAATGACATTTCAATTTGTGTACTTAATCGTCAAAGTTAATATTTGTCAGTAAACTTTATCACCATTCTTGTTTTGAGAACTCAATGTCATTATCTTTTCAGATTTTCTATGAAATATTAAAATTATATATTAAAAATTGACGTACCCAAAATACCTCGTCTGCTATTTTGAAAAAATAACTTTACCTGCACCCGCATCCGCATCCATCTTCAAAGTACCCAAGCACCCCTATCTTCGTGCAACCTTGCATAACACTTAAACCCATTGTATTACATTTTTAGATTATAAAGATTTATATGCTAGAGCACATGCATTGTAATGTCCCTTATATGTTTCTCTGATTTTTGCACATCTATTAAATATTAAAATTTCTTCATATCCCTATTTTTCGTGTTAATATTGCTTTTATATACTTCATCATGAGAAAAGGTGTCTTTTCATTTAATATTACTAATATTATCAATATTAACATTAGTAATATTAATGCATATTATATATACTTCAATTTGTATATTTTGATTATTAATTTAATCATTATATAAAATCATATTGTATTGTTTTATATAATAATATCCCATTATCATTTAATTCATTTCATACTTTTAACATTATTATTAAAATGCTATGCTCCACGGGGACGTATTTTCGGCCCTTTTATGCTTGTCCCTGTACCGGGTACAAAACGGGGATGTGGGTACCTATTTCCACTGTCCCCTATAATGTCCCAAATTGGGGAAGAAGGGTACCGTCCCCGAAACTTGCAAATTTTTTTTGCTAAGAAATGTGGGTACAGAATCCTGTATCGAGGACTCCATTCCCATCCCTCAACCATCCCCTTTGGCTAACGTCGTCCCCTTTTTCCTAACTGGTGACGGCTAAGTTAAAAGCCCAAAAAAGGTATTTTTAAATTATTTTTTCAATTCCGCCCAAGCCCCACATGGACGGTGGAGGTTTCTAAAATAAGGGAACTCTAATGTGGCTTCAAATAACAAGAGGTAAATACTAAAAGAGCATTGTTCATTTGGAGTTGTTTGCAATTTGGGAAGAGGAAGAGGAAAACAACAACAAAAGAGGAGTGCGTTTTAGAGGTGCAAGAGGAGGTTTTGCCTTCATTTTTACTTCATTCCAGGTATGTTTTTTTTTTTTTTTTTTGTTTGATTCGAATTTTATTGTTGTTTGTTGTCATTTTTCCAGGTATGTTTTTTATTTTATTTTTGTTTGATTCGAATTTTATTGTTGTTTGTTGTCATTTTTCAATTTTCCCAATGACATAGAGAGGGCATGTTGAATGGAACATTGAAATGTTTTTTTTTTCCATAACTTGCAGCAGTATAAAACATTGTAAAATCCAAAGGCAAAAACATGAGCAGCAGTGACGGTGAGGGAAGTAGTGATAGCATGGATGTTGCCATGCAAGAAACTCAAGTGTCACATTTACAAAGACCAAGAAAAAGACCTAGGGCAGCCATGGATGATGAGCCTAATATAGATGTCCCTATGGAAGATGCAATGCCTATCCATTTGAGTGCCCTTCCAAAGCACTAAAAAAATATGCCAAAGGCTCATTCAACCCTAAGAAATCTCTCCTACAATTTGCCACAAAAGTAGACAGCAATAAGAAGAAAAATCCAAGGGGTAGTAGGGAATGGGAGTGTCATATATGTAAGAAGCATTATTTTGGGAGCTACATGAGAGTGTATTGTCATCTTTTACGGATAGGTGGGCAAAGGGTGAAAGGTAGCAAAAAAACTAAGGATGATGAAAAACTTGAGGCCGATAGGTTATATGTGGAGAGGGAGAGCACACCCACACCCTCATCCACTCCCACACTCACTCCCATTAGCACTGCTAGTAAAGGGAAGGGAAAGGCCGAGAGAGATACCAATGTGGCTGATTTATTTAAGATACAAGCAAAAGAGAGAGCTGAAGAGTCTATGGCAGATTTCTTGTTGCTCATGGCATACCATACCATGTTTCTCATTTCTCATTCTATAAACAAATGTGCAAAGATATTTATGTTGCTGGTCCCTCATTTGTACCGCCAAGAGAGACTAAATTACGCACCACTATCCTTGAAAAAGAGTACTCAAAAGTAAACATTTTGATGGAGGATATGAGACAAACATAGATGAGTGATGGATGTTCTATCATCATGGATGGTTGGACCGATATCAAACATCAGCCACTCATCAATATTACTGTCACTAGTACAACAGGGGCCTATTTTCTTAGAGTCATTGATTGTTTGGGAAAAAAGAAGGATGCATCCTTCCAATTTTAAATTTTGAAAGATGCTACAGAAGAGGTAGGGACTTCAAATGTTGTGCAAGTAATCACTGATTCAACCCGGGTGTATAAATCAGTTGGATTGATAGTAGAGAGCACCTATAGACACAATTTTTGGACCCCATGTTGTGTACATCTCTTGAATAACACCTTGAAGGACTTTGGGAAAATTGATTGGATAAAGACTATAGTGTCTGAGGCTAGAGACGTGCAAATGTTTATTTGCAATCATCACACATCACTTGCATTATTTAGGACATTTTCCAAAAAAAAATTCCTCAAGCCTGTGGAGACTCGATATGCTAGCTACTTCATTTTGTTGGAGAGGATGCTTGAGGTCCAAGAGGCCTTACAATTCATGGTGGTCAATGTAGAGTGGAATAGATGGCATGAATCAAGCACCCCAGATGGAAGACCTGTCAGACGAAGAATCCTAGATGACAACTAGTGGACCACAATGAGGCAAGAAACTTAAATAATTGACATCATAATTGTTATTGTTGATTTAATAAAAACATTTATGATTTAAGCGCTTGCTGATTTTTTTAACATGTGATGTTTCTCACTTGCAATTTTCTTTCATTTGCAAATACATTTGCTCCTTCACTACCCCTATTATGCAGGTCATTAGATATGCTGATATTGACTCTCCTAGCCTTGTAGAGATTTATGAGACTTTTGATAGCATGCTTAGGCAGATCAAGCAAGTTATTAAAGAGAAGAAACCTACTTTGGAGTTTTATGAGGAGCATCTTAAGCCCATTGTAATGAAAAAGTGGAACACTATGAACACCCCACTTCATATGACAGCCTATGCAGTCAATCCAAAATGCTATGCACCAAGGCCTAGGAGAGTGCCTCCATCTAGTGATGAGGAGGTGAGTTCCATTTATGCATAGTTACACCACCCTGGGGGACGGGGGGACGGCGAAACGAGGGGACAAGTTTCCGGGACGGGGGGACAGAGGGGCCTTAATTTGGGGACGGCGGGGGGTCGGTGGGGGGACGGCGGCAGGGGACAAGAGCGGTGTATATATCTATGCATATGGTATTTAAAAATGTTAGTTATGAAAATATGTATTGCAATATAGGATGTAAAGATGTAAAAGAGTGAATACTTGAAACATTGCATTGAATTGGAACATCGAACATTAAACATAAATAGTCGAATTTGCAAATAGTGAATAGCAGGATGTCCCCCATCCTCGGTGGAGGTGGTGGAATCTAGTGGCACCGCTGGGGACGGGGAGACGGAGTCCCCAAGTCTCCGGTGCGTTGAAGTCTCTGAGAGTTCAGGCAAAAAGGGGGGGGGACGCGTCCCCGTGTTACTATGCATTTATGTTAAAGATTTCTGATTTTATAATACATTTTTAAAAAATTTATTTTATTTTAAAAGTTTATGAACTCTAACTTCTTAATTTTTGTTTGTTCAATATAGGTGAAGGAGGGCTTCTTCAAGGCCCTTTCAAAAATGTATAATGTAGAGGATGCTGCAAAAATTCAAGGGCAATGGCTTGACTTTGCCAATCTCCGTGGTCCAACATTTGGTAGACCAGAGGCGAGGATTGATAGAGCTACATTAGCTCAAAGGAACCCAATTGGATGGTGGACATAGCATGGTAGAGACGCACCTTAGCTGAAAGGCCTTGCCATTTGTCTTCTCTCACATTTTGCAAGTTCCTCTGCTGCAGAGAGGAATTAGTCTACATATAGCTTCATCCAATCGATCAAGAGATTACATAGCATGGTAGAGACGCACCTTAGCTGAAAGGCCTTGCCATTTGTCTTCTCTCACATTTTGCAAGTTCCTCTGCTGCAGAGAGGAATTAGTCTACATATAGCTTCATCCAATCGATCAAGAGGAATAACCTTAACTCTAGACAATCAGAGAAGCTTGTGGTTGTTCACAGTGTATTGCGACTATAGGAGCGACAGAGTCTTGAATATCACCAAACTCCAACACTACGTTGGGATGTTAATCCTAAGGATGCATTGCAGATTGATGAGAATAACACACCTCTAGGGTTGCTTGGTGTTCCATTGGATGAGGACCCTCTGCCTACCCCTGCCAATGATTCAGAGGAAGAGATTGACGATGATCTTGATTTAGATAGAGATTTAGATTCCTAGAGGACAGCCATATATTTGTCTTTCCGCTTTGCAAATACTCAAATACATTATTGTTTTTGATTATTATGGAGTTGGACATCTCATTTACACTTCTAGTATTTACTTTCATTATGTCATTTTGAATTCATGCATGATGATGATACATTGATACTTGGAGCCTTTGGGCATTTTTGCTAATTGTATGCAATATTTGGATATATCATCATATCATATTCTCATTTTGATTTTAATCTTGATAGTTTTCAATTTCCATATATTCTATGGTGAATGGTTTATCAATGTTATCATTGTTATGATATGCATATTTGAAATATATCTCTAAAAAAGTCTGATTCTCCATATATATAAAATTTTAAATCCCCTATATTTTATAGCCATCCCCTGAGGTCCAGTCCCCTAAATTTTGGCTTCGACCTGTACCCATACCGTAAACACGTTCCCATCCCCTAAAACGTCCCCGTCCCAGAAATTCTATGGAGCATAGTTAAAATGTAATTATATTATGTGATATTATAATATGATTATAACATTATACTTATATTATTTTTTTATTAATTATCATTTATATTTATACAAATCTTATTTTGACAGGGATATCACATGCATTCCCTAATTAATTGTCGATATTCATATTACATGTAACATAGATTACAGCTAAAATTGTTTCCAATCCCACTGCTTGAGGTTATATATTATTTTAGCTTATCTCATCTATATCTCTTTCTATGTCCACTTCTCTACTCTCTATACCTCTATAGGCATGTTTATTGTAGTACAATCTTGCTAATAAATACTAGTAACATTATGAAAGAATAAGCCATGACTACTAGTCATTCTTGTTCTCCATTTCCAGTGGGTAATCTAGCTGTGATGTCTTGTATGATGCCAAAAATCTTTGGAACTCTTTTCGGTCGATTTGTTCTATTGTCAGCCCAAAGACTGTTGTGACACATTCAGTGGATTTGTAATATTGAATATGCTTTGAATTTGTCCAACAAACATAATAAAATTTATTGCATACATACATAAATACCATCTACAGGTGTATCAACATAAATATATTAGTTATTACAATACCAATATAAGACCATGACTTGAGACAACAATACAACTTTGGGAAATGAAAGTTCAATGATGCAATTTGTGTTCACACAAATGGAATACCCTTCTTTTTCGGAAATAGGTCTCCGAAGATGTAAGACCCAATAGAAGCAATCTAGTGCAGCTTTTCCGTTTTTGCTTCTTTGTTTAATCAACTCTCTACCCATATCAATGTATTGCATGCCAAAACAGTTTTCCTTTAAGCAATTCTCATCCTTGTGAAACTAAGTTTAAGAGAAGTAAATGTGCAAAAACAACAGTTAAACAACACATGGGATTGAACCTCTACATATCAAGTCTCGATAAATAAGTGCAACCACTCAGAATGTTGCAATTTTAATGCAAATTGTGCATAGTATCTCATATGGACTTGGATCGTGAATTCATTTTCAATGCCTTCTATGTGTTCCATCCTCTTCAACCTGATTTATAGAGTGTAGGGATCCAAGTTGTTGGTCATCAATCACTTGGTCATGTTCATCAATTTTCTCTTAGGATTATGTTTGACCCTTTCATTGTTTAGCTCTCTTCCCTTAGCAGTATCTAATTCCCACTTCTAGGACATACGCGCGCACACACACCGAACCCCCAACCCCCCCGCCCCCACCAAAAAAAAAAAAAAATACATATGCACGACTAGAAACATCTGCAAGCACATATTTGAACTTAGACAGATACACATGTGACCTTAGATGCACACACATCTTCAGACACATGCACACACCCTCACATGTGCCCACACATGGACACATGCATTCCAGCATTCTTGTTAGTTGTTATATATCTACTCGTCCTGTAACTAAAATGTAATTTGTTGCATACTATCTTGGCCACCAACCTAATTGATACAGCTGGTATTAGAAATAGATAACAAGGATCATTGTGTGATTGATGAGACTCATAAGAAACTATGAAAGAATAAGACTCACAAATAAAGAGCTTCAGGCCTACCAATGGGGTTCTATTGCACAGCACAATGAAAGAGGCTATAACATCAAAGCCTTTCAGTGAAAAATATAGAAGTGCAAAATAAAACAGGATTAACATTTCTAAGTATTAACACAAGGCCATTTAAACTAGTGAGCAAGGTCTAGGACAGAATTCTCATCAGATTTTGTAATGTTGCTTTCCTCGAATTTTTTATGAAAACAAGAAGTTGGCGGTATAACAACTTTAACCAATTTGTATCCAAACAGAAACAATTAATTATACATCTCAACACATATAATTCGCCAAATAATCACATAAATTTGCACAGAATAAATCAAACTCCAGCAGAAATAGATGTTAACTACTATAAAACCTCTACAACCATAAGACTGTTTTCATTACATCAGCAATAAACAACACTTACAAACCTACAACATTTAATGGACTTGTGGAAAGATTGAACTGTACTGTAAACCTGGAGCTATAATATGCTCAAAAAGGGAGAATATCCTCAAGATCAAGGGGTTTCCATCCTCTGATTCCAGATATCAACATATTTCTGTCCATTGATCATAGTCTCTTGTGGGCTTTTGTCCACTACAGATAGATTGAATACCAAGTGGGATATCAACATGTTTCTGTCCATTGATCATAGTCTCTTGTGGGCTTTTGTCCACTACAGATAGATTGAATACCAAGTGGCCAACCATACAATGTCATACCTTGGATGATTGCAAACGAATTGTCTTCCTAGATTCATATGCTACCCATCAGATAAGGCAAGTCAACCTACACCACCTTCAAGGCCCCAAATTCAAGTTCTACATGCTACATTAGGTTGGCTTTAGACCTTACAAAAATCCCCTTCAGAGTTCAGAAATTTCTCTTTCCCCAATACCAAGTTGAGACTTCCTCGGCTTGCAACCTTGATACCAAAGCAGTGATGATGTCATTATCTAAACCCTGTCTTTGGTGTTTCAAGCTTTGCATTCCCTTCTACCTTGAAGCATATGTTGCTTCTCCAATCACCAAACCCCAACGCTACTCTGAGTTCCTCCCAATGTTACACCTGGGCATGGGTCAAATGATACCTTTGATCATTGACAAGTCTTGTGTCGACTAGCATATCTAACACCTAATCCCTCACAAATTTCTGTGATTGCTCCGATTCCAATCTTCTGCCATATTTTGAAAAAGGGGGATAGGAGATATTTTCAAGTCCATGACAAAATAAATTTGCACATCATTGTTTTATATACTTCAAGATATCAAAGATTTATGAGCATTCTGTCTCCCTTGAAGATGCATGAACATTCATGTTAACCATTTCTTTCTCGTCATCTAAAGATATTCAGAAAGTGGTCATCTTCCATGGCTCAATTCCCTTATTGGTTCCTTCAATCTGAACAATCTAGTTTCAAGAAGACCAGAAATAGCTGCCATTGTTCCACTTTCTTTGCCAGAACAAGGTGTACGTTGTTTGCAACATCTGAATTTTCATTCTATGGACTAAAATTTCATGGAGGTCTAAAATTTACCTGCCAAAAGGGACATAATTGGCATGAGCCTATGGCACAATGATAGTATATAAATAAGTCCTAATCACCCAGAAATAAGAAGCTGATAATTGGTACATTTTTCCTACCCATGGTCAGTTAACATATACTTCTTCGCTGATAAAGTGTTATTTCCTCAAGCAAATGTGTGTGACACCGACAGGCATGAGCTTGGGTGGAGCAAGATGGTAAGTCTTTAAAACGGATACTTATTGTAGTCAATACATGAAGGACTTGCTGAAAGCAAAGGCAAAGCATTTATTATCTAGCACCAAAGACACTAAACATATGAATATGTGACCCTTTTATAGATCTGTGTCCCCTTCTCCCACATCTGATAACTTGAAGGGATTCAAAACATAAGATACAAAACTCCTAGTACCAGAGAAGCGTGACCGTTACAGATTGTTAAACCAATGAGCATAAATTAAACATAACAACACTGCATAAAATTGCTAATTTTTTAATAGGGGGAAATTGTCCCCATCTTGTTGTCAGATGTAAAAATTCTGATATGTGGCACAGGAGGTCCACATACCTTCCAAGTACATGAATTTGTTTGCTATGACCAAACACATAGTGGCTTGACTGTGTCGTTTCGTCCCTGCAAAAGAGCTAAGTCATATATCTTTTAGAAGATGGAACTAGATGTTTGGATTCCCAACTAATCTCCTTTGTTAATGTGGGGGATGTATAAGTTTTTCTATTTACCACATTGTCAATACCTAGATGAGCATAAAGACCAAGGCCGAAATAATTTGGTTTAATGGCTTGTATGAAACTACAAAAGTGATATTTTAATATGCTATTGCTTGAGATATTGGTTCTTTGATATATGGTATAGCCAGACTATCTCCCAGCTGCGAACAGTGGTTGTGGTCAGATCTTATATCTGTGGCATTCACGTTTTTTGGATAACTCTTTGAATCTGACAATTTGAGTAAATAATGGATAACAATAATAGTTTTCCCTGTCACTTTTGTTCATTGGTTGTGTAGAACTGGGAGCTAATATGGTGCTAGAAACCAAAACCCTAAATAAGGGAAAGACTGTAAAGATTGTACTTCTTCAAATAAATAGTCTTAAAATATTAAAATTATTATTCATTCTAAACGGAAACTGTTTCTTTGCCTCTAACAAGCTTTACATAAAAAACAACAAATTGAGAAATCAAATTAAATTTCATGAGTTACCTGCTCTTGCAATCTCAGAATTTCTTCAGTTAGAGTTCTATTTGACTGTTTTAATTCTTCGAGTACAGTGGTTGGGGTATACATAGTAGAAGTTGGTGGAAAAACTCTTTTTGATCTGGGAGGACTCTGCTCCCTTGAAACTGGTAAAGAAGTTACAGATGCATTCTGGGTTTGAAGAATTGGAGCAGGAGATGGGTGAACTCTAGCATTTGAATGAAAAAATGCAGGACAGCTCACCTGGCCCCATCTTTCAGATGTCGAAGTAAGATTTAATGGTTCTTGCTTTTTACTCTTTTTTGAAAAAGTATCCCCATCAAATCGTTCTATCTTTTCAGCAATTGTGACTTTGGGTGAAAAAAATGGTGATTTCAGTGTCTTCATTTCTGACTTTTCTCGAGAGACCATGGTCTGATGCATTAAAGAGAGCCTTCTAGATCTAGATCCATTTAATGTGAATCCACAGTCACCAACTTTATTTAACTTAACATAACAAGGATCACAAACACGATATGGCTTGCTTCGATTTGGTGCCAAACATGCACTTGTAGCCTTCTTGTTACTGCATGCATGACAAAATACAAATCCACAGTTATAGCAGTTATGCCTTTTTCTCGTGAAACCGAATGGCATTTTACACTCTGAGCAAGATGACTGGTCCACACCAGAGATTGATTTGTGTAGGCAAATCACTGCTGTAAAAGAAGACCCACATGAAATAGATTTTACCTGCCTATCCTTTAATGCTTCTACTACTGTTGGTGTGCTTCTATCTTCAATGTCTCCATGTCCTAGCCTTCCATTTGCACCCTTCCCCCATGTATAGACTTCACCTTTTGAGGTCAAAACTGCAACGTGGAATGAACCGGATGAGATCTCCTCAACAAACTCTCCTTTGAGCTTACCTTCCACCAAAACAATAGCCTTTCCATTGGCTTGGGAATTTCCAAGCTGACCATGGGCTCGACTTCCCATCGTGTAAACCTGACCTGAGGCTGTAAGAGCAACAGTGAGAGTTTGTCCACAAGTTGCTTGAACAAATGAACAGTTACCAAGGGCTTCAACACATGTTGGAACTAGCTTCTTCTCTTTATCTGCATGCCCCAATCTGCCTTTGTCACCATCTCCCCATGTAAATAATTTCCGAGCAGAAACGTTGGAACTCAAGTTACCTGGCAAAACCTCAACTACAGCAGCCGTATGCCATGGACCACAAGCTGCTGTTATTGTTTTTAAGCCCTTTAAGGATTCAACTTGTTTCGGAATGAGTACAGATCTGGTGTCTCCATGCCCAAGAGCTCCAAATGATCCATCACCAAATGTAAACAACACTCCAGATGATGCCACTACTGCTGTATGCCACTCCCCACAAGAAACTTTAGCAACTCGAATACCATCTAGAGGACCAGAAAGTCTACGAGGCAGCCAATGGCTTCTACTACTGCCATGTCCTAAAAGGCCATCACCACGGCTGCCATCTCCCCAAATGTAAAGCTCTCCGACAACACTTATAGCGCATGTATGATACTCACCACATGCAACATACTCAATGCTGTTATTAGCAAGAGCCTCCACTAACTTGGGTTGAGAGACGTCCACATCAACTTTATGACCAAGCCTTCCCCCATTCTCCTCTCCCCAACAGAAAATCTCACCTTTCCTAGTAACCAAAGCAGCATGTCTGACTCCACATGCAACTCTGTGAACATCCAGCATCACAGTCGACTGCACTGCTTTTGGAAAGAGTGCATCCACCTGCGTATGAACAGAAGAACCAGATCTATGCACACCACCACCTAATATACCATCTTCTATACCTTCTCCCCACATTAATACATCGCCCAGAACATCACTATCTTCGAACACAGATCCCTGGCTTGATGAGCTTATTACACTTGACAAACTCACTCTAAATCCTTCAGAAGGGTTTTCTTTGATTTGTACTTTTGAACTGTCTGTTCGCAGATCTAATGGAAATGAATGCAAGGAGTTGACCAAGGAATTTCTTTCAAAACCTTTTTGTGATTCTGTTGAGTATAAAGGCCTTGCTGAATTACATTTTTCTGTAAACTGCCGTGGAGGGCTCCCATATAAACTTTGTACCTTCACGTGTCGCATACAGTTCTGCAATGTGTTAATCCTCATCAGATAGAATCATATAAGTAACTTGTGAAATACGTGGACATAATACCTACTCCAGACAAAAGCAAGTGATGCACTCAGATTATATCCAAGAAGAAAATAAAATAGAAATGAACTAAAAACTCTGCATTTCAACTCAATTGACACTGACAGTATTGAAGAACTAGAGAGTCTCCATGCTGACCGATCATAGACTGCTGCCTAACAATCAGATATGAGGTTTACCAAATTATTAGCTTTGAGATCAGGGCATATGTAACCATACTTATGTTACAATATAGTTTCTGTATAATCCCTCACACAGACATCTGACTACGACAACTATGAGGTTGCTGAAATATTCTGCATCTAAAACACTTGCATATGATTAGAAATTCCTATGCATACCAATGCCCATTAACTAATTAATAAATTATCAATCATGAACATACAAATATTTTATCTATTGATCTCATAATCACAAATTACCCTTGAAAGCATGTATACCAATCCCAACATGCAACCAAAGCATTGAGATTTGAAAAATACAAACAATTACAAGTATGTGGATTGGCAAGGCTCCATTTACTCCCAAGGTTAGCCACAAACTCCAAACCGAATGGTGTAGAAAATTTGAAGAACATATAAGTCAATGTAGGTACAAATCTTCTTGGGAACTATGACAAGGGGGATCTCATAAAACCAATTTGATTTCTAGCTTTAGCCATGACCCAAATATGACTTTTGACCATTTTACACATACAACATTAATCCTAAGATTTGGAATAACTCAACATATTGCAAGCATTTGATTGATGTTTGTTGGTTTCAAATAATATTGAAAACAAAGTGTCCACGAGGAAGTACAACTTGATACCACTATTGAGAATCAAAATATGGATATTTTTCTTATGTATTCTGGTAATGATGTATCCTGTTCATACTTTTGAACCTAAGAAATAAATTATACAGTAATCAAAGGACAAAAGGGATTGAACTAAATGAAAAACCTAAGTTACCAATGCTGATTCTGATGCTGATGCGGGTGCGGGGTGCTGATGCACAGATGCATGGAATTTTTTTTTCAGGGATTTTGGATGCGTTTGGGTGTGTCCATATATATATATATATATATATATATATATATATATATATATATATGTATGTATGTATGTATGTATGTATGTATGTATGTATGTATGTATGTATGTACTAAAATTTATGTATGCAAAGAAATGCAAGAAATACACAAAAACAAAACATTCCATAGCATGATGCTTCACTATTGATAGTTCAACTTCAAATTCACTAATCAAATTTGGTCATTCAGAATCATAAGGGTTCTCAAAATAATCCACATTCTCATCATCATCAATTAAATACATGCTAAAATTGACATCTAAAAGGCATTTTGGCTGTGGATGCTTTCTGGATGGACCCGGATGCTTCCTGGATTCTCCTAGGAAGCACATCCTGGACCTGTGGATTCTTGCTGGATGTGCTGCAATGCATCCACCAAGAACCCAAAGTCCCAGGATGCGCTTTCAGGGAGAATCTGTGCCTAACACATCCAAGCATCCAGGCGCATCAGAATCAGCATCTGGCCATTTCAGCAGAGAATCGGTAACTAAGTGAAAAACTAACAAGTAATTAAAGGACAAAGGGGATTGAGGTAAATGCATTTTCTAGAAGGGAGAATATTACCTTTTGAGTTGTTCAAAGGTGACAAACCACCAAACTGTTTTCTGGTTAAATTTAGCATACTTGTTTAATATCAAATATGCATGACCTCTTCATAAGTGACCAAATGTTACAACTCAAAAATTGATTACTGTTTTCAGATTTAAAAAACACATACATTTGATCCCGACTGTGAGAACTTTTCTGTATCATCCACAAAAGAAAATGGTTGCTTCCTTCGTGTGTGTCCAGCAGGGCTGCTAGCATTAGATTGAAGTCCTCCATCACTCCATGAATCGGCATAGAGTTTGTGAGACTGAGTCCCAGAGATTAATGCCTTTAGACCAACAAACCAAATTTCTGCCTGCTCCTTGTCCTTGCAAATCTGAAAGCATGTATATCTCATGTCAATAAATATTTAAAAAGTGTAATGTTAAAATAAACATGCAACCAGATTCTTGTCTTCGCATGCTAACTCAACAACAAAGGTCTCGAACATTACACGAGCTAGTTGTCCAACTAACCCTTTTCTCTGTTTTCTTTAAAGAAAAAGAAATTAGTCTTTAAGGCTTCATTCTTACAGTTATCTAGGAATAACACTTAGATGGAAGACATTATTCATTATGAGCTCTTGGGATTACAATTTTCCTGAAATTGAATATGTATGCCTTTGCTAAGAATACACTACTTGCAAATTGTGGGGTCCAAACAATAAAATCTTAAGCTATTTGAATCATGGCCAAATTTATTTCCACATGTAATGGGGGCCTGCAAGAAAATGAGATAAGATCATGCCACATGCAAACAACTGTCAGTATGAATTGAAGACACTAGTTATCTTTCATAGCCATATTGAGTAACAAATATTTAATAAAGGATTTGATAATGTCCTTTCCTACTTGGGTAGAAAAGCTCTTATTATGAATACAAAAATAATATAGTGCTTGTGTAAAATAAAAATGAATTAGAACAACTTGTTCTATCGTTATTTATGCAAATCTAATAAAAGTTAAGAAAGATTATTGAACAAACATGCAATGAGGATACAAACCACAAAAAGTGTATTATTTATATAGATCTACATATAACTACATTTTTTTTTACTTTATTGCAAGCAATTCAGTGCAGATGTGCCACATTCAAAAAAAGTACAAATTTTGGGTTTGGACAACCTAATGTTCCTTATGTGGACTAATAATAATGCTTTACAATACAATGAGAAAGAAAAGAGATCTAATTGTAGATGAAGAACCTTACTATTTTTAGGATCATGTGGAAGAAATTTTAAATTTCAATTTGGAAGTCTCAAAATCTTTTTGAAAATGTTACAATAATTTCCACAATTAAGTATTCATTTGACAGAATTCATTAAAGCCACAAAAATAGACATTTCTGGATTCCTATTTGTTGGGAGGACAATATTTTTTATTAATGTATCTCCATCAGAAACTTAGTAAGCTTGAAAAAGATGGTATGTGAAGGAAATTATGCACAGGACTACTCAGCAAACAATAGAGTCTTCATAGATTATAATTTTCAAAATCCCTGCCCAAAACTTTAACTTGTTTTAGGGGTAGGATTAAAATATCTCAAATTTTACTAAATCTTCTCATAAGCAATTAATTATTAATTAGATTTGGGGTAGAAATTGCACTACATTTAATTTTTACCAACTCTAATCCTAAACTATTTATTTCAGTTTAGGCTAAAGGTTAGGGCATTTTAATGTTAATTCCTACTATCCCTAACCTTATTATTGTTTAGTCATTCTTTAGGATTTACTTGAAATCATAAAATCTTCCAAGCCCTTATCTCCATAACCACATTATTTGGTGACTATATTCGTATATGATTCAATTAATAATTTGGTTGACATCATCACCCATCTATCATGCTCCCAAGTTTGGTTGACATTCTCTACCTAAACTAGTACCCATAGGACCATGCCTTTCTACCACATTGACCTTATTTGTAACTCATGCAAGATGCTGAAAGGCCTAATCTGTATATAGAATCCTCACTAATTTAAAAGTGAAAATTAGTATCCTTATGCTTTCTAAAGCAATCAAAAACTCTAAGGAAAGAACAGGTTGTGCATGTGAAACAGGTTGTGCATGTGACAATCATGTCAATTAGTAATTGGTGCCTGAATTCAACCCCAACAAATTAGCTTTCAGTTGATTTTATAAAGAATGAGCCGTGTGAGTTCGTGTTAGGCACATAAGATTTGCATAAGATAGATCGCTAAAACAATTGTCTCCTTTTGATGACAAAGTACATTTTAAAGTAAAAGAACAAGCCTTCTAAGCTAGAACTTTACAGTAACATGAGACTGTTATTGAGATACAAAACAAGACTGTCCTACCAATGATTGAAAGTTACCCAAAAGAGACAACAAGATTAATAATTGAATCCCTAAGGGATCAGATCAACTTTGATCCAACAGAAACAAAGAAAGTGTGATTTTGTACCTCAAAGGGGATTCCATTTCTACGTGAAATTATTTTTCCTTTTTGTTTTTGTTGGGTAACTAGTGACATCATCTTGATCAGATCAAAACTACAGATAAATAAAATATAATGCTTCTTGTAAAATGAAATATAACACAATATTATTATCCTATCAGCTATTAAGATAACAATTACAATAAGGTTTATCTCCTTATATAGAACTTTAAGATGAAACAGATAAAAATGACACATCTGACACATTAAATACTAAAATGGAAATAACAATAAACCAATTAGTCACTACAGTGACTTTATCACAGACGTAAGCCTTATCTTATAATACCTCCCCTTAAGGCTTACTACAATAAAAACAATTCATACTAGCACAAAGCCTAACAAACTATAGAGAAACTAAGACTCCTCAAAATCATGTATTCATCAAAAGCTTTTCTTTGTAGCTAATATTTAGATCAGGTAGAACTCGTTACCCTCATAAAGATGTAGCTCATGTGCTACATCATCGAGTGTAGATTACCATCTTGAACTTCTCTATCAAAGATCTCCTGGATTATTGGACAGCGATCCATGCTACTCTACATACAGTGTTGTGTCAAGTTGTCTCATAGCCAGTGTTACAAGACTCACCTGGACTTGCTAAGACTTGGCCAGTCCAAAGGTTACCTTGTCAAGGCCTGCAGACCTGGACATTGGTTATGGACAAGTCTTGCAAGACTTGCCAAGTCTGCAATAGTTTCCAGACTCGGCAATTCTTGCAGGCCAGACTCAGCCAGGCAATTATGAACCTTTTATCTGGTATTTTAGTTCCTTCTTTATATAAACTTGCAGCCTTTCAATACTTGTTTGGTTTATGGCATGTTTGTTTAGGATTCTCCCCAAGTTTGTCTTCAAGTCAGTAACATTCTCTTCATCAAAAAATATACATGAAATATAACCCTTTAAGTTAAAGTAATATCCCTTGCAATTCTGAATTCAATTTTCTGACTTGAGAATTTCATCAAACAATTTCACACAAGTAATATATTGCTGATCTAAATTCTGATTCATTCTAAAATACCAAACTTAAATTGATAACAAAACATGTGGTTGCAAAAAAACAGACTCCAAACTATCTAACAATAAAGATGCAAATGTTTTTGTATTTTTCTAAGTCTATAGGCATTGATTAAAGATGAAGAAATGTGCACCTACAACAGTAACATTAGAGCAAACACCTATCATGCAAAACTTCAACAATGTTCTAGCCCTTTAATTGTCAGCTTGCTGATATAAAATCAGATACCAATGCCTCCACCACTAATTAATATGTCCCTATAAATGCCCTTAAAAGTATTTAGATCTAAACTCAAACTAATGCAAAATATAAGTTGATGGGAAACTGGAAACTGCCCAAACTATCTTGGTACCATTGTAGCGATGGTACTATAGCAATGGCATTGTAGACAGAAACAACATTGGAGTGATGACACTGTATCAACAACAATGGTCACCTTCAAAAAGTCATCCAAACCCTTCTAGAATCATTGCCAAAATAGCTCTAACTTAATATCAAATATATTTCTTCAATCTTTCTTTGCAAATCTGGCCACAAGCCACAAACTTGGCACAATGAGAAGACTAAGTTGTTTCCTCCAATCGCTGCAACCCTTTGGAAAATCTTTCACCACCTCAGTTATGCGAATCAATCAAAGTGCCCACTCCCAATGACCAATGTAGCAAACAGCAGAAACCCTTGACTCCACAAATTATTAAGCAAAGGTGGCACTAGTAAGCACTTGATGATATGAACTTTATTCTTTTTCTTGAAGAAAGTTAATCATATTCTTTGGGTAGAACAATGTTAGCAATTGTACTAAGGCTTCTAAAAAGGATGTGGCAATTTGATCTTATTTCGTTCCAAGTTATTTTTTCAATCAAAGAAATCAATTTGACCAAGGTCAACAAAAAACATGTATAATGAATGAGAAAGAGAAGATGAGTTTGTCACCAATCAGCATCACAAAGACCATCTCAATGTCAATTGCCATCATATAAAGAAATCATGATGACCAACCACAAATATCTAGGAAGTTTGTCTCGGCACCTTAGGACCATGGGACCCTACTCTGTTCAAACCCAGGCTAGACCAGGCCAAATTTTGGTTAACCACACACAGATCCAATTCAAACCCACGCTAGACCAAGCTGAATTTTGGTGGACCCCGCACACCCAAGCGGAAAAGTGATTCCAAACACAATGTTTTTGCAATTATAATTATAATTTAACATTTGGAACCCTTGAAAGTATTTATAAAATAACTAGGGTTTTATTTCTCGTTTGGAGTGCAAATAAATTGTTTTCTCTTGAGGAAGAGCAATTAGGTGGTTAAGTAAAAGTTTGGCTGAGCAAGAGGGAGATGGAAGGTTGATTTGTGAAGCTTGATCAAGTGTTTGCGCTTCATTCCTACTCCTTTGCAAACTTCTATTGGATGAAAGAAGTAGGATTTTTTTTTGTTTTTATCTAAGATTTTTTAATATTTTCCCTTTCTCTTTAATTTTCCACAAGATCTACCTTTTTATCCATTCTCTTGTTTTTATATTGAATACGTATAATTTTTCTTGCCATGGGAACGACAATGGCATCTACCTCTTCCTCCATAGACAATAATGAACAACAAAGAATAGATCCAGATTTTGATTCTCCTTTGTAGAAGTATGTTGACATTCTAAAACCCTTTCCAAGCGATAGGCCATTTGGTAGGAAATATTGGCATTGTGATGTAGAATGGAATTGTTCATATCATCAAAGTGGCAAACCATTTGTGTGGATTCCATGGAAGAGGAGGCAAGAAATGCCCTAGAAAAAATATATATATGATAGAGCATGAAGAAGAAGAGAGAGAAGCACATGGCCAAAATATGCCTACACTTGTCCCATGCAAAAGAAAGGGACCTCTAGCAACTTCATTTCAAAATGAAAGTCAGGTCATTGACGACCAAGATATAGCAAGATGCATATATGCAAATGGATTTCTTTTCAATGTTGTTTGCTCCCCATACTAGAAGATGTTGAAAAGTGTCAATGAAGCTCCAACAGGATCTAAGGGACCAATTATGAGAAGATATGCAATAACATGTTGGAAAGAGGTCAGGAGGGTTAAGTATACTTTCGAGCCCATAAGGGATTCATGGGATGAGGCAGGGGTGTACATTGTTTCAGATGGTAGTATCCCTTCACCAATGTCATGGTAGTATCCCCTAAACAAGCAATGTTTTTGAAATCTGCAGATTGTTAAGGGCAAGTAAAAGATGGGCAATTTATTACTGATATTCTCATCTTTGTCTTTGAGACAGTGGGTCATAGAAATATTGTTCAAGTCATTACAAACAACGCAAAGAAATGTATAGTTGTTAGTTTGTTGGTTGAAAAGCAATATCAGCATATTATTGGAGAATTTCTGCAGTCCACTCAATCTTATGCTAAAATAGATTGAGAATAAAATTAGGATGGTGAACTTGAAGTGGCAATCTAATTTTAAAAAATAAAATCAGTATTTTATATTTTTTAAGTTTTATGATTTTGTTTTTTTAAGTTTGTCTCTATTTAATTGTATTTTTTTACTTTAATATGTATTACAAGTTGTTGAGACCCATTTTGCATCAAACTTTCTCATCTTCAAATGACTTGAGAAAGGGAAACTAGCACTTCGTAATATGGTGATCAACAATAATTGGTCTATACGAAAACAAAGCAACACTAAGAGAGCAACAAAAAATAACCAAAAAATATTGGATGACACATGGTGGGAACGTGTCGAGTGCTTCTTCGCTTTACCAATCCCATTATGGGCCTTCTTTGCTACATTGACATGGATAAGCCTTGCATTGGAGAGGTGTATGATGGAATCGAATAAATGCTTGCTAAGGAAGAAAATCATAAATGACAAAGGCAAGACCTTGAAAACTTCAAATAGATGCAAGCAAATGTTATAGAATGATGGAACAAGATGACCACTCCTCTACATCTTCTTGCCTATGCATTGACGCCAAAATATTGTAGCAAGTAATTTCTTTATAAGTTAGGATGGCTTTCACCATATAGAGATTTAGTAGTATTTGATTGGTACAAGACAACAATCCTTAGACTCTTTCTTGATGATAATATGTGAGATTTGAGTATAGAGTTCATAGAGTTTGTGAATGCAAGAGGTCTAAGCATTGGCGCTCTTAGCAACCAATTTAAGCAGGATGCTCATAGTTGTTGGTAAATCCATATCCAACAATTCCAAATGTTGTAGCCTCTCGCAATCAAAATTATATCACAAGTTTAATTTATAATTTAATTTATTTTGTCTTTAAGCTTGCCTATAATTCTATAACTTTAATATTTTAGTTTTAATTATTTACCGTTGTCTCAAAAGTTTGCACTTGTGCTTGGGGTATGACCCCCAAGCGACCATGTAAAACATGGAAACAACCTCCAAATGTGGGTTTTGCACTTTGAGGTTGAATATTCGGACAAGGTCGACTTCCTTACAATCAAGATGCACCTAAAATACTGCTTTTGAGGAAAAAGGAAGAAGAAATGCATGAAAATTAACGAGGTTGTTACCCCAAATTGAATTTTGGTCACTCTCCCTGCCTAACAATACACATAACATCAATAAAATCTCCTTACACAGACCCTGACTCTATATTACCCTCCAAGGAACCATATGCAGATCTAAACTAATACAATAATGCAAAGGAAATAACTTTCACAGTGCAACATTCATAAGCATATGACACAACATACAAACTAGAAGGGCAAAAAGGAAACACCCACCATCAAGCAAGAAACCTACAAAAGATAGTTGAATGGCAAGATAAGGCAAACAAAGAGGACTCTATTAATGTATGGTAAAATAAGAAATTACAATTGGGGAGCCTAATCTTCAAAAAGTACCAAAGAAGAACAATCCGAAAAATATCTACAAGATTGCCTTTTACAGAGTTGGCATAACTTTTCTTACAACCTTAGAGTTCAAACCCCAACCAAGTGGAGTTAAGCTTAAAGAAGGGAAAAGAAATAAATATCAAATTAAAATTGGATCTTTGTATGCAACTTGATCCCATGGAAGTGGCGGAAAAGAGTCAAACGAGTGCATCAAGTAGATGCAAGGAACAAATTATATCCCTCTAATTGATAAATGAGCATGAGATGCACTGGCGTCGTGAATACAGAGCCAAAGAAGTCACTCAGTATCATATAATCAATTTTGGCAATGTGTTGTAGCTACAAAAAGTCAAATCAAGCCATTGGAAAAGAAACATCAAAATGAAAAAACAAGTATTTACCGCTTGGCGCTATTACGTAAGATACTCTATGTTGCATCGGCTATCCATTGCGAAACACCAATAGAACACCTGTAAGAAGCACTACCACAAATAGTCGTGTCCAATAACATTAAAACATGTAGCCTATGACCCCATTGTCCCTTTGGCCACCTTCATTTAAAACTTTATCATTGTTTCACAAAAGGCAACAATGGACTCCATTGTCACTTCACAAAACAATGAAAACATGGGAAAACTTGTGTATCACACCCTGTGGCATGTTGGCAAAATGTTCAACGCTCCCCTTGGGATTCATGACAAGGGCTCCCCTCAGGATTCGTGACAAGGGCTTAATCACCTCCTATGTAATATAAGTTGAGTGGTTGTATCGGGCATTTACAGATCGGTCTTTTGGTGCAGCAACAAACCCACTCTAACAAGTATCAGAGCTTGGTCACAGGTTCGAATCCTCAGACCCTCGAGTAATGCTGAGGGGGAGATTGTTGGCAAAATATTCAGCGCTCCCCTCGAAATTCATGACAAGGGCTTAATTGCCTCCTGTGTACTATAAGTTGAGTGGTTGTATCGGGTATTAACAGATTGGTCTTTTGGTACAATGGCAACACCACTCTAACATGGCATTGGCCCATTAACTTCAACATTTTGATGCTGACCCCCAACAACTAGTTTGGATAAACACAAAAACACAAAAGAAACCAAGGTCCTCAATTGTCATGAAGATACATGGGCTAAAATTTGAGAAAACATAATAACATTGACCCACAATGTCTGACAATCCCACAATGTATGACAATCAAACTGATTGGATCCACGTGGAAAACACATTGGTTTCGCCATTTCGCAATTAATCATGACAATAAGGATGAGAAAAAACATGAAATGGAAAATGTTAAATATGACATTAGCAAGAAATTGGAATACATATTCTTTCATCCACTCAGTAAAGTGTGATAGGTTGTAATCAAGGTTACATGGGGATGGGGGTACTTGGGTACTTTAGGTAAGGGTATGAGTACGACAAAACTCACGTTTTAGAAAGAAGATTAACAACAAAATGAAATGAAATAATCCTAGAGAGCTTGCTATGAGAGGAAAAGCCTAAAGAATGAAAGAGAGAGGAAAAGAGAGATGGAGTCATAGGCTCATTAGAAAAACTACATAGTGAGTGTGTGTTATAAAGAATGAGAGAGGAACATCTCTTATATAGAGATGATAAAAGGAGTTATTTGGTAACTCCCATGTGCATAACAAGTACCATAATCCTCTTAAGGAGGAATAAATTGTTTTCCTTAATAAAGGAATTACAAAAATGACTTGTCCTCACACATGGACAAGAGGACTAAATATATAAGGGATACCTTGGTTTATCCCATTTAATAAATACAACCAAGGAAAGATTACTAATTCTAACAGTTATCCCACCTCTCGTTGTTCTACAAAATACTTTATATTGCATTGGCTAGTCATTGTTAAACACCCACAAAACACATGTAAGAAGAATTGTCACACATGGTCATGTCTAATAACATTAGAACATGTGGCCTACGGCCCCACCATCGCTTCGATTGCCTTCATAAAAACCTTTATTGTTGTTTCACAAAAGGCAAGAATGGACCCTACTATCACTTCATGAAACAACAAAAACATGGGAATATACGACGTGTATCCCACCCTATAGCATTGGGCCACTAACCTTCACCATTTCACACCTGACCCCCCGAGCAAGCTATTTGGATAAATGTGAAAATGCAAAAGAAACCAGGGTCGCCGATCATCATGAAGATACATGAGCTAAAATTTGAGAAAACATAGTGATGGCATTGGCCCACATTGCCAAACAATCGAACTAATTGGATCCACGTGGAAAAACTAGACTAGTCTTCCCATTTCACAATTAACCACGACGATAAGGAAGAGAAAAAACGTAAAATGGAAAAAGTTAAACATGACAATAGCAAGAAATTGGAGCACATATTCTTTAATTCACTCAGTAAAGCACAATAGGTTGCATGGGGATGGGGATACTAGGGTACTTTGGGTATGGATACAGGTATGAGTACGGGTACAACTACTTTTCAAAATAGGGGACAGGGTTACTTGATACATCATGTTTTTAATATAATTTAATATTTATAGAAAATCTTTAAAAATTGAGTAATAAAAATGATTTCTCAAAACAAGAACAATGGTAAAGTTTGCAGATGTAATGTATTGTTTCAAGTTTCAGATTTGCAATATGTATGTAATAATAATAGATGCTAAATGTTTATATGCATAACAGAGAAGGTAGACTTTAAACATGAACAAGATCATAAATCAAACAACAATGACATATTGCAAATGATAAACTGCTGACTTGAATAGTGATAAAGTTTAATATTAATCAGACATCGAAATTTCAAACTGATCATGTATTGAATTAAGCTTGATAAATAACAAGCTGATATGCAAACAAAAAACCATAATAAAAATCAGGAATAATAATCAAGATCCTTAGCTATGATGCTCTCCATTGAGTACTCGATACTTGGATACGTGTACCTAGTACTTAGGTGTGGGTATGCATCCTATGGGTGGGTATGCATCCCAGGGGTGTGGTACCCCTGCAGCCTTGGTTGCAATCAAAAAGACCAGAGAACTTTAGTTTATCTGCTAATAAAGCACTTAATGGTAATTTAGGTGTATTTAGTTTTTTAGTTAGTTTTTGGAAACATAGAAGCTTTCCATTTAGCCTTTTAGAAAGTTTCTATTTCGTCCTCTGTTATTCTCTATATAAGGAGACTACGTCTCCATTTTGTAATCACTCTTCTATCAATAATGAATTTTCATAACATGGGATTAAAGCTCAAATCATTTTGGTAACTTCTTATAAAAATCCAAAGCTTCAACACCCAGGATTTGTTTTCATAACTTTTTTTTCTTGATTTTTTTATGAAAAATCACTGTGAGGTGAGGATTTGTGAAGAATATTTTTTGGTTCGTCATGAAATTTTTATGGTGCATCATGAATTTTTTATGGTGCATCATGAATTTTTGGGGGCATCATTCAACAAAGATCGTGGATTTCAAACATGAGTATTATCTCCTATGCACGTGTGTCACTTTTGGTTTGTTTGTGCTTGCGAAGTTTTCTAAAGTCATTTTTATTTTTGCAAAAGAAGTTTGAATGCAGTATTTGCAAGGGTTTACTGTGCAAGGACAATACATTTCCCCATTTTTCTTTCGGACAAAGATTTTTTTGTATGTGTCATTTTCTCAAACGAATTTTCCCTACCCATCCCAACACGTTTCTTTGGTGACTTTCTACATTTTCTGGCCCATGCGGCAAAGGGTCTTACCATCGTTTTTTTTGTCTGGAGGTCATGAATTTTTGTGTGCAATAAATGGTGATACATTCTAGTTTTCTCTGTCTTTTTGCTCATTTCCACATATCATCAGGAGTTAACTGCCACAACAATTGTTTTTCTAAAGAATTTTTTTTTAATTTTTTCATGTGTTTGCGCAGCCCATGACTGGGGCTTGCCAAAAAAAATTGTGAAGACATTTTGATAAAATCAAAGGTTTTTGAAACCCACAACTAGGTTTCTTTTCCTGTAAGGGTTTTTTATTTTGACTGATTTTTGCAATAAAATCAAAGATTTCTTAGTTTTTGAGCAATGCCTCAAAGTTCATGTCGACTCTTTGCTGAACGTCTTTGATGAAAAAATCAAATTCTTTTGAAGTTTGAGTTTGCCCCATTTTTTGAGCATAGGAAAACAGGAGGGATGGTTTGGTGGACTAGCATCATGTTGGAGGGCGAGGGCAATTCGTGGCTCAACAACAGGAATTACAATATTTGGAAGCAAAGAATGCTACTGCTTTTTAAGTATTGATGCTTGGACCATTTTGTTCTAGGTAACTCTACTCGCCCTACAACTACAAACAAAGATCAAGAGATCAGAGCAAGTTTGATGAACATAATCGAATCCCAATTATGTTGCTAAAGTTATTTATCGCCAATGAGATGATTCCAAAAGCGCCACATGGCATGTTTTCTGCAGAGATTTGGGCACACTTGAAAAGTCTCCATAAAACATTGGATAAAAGCCAAGCTTTCTTTTTGAAGAGTATATCGTTTTTCCTTACGATGGATGAGAAGATGTCTCAGCAAGAGCATCTTATGAAGATCAAGGAAGAACATGATCAACCAGAGGTTATTGATAGCAAGATGGAAGAGGACATCATAGTGATTATGTTGAAGAGTCTACTACTGTCCTACTAACATCTTATTGAGATGCTCAGCATTACCTCCACCAATTTTGATTTTAAGTTTGATTACTTGTGGAATATACTATTACAGTTTAGTACCAGTGACGTGGTCATTGTGGAATAAACATTTACTACCATAGATAAAGGCAAAGGCATGCCCACTCAATAGAAAGGATAGCGCATATTTGAGGAGGTTCCTAGAAGAAGATCACTTGTCACAATTATGGGAAGTTTGGTCATATCCAGAGGTTGAGCAAACAGCAGATGGCTGATCAGAAGTCCAACTAGGGAGAGTCTTGATAGCTGGCTCATGTAGCGAAGTAGTCGGAGGAGAAGTCAGCGTTTTATGCGTTCATGGCCTAATGATTTGAAAGCTTTTTATCCTATCGAAGTAGTTAGCAAAATGACCATTAAGGGAGGGTAATAAAGTATTTAATGGTCATTTAGGCATATTATGTTGATCAGTTAGCTTTTAGATAACCTAGGAAATTTTCTATTAGCCTTTTCGAAAGTTTCTAATTTGTTCCCTATTATTCTATATATAAGGACACTACATTTTGTTGTGATTGTTGACTTGGTGGTCAGCACCTCCTTGGAGATTCGTTTTGTGAATCGGGTTAAATCTAGCATTTGTCTCCAGCATTAAAGGTTTGAGCTTTGGATGCAATGGCAAGTGGTATTAGAGCCTTGGGTCACAGATTCGAGTCTCCCTTCAGTGAGTGGTGAAGGCTTAGTCAATGCTAAGGGGGAGATTGTTGAGATTGTTGACTTGGTGGTCAGCACCTCCACGGAGGTTAGTGTCGCGGATCAAGTTAAATCTGGCATTTGTATCAAGCATTAAAAGCTTGAGCTTTTGGTGTAATTGCAAGTGCTTCTAACACATCCCCATTTCATAATCACTCTTTTATGAATAATGAGTTTTCTTAACATGTAAAATCCAAGCCTCCTTTTACACAAGCAAACTGAATACAAAGAAGATTCAAAGATGTGGGATATAAATGCAAAGCATACAAACATGGACGCTTCCACTTTTTAGCTTGCAGTTGTTGCATAGGTGGACTTGGACAGCAATAGTTTTATGGGTGTAGTTGATCACATTGGCCTTGGCTCTATCTGTGAGTCAACTAATGAAATTGAAGAAGAAAGTAATCATCCATTAGATGATTGAAACTTAGTATAAAGTTCCAATTACAATGATACTTGAACTTGATATTATCATTTTAATATTTTGATGTTGAAGCATATGATTCTATGATGGTATGATCATGATTCTATAGCCACAAGTTCATGGAGCTTTGTTGTTTCTATGATATTATGTGATATTATAATGTCCTCATTTTTGTGCCTTCCTAATCATCAATAATTTTCAGAGGCTGGCCTACTGTCCACGGTTCCTGTAGGTTAATGTGGTGACTAGGGACCCTTTGAGGGCAATTTGAGATTATTCAACTAACCCTTTGGGTGTCTATCTCAATACTCTCCATCTCAAATGCATAAGTTTATTTGTGGTTTGCCTTTATTTTTGGTTTGACAAAGAGGACAAGACCTATCGCCTTTGTTCCTTGGGGGAGGCAAAAGATGAGATATACTTTATTTTCCACTGCCCCACCTCCTGTAAGATCAGGGGTAGATTTTACTATTCAAAAAGTGTAGGTCTCTCTCTTCTTTTTTCAAAATTGATCAATGGTGTCTTGCAATGTACCTCCAAGAGGCCATGTGGCTCCAGGATTGCACCTTGCAACTTATGTTCTTGTCGAGACAATCCTCGTACTAGCTTATCACCTTCTTCACGTATGTGGCTTCAGCCCAAGGCACAAAGCAGTCGCTCAACCCTCCTACTTTTGGGCACACTAGGTCTATGAGGCCCTGCAAAGGTTACACTTGGCAGCACCATCTAACTTCCAACATTTCCCTAAAGCAGCCTGGGGCTCACTCTCACCCCAGACCATAGTAATGAGAATCGCATGAATCGGCGATTCAGCGATAAGATTCAAGGTGGGCGATTTTTTTGGAGTCGGGAACCACCACACCCGATATTTTTGGATGAATCGCTAGTATCGGCGATTCATCAAAAAAATCACATGAATCGGATGAAAAAATCGGCAAGAAATCGCCCACGGCCAGAAAAGTATGGAGTTGTAAATTTAAAAAAAATAACTTGTTTTTTTACTTTCTTTTTGACCTGTTCTCTTTGTTATAACCCTAAAGGGCCTTCTATTTGTTAAGCATGAGTAGAAGAGAGGAAAAGTGAGAGAGAAGAAAAGAAAAGAAAAGCCATAGGTTTCTAACCGGCAAGAAGGAAGAGCACCAAAGAGATCAGCAGTTCATTTGGGGAGGCCATCAATTGCATTAGGAGCATTAAGGAACCAATATCAACACTCCTCAACTCATTTGCAAGAGGTAAGTGCTCATTTTTTTTGCATGTTAGTGTATTATGCATTTTTTCTTAAATTTTTAATGTATTATGCATTTTTTGTTAAATTTTTATAGTTTTCAAGATTTTTAGTTTAAATCTTGAATGTTCTTTATTTTTACTAAGTTGCAAACTAGGGTTTGTCGTTTTGTAGCTTTTATTAGCTTCAAACTTTGATATTTTACATTAAAAAAATTATTGCAGAAGCCTTTGCTTTCATTTTTCGCAAATTCGCAATGGGTAAAAAAGATGAATGTTGGAAATATAACGAAGAGTTTCCTAGAAGAACAAAATATCAAACAAAATGTATGTTTTGTAAAGAAAAAATAACTTCTGGAGGTATTTATAGATTGAAATACCACATTGCTGCTATACCTGGACACGATGTTACAATTTGCACTCACCAAACTCTAGAGGCAAAACACACTTGCTTAATGGCATTAGAAAAAATTAAAAAAGACAAAACGAATAGGAAAATGCAACTTGAAGGGTTAAGGGGTATTGGCTCCCATGTTCCCGCATCCACATTTGCATTAGCATCAGCTTCTGCATCCGTAAGTTGTGTTGGAGAGGGTTCTTCTAGGCCTCCTTTTTATCCTAGTTCTTCTGCTTGTGCTAGTGCTAGTGCTAGTCAGTCACATACTAAGACAGAGTCCCACACCAACCTATTACAGCCTAAAGTGTGGAAAAACAAAATGGATAGTTACTTTGTGCCCCACACTACTCCTGGTTCCCAACCCACGCTTGAGGGCATGGGCTTGAACAAGGAGATTCATGATGCTGCCAAAAAGGAGATAAGCAAATTTTGGTACTTTTGCAACATTCCATTTATTGCAGCCAGGTAATTGATTCTTTTTTCTTTGTTTTCTTTAAAGTTAAAATTAAAAGTAAAAGTAAAACTTTAATTATATCTACTTGTTTTATAATTTGAGTCTTTGACATCTAAATTTTTATTTGTGACAGGGCTCCTTATTGGCAGACCATGATAGATGCAATTGTTATTTGTGATTCGGGGTTTAAAGCCCCAACTGAGGCTGAGTTGAGCGGATACCTCTTGGATGAGATGGTAGAGGACATGAGGGTTGAACTCGAGGAGAATCAAAAGGAGTGGATTGCAAAGGGTTGCACCATCATGACTGATGGTTGGACAGATAGGAGGACTAGAACACTCCTCAATTTTCTTGTATCCTGTGGAGGTGATTGATCATTCTACTTTCCTACATACATAATTGTAAATTTTGATTTGTTGAATGCTAATTTGTTGATGATCCATTTAATATTATAATTCGTTGTTTTGTTACTTGTAGGATATACCATGTTCATCAAATCCATTGATGCTTCCGCACATGTAAAAAATGCCACATACTTATGTGGGGCTATTGAGGAAATCATAGCAGAGGTGGGGGAACAAAATGTGATCCAGGTGGTGATGGATAATGCAGCAAGTTATGTTGCTGCAAGTAAACTTTTAACTTTTCAAGTTTTGAAAATAAATTTATTTGAATTTTGAAATTTGAATTTCTAATTGACTTAAAATTGTTGCAGGTAAACTTTTGATGGAGAGGCACACCACCATATTTTGGTCCCCTTGTGCAGCACACTGCATTGACCTCATGTTGGAGGAAATTGGCAAACTTGAGTTTGTCAAGTCATGTGTGGAAAGGGCAAAAAACATATGCAAGTTCATTTATAATCATTCATTTGTCCTTAGCACAATGAGGAAGTACACAAAAGGAAAGGAGTTAGCTCGCCCAGGTATCACGAGGTTTGCCTCGAATTTCATCACCCTGCAATCCTTGTTGACATTAAGAGATGAATTGAGCATGTTTGTTGGGCGGGAGTGGATTTCCTCTTCCTATGCTACGACCACTGCAGGGATAGATGTTGCAGATTGCATATTTGATGAGGATGGTTTTTGGAAACCTGCTAGAGAAATCCTTAAGGTAAATTTATTGCAATTTAACATTTAGTATTTTACTTTTACTTTAAGTTATATTATTTTATATTTAAGTTTTGACTCAAATTTTTTGTTTTACTTTATATGTAGGTCACTAAGCCCCTTGTAGCTTTGCTACGAACTGCTAATGGGGAGAAGCCCTCTATGGGCTACATTTATGAGGGCATGGATAGGGCCAAGGAGGCCATTAAAGCCCAATATGTAGGAGTGCAGGAGAGGTATGGCCCTATTTGGGACATCATCGATAGGAGATGGCAGAATCAGTTCCATCAACCCATCCATGCAGCACCTTACTATCTGAATCCGGCATTTCGTTTCCGTCTTGAGTTCAAGGCGGATGCGGAGGTTCTCACTGGCTTATACACAGTGATTCAGAGGTTGAGTAGCGATGAAGATAGCACTGTTGCGATTGTTGAGCTAGACCAGTTCAACAATAAAGAGGGGCCACTTTTCTCTGGCAGGATGGCCATAAATGCTCAGACAACACTACAGCCAAGTAAAAATTAAATAATATATTCAATGTTCATGAATCTAGATTCTAAACTTAAAGTTGATTATGTAATTTTAGAGTTAACTTGTAATTTGTAAATGGGACTAATTGTTTTTATTTTCCCTTATTTCAAATAGATGGTGGCAAATGTTTGGGGCCACAACCCCAAAACTTCAAAAAATTGCCATCCGTATTCTGAGTCAACCAAGCAGCGCTTCTAGATGTGAGCGCAGTTGGTCCATGTTTGAGCACATCCATTCAAAGAGGAGAAACAGGTTGACAGTGCAAAGGTTGAATGATCTTGTCTTTGTTCATTACAACCTCTGTCTTAGGATCAGACAGATTTTGGACACTGACTCCTCTCCAATCATTCCGGAGGAGATTGATCTAGAATCAGAGTGGCTCACAGAGGTTGTGGATCCAGTCTTCACTAAGGAAGACTGTGCGTGGGTTGACCAGGTGGATATAGAGGCTGAGGCAGCTAGAGCACATTCTTCAGGCATTGGTAGACGCACACGTGCATGCACAGACACAGGCCCTAGCGACGTTTGTGAGCCCATCTTACATGCGGAGATATGGCTCGTCAGTCCTCTAGGACCTACATTAAACGCCTTGCTACTAGGCAGACTGGATCCTCAGAGGCTGAGGCTGAGGCTGCAGCCGAGCTTGAGGATGATGTTGAGGATGATGATGACTATGAGCCTGAGGCTTGAGCTGGAGCCTTGTTTTTATATTTTGTTTACAGATATTGATACTAAATCATTGATAGACATATGTTTCAAACTTTCATGGATCTTCATCTTAGATTCTTATATACATTTATGATTTGATGTCTTATGGATCATCTTACATACATTCTATGATTTAAATCATTATGATCATTTGATTTCTATTTACTTCAGCTAGCCTACAATTTACATTTTAGATAACATAGTTACGTATGTGATGGATTTTATGTTCCAAACTTCCATGTTTATGTATGTTAAGTTTTAACTTCTATTTGATGATGTTATAGTGTGTGTAAGTTATATTCAATAAAGGGTGCATGAAATAAGTTTTAAATTGTTAAAATCTTTAAATTTAAAGGGTTTTTCCAAATTTGTCGATTCATCGCTGATTCATTGCCGATTCACGATTCGATTCGGCCTTACCGATTCCGATCCAATTCCGATTCACGTTACTTTGCCCCAGACCATATCCTTCTATTTCGAGCTACTACTTAGCTAGGACGGTTTAGTTATACCTTGTTTGTTTCTTTTGGATCCTTGCTGGGATCTTTCTAGTTTCACTCTTTTCCAAGCATCATTTGGTGGTCCTATTGTTGGTTGTTTCCTTCTTGTATATTTTGCAAACCCCTAAACCCTCTTTGTGGTCTCTTGTTGGACATCAATGAATTTATGTTATCTTATCTAGAGATTTGTGAGGCTCCATTTATATACACTTACTACTCTAGGTAAGTTATTTGAACGTCTCGATCCATCCTTAGCATGGTAAGCAATTTTGATAGTCAGTGGACACCACAGTTTTATTTTAAAAGTTGGCAGGATCAATTGTTGGTTTCATATTTGACATTTAATGGAGTTTGATGATTTAATTTTATTATTTAAAGTCAATTTAATATAATTAATTGAATCAAATATAGTTATGATTAAAGCGGATATAAGGTGTCATGTGTACATTTATTATATTAATGTCAAAGTATTTAATTATTATGTCAAATAGGGTCCCAACATATCGAAGCATAAGGATATTAAAATGACTTTATATTAATGAAGCGGTCACTTTATTATTATTTCCTATATGCTAATTAAATATTAAAAATGGGTAATGTAATATCCCCGTTTTTGGTCAGTCTGTGCAATTGATTGAGTTAGCTCATCATAGCAACCCTTGTGAGCTGACAGGATGTTTTGGGGTCTCAGTTGATTACTTACTATTTTTAGTAAGTCTATTAAGGGAAGTTGCTATTTTTAGCAGCATAGTGGATGCCTTGGCAGTTGGTTGTCTTTTTTATAAAAAAATAAAAATAAAAATATATATATTATTTATTTTTTATTTAAAAAAAAAAAATAACATGAGCTCTTATTTATTTATTTATTGAGTTGTGTTATTATAATAATGTTTATATTATTATAATAATGACTTAAAGAGATATTTCTAAAAAGCAAGTTGGAAAGTTTCCAAGTGTAGAGTTCTTTTGGGAAACTTTCACGTTTTCTGAAGTGGAATTTTATGGAAACTTTTGCCAACAAAAAGCTTATAAATAAGAGCTCTTTTCATTGGGAAAAAGCATGCTTGAATATATATTTGCTTTTGTTGCCTTTGTGGCTTTTTCTGAGATTCTGATTTTCAAATCCCTTGTTGAGGTATAAGGGTTTGATTCTAAGTTGTGCATTGATTCCACAGCTGAGGTATTGTGGATCAAGTTCTAAGTACTTTACCAATTCTCCTTACTATGTTCACTGTATCTAAGGAAAGCTTCATTCCGTGGTGTGATTTGAAGGAAGATTATTTGCTGGAGTTTATAATGGATCTGCTGTGAGACTTTTCAAAGAGTTCTGAGAATTGCATTGAAAGTTGGCTTGCAATTTGCTGCTGCTATACAGCATTTTGCTTATCTCCTACTGTTTTCCACTGTGTCTAAGGAGAGTGTTTTGCTGATAACAAGTGATATATTTGGAGAGGAATTAGTGATCCATTGCAACCCTGCGTTTCAATCTGGAGGTGTGATCTGCGGTGTTCTTGTTTCCCATTATCAACATTAGCAGTAGCAGCATTTCAATGACTGCAATATAGGGGCAGCATTTGGGAAACATCGTATGCCATCATAGAAGCTGGGAGAAGCATTTTTCTGGCCCAATGATCACGCAAAGAGAGCTGTGATCAGACTTTAATAGCCTGCAATCTGTCCATTAGGGGCTGCAACCAGATTTGTGGGCCTGCGATTTATAAAATAGGGCCCGCGTATGGGATTTTGTAGGTGTGTTTCACTGAGATCTGCAACTCCAAGATTTGCAAGTTGTTATTGTCGATGATTCTCTTACTGGATTATACAAACATATTGGTGTGTATATGGAAATAAATTAATTTAAAATGACTAGCTGATAGATTTTGTGAATGGTAAGAGAAATTGGAGTTTGTTGTTTTAGCACTATCGTGACTTAGCTACAAGATTTAATTTGTGTAAGGAATTGGAATGTAAATGATGGTTATCTGAAAATACATGAACAGTTTACTAATTGAGACAAGCAAACTTATATGTTATAACATGAGAAAGTTTCAACACATGACAGCCAAGTGTTTGACGAATTGTCAAACTATTAAATAGTGAAGAAAGTTGATGTTATTTGAAGCTATAACCAAGCAGGGTTATTACAGGTAATTAAATAGAGTTTTTGGAAACTTAATGAGAGAACTATGAAAGGAGATTTGAGGAAGTAATTTGATATACTTGGTTTACTTTATTTTTCTCTTAAGAAGTTTGGGAGCTTGGCTTTGAATACAAAAAATCTAACGAAAACTCTCAGAGTTTCTCAATGGTTTGGACAAAAGCTCAAATCCCTCTTAGAGGTGGATTCGTCCAGAATTCACGATTGTGCTCATTATTAAATTTCTAGAAGCTTCAACTGGAAATTTCTTTGGAGGATTTGATTAGAATTCAAGATAACTGCAGATTTGGTCAAGGCACAGCTACAGCATTCATTTGACATCATTTTCATGGTGTTTTGACAAGGGTTTATGGACAGAAATAATTCTATGTTGCTGGAGCTAGGGTTTCAAAACCCCATTTTTGTGATCATTGCAATTTTGAAAAAGGATTTGGCATATTTGGTAGTGTCTGGCATTGTTCAGGTATCATTTGGAGGTCCATTATATATCACAATTTCAGGAGTCATTTTCTGCCTATACCTGTCAGCCACTTCATAGTTGGTCACCATTTAAGGCAGTAGTGCTTTCCACTTGGTAATGGGCTTCTATTTATGCATCCATTTATGTGTCTAATCATTTTGATTAATTATAACCCTCATATCTGGAGGAACTTGTTTGCTGTTCTAGAAATATCAGACCCATATCAGAGCTAATATCATTATATTTTCCATTGTTAATCAAGGAGAAATCACAAATTCATGATTTGTTCCTTCATCATTTGTTTCCCATTTATTTTTTATCCTTTATATATATTTATGACTTGGGATTGAAAACAAATATCGAAATTCAAAACTCATAAATCAGAATTCAGACAGTTAGCATGACAAATGTTGGATGAACGTCAAACAGTCAAAACTAAATATTATGGTCAGAATTAACATGAGTTCTTACATATCTTAATCTTAATTCATGCTCATAGGCTATATGTATATGTATGTGGGTGTGTGTGGGTGTGTGTGTGTGTATAGGTATGTATGTATGTATGTATATAATTATATATGTGTGTGTGTGTGTGTATGTATATGTATATATCTATACATCTATATGTACATAGATGTATATGTATATGTACATCTGTGTGTGTGTGTGTTTTAGTCCTAAAGAACCCAAACCCCATTTGGAAACTTTGCTGTACTGCTGAATGGTACTTCGAACCCAAATTGGCAACTTAGTCAAATATCAATCAAAGAACCTGATAAACAGTATCATGATAAATAAGATGATATTCTTTTGTACAGTATCAGTGTCTAATACAAGCAGAATAAAGATGTAACTAACCAAGGACTCATCCCTTTTTGAAGTGGGAATAGATTTCCCTAACTACATCAGCATGTACCCATTCTCTGTAGTTGTAGGTAACTGTTAGCCTTTTTCCTGGTAAACAACCTTCCAATTCTTCCTATTCCTCCACTTGTTCATTCTTCCACTTGTGATTATTATGCATTTTAATATCTTCTAGTGGTGACTTGCATGTTTTATGCACCTTCCATTTGTGCTTTGTGTAGTTTGTGAATATTTCATGTAGCTTGCATGTATATTGAAACAACTTCTACTTGAGCATACCCTATGTACAGGTCTACATAATAAGAGCATTTCCTCTTATCGTTCTCATCACAGACTCGTGCTTTGTTGATAAGACTGATAACCATATTTTTTCGCATGTACTACTGGTGTGAGTGCTTTCCTACTAATATTTTTGTGTTTTTAAATGTTGTAAGTGTTTTAATCTCAGAATGTAGAATAACTATGGTATTAATTATAATTTATAAAGGGAAATCATTTGAAGTTAAATGGCATTTAGGATTGCATCTATATAAGGATGAATGGTAGTATGTCTTATTGGTACAAGTGATGGAGTATAGCCTGTGACAAAAGGTACTTTATTATTGTATTGAAATTTAATGTATCACCATGAAATTTTTGGGTGTATGCTAACTAGCAGATATTGTACAAGCGTATTCCATACTGATTGATTTATAAAGAGACCTGAAGGTCTACAGCACCTGATTTAAAAATAGGGTAGTGAATGAAGAGCATACTGAAATTAACATATTTGTCATTAAAACAATAAAAAATCAAGAACATGATAATATCAATTTTATCATTATTCAATAAAATTCTCTGCACTTAAAAGATGATGCCTCTACCGACCAAAAAAAAGATGACGACAAAGAAACAATATTTATATAATTCCTGAACAGGTTTGTCAATATTCATTATCAAACAAGCAACAATGATAAACTAACCAATGCCATGAGAAAAATTACGAAAGATGATTTGGTCAGAGAATATAGGTTTTACTTTTAATCATTTAGGAATTCACTAACTTCAATTTTAGAGGGGAAAGATGGAACTAAAAGAGATATACAAAGTCAATACGTATCCAACTTCTGGAAATTCATAATGTAAGTAATGATCATGGGAACTCACCAAATCAAGCGACTGTTCCCCATTCCCATATATTAAAGAAAATGATTGATACTCCTTTTCAGGCCGAGGTTGTCGATGGAAATTTGACTGAAAATGTTACAAAAAGCAACAAATATATTAACTCTAATCCAATATAAATAGGTTTATAGTCTTGAAAAGAATTTATTTAAGAAAAAATATGAAAACCTTAACTATTTTTTATTAATAAACGATTTGTCCAGGTTATACTTACAGTACGCTGGCCTGCAATGATCTTAGAAACAGCATTCAACCTCAATTGTTTTTCCTCCTTCCCAGAGAACCAAATCAAAGATCTTTCATCCTGAACATTCATAGACATAACAGGAAAATATTTTTATGCCTTCTTAATACTCGTATAGATGAACAAGACCTGACAAAAGGTTTCAAGACCTAACTGGAATGAAATTATAAAGACTTTGCTAACCATCATAATCCTAGAATGAAAAAAATTATTATTTCTATTTAATGAGTCGATGACAATCCAGACTTTTATATTAACATTTGCAATCAGTTAGATATCTGAACAAAAGTTTACAGGAGTGTGAGACATACGAGTAAAGGAGCAAAGGATAAAACATCAATATCATAGACAAGAAAATAACAAAGTAAAAAATGAGCAACACTTAAACCAATCTTGAACAGAGATATAAGGTGAATTTTCCTGTGCAAAATATTTTATATTGTTTGTGTAAAGAAACTTGGATCTGTTGTAGAGAAAAACTAAGTTCAGTAGTATTAGTAACCTATGAACAATATCCTATCCTTGATTGCAAGATGAAGTATAATGACAATTTCTGATCTCAGAAATCCACCATGCAGAGACTGTCCATAATAATCTGATGACTGTAGGTATCTAGAATGCCACAGTTATTAATTCATTGATAAGAACAGTTGCCATTATCATCATATGTATCTTCTAGGAGAGTCATGATCTCATGGAAGGGTGCGACTGTCCCGTGGCAACTGCCACGGGAGTCACAACCTCTCATGAGATCGTGACTTTCCATAACCAATACATATGCTAATAAAACACTTATTTGCCTTTACCGATCCATGTTAGAATATATTAATATTTAATATGGTTTGACTTATAATGACATTTAATAATATGAATATATATATATATAGACGTAAATAATAATATATAAATATATATATATACACAATTGTGATATATATATACACACACACACACACACACACACACACACACAATTGTGATATATATATATATATATATATATATATATATATATATATCACAATTTTGTGTGTGTGTGTGTGTGTGTGTGTATATATATATATATATTTTTTTAACATGTTATTATGTTATTATATTAATATCACAATTATAAATATGTTCATAACCGTAATAAATACAAATGCTTCAATCCGAATGAAGCTATATTCTTAACAGTTTGGTCATTCAGGAGCTAATATTTTGACATGAAAAGATAATATGTTTAAAGTGATAGACATGTCTACTGGATTCAGGATGAGCCCTGCCAATACACGAGTTATACCACTATTCTTAAACATGTCCCCTTACTTCATTACGACCTAATAGTTGATGGCCACTAATAAATTGTAATTTGTAAACATAAGTGAGAACTGATCATTTTCTTTGAAGGTATGCATTAAGCTCCCAACACAAGAGACCTTACCAATTGGCACTAATCCAAGCTAGGCCTGATATCAAATTCCTAATGACGCAGACCCTTACAGCCCAATGTCCCAGAGACTACCCCTAGCACTTAATCAAAAGAGCCCCACGGCTCACCTCATTGCACATACATTTAGATACACATCTCACTAAGTATATGCAACATGCCATTAATTCTTTTAGGAATTGGGGAGGTGGGCTAGTTCAAAGATAAACACATAACCCTTAACAAACTAGTGATCCTTGAAAGAGTGTATAATACATTGAAGAAAACTGAGACTATGTGATCTGCTGAAGCTATAGGATGTCAAAATACTTTGGTAGGGAAGTCTTCAGCCTTAGAAAGAAGCATCTACATAATCAAATTAGGAATAAGCCACCAAGTTTGGCTTTTGTCACTCATTACCCATGCATTTTATTTGATTATTAGGATATAGGTAAAAATCCATGAATGCTATCGGATTGGAAATTCATATCAATCTAATTAGTGCTAACAAATATTCCTCTCACATTTCCTTAATGTAAATTCTTATTGAAAATCATTCTCCAAATGCACTGAAGGATCAACAAGATATGGATCATTAATTGGTCTAATCCAAGGTTATGAACCATTGGAATTCTAACTAGTTTACACTACATTTGAAATCTCTTACCCAGTTGGATCATTAACATACCTTGGCAAAAGAAAATCTCACCATTTTGGAATGATATTCAACCATAAAATGTATATATAATCTAAGCCATAGGGTTTGCCGAATTTTCAGCTTTAGGTTCGAAATCTGACAAACCCATAAAATACAAAAAAATCACTTAAGTCTGGCACACAATTCATACAACAGCAATTTGGTTGTTGTTTTGAAGAAAACATTTAATTGCGACATTTTTTAGGGTTTTAGACCCAAAAAATGTATAAATGAACCTTTGTTTACGGAAAATGCATCAATCTTCTAAAGATCATTTCTGTTGCAGCTTGGAAATCATCTGCCACCATCTATGGAGAGTTGAGGCATCTGAAATCATATGGTGTTTGGTGTTTGAAATCAATGATGTTTGTCATCTTTGTTAGCCATCCATGTTTGGCGTTTGGCATTTGGTGGTCCTTGTATGTTGGTTGCAAGGTCATTGTAGCCCCACGTCTCTCACCTTCTATAGGTCCCGATGATCTCCCAACAATAGCAGCGATTGCCAAGTCCCAATGGACATTTCCAAAGATTTTCATTTTATTTTTAGGTTTCAGCAGTTCATAACTTTATTATGATATATGTTATTTTTATTTCTTTATCCATAGAAAAATATTTTCATGTATAATTTTTATGAGAAAAACATTAATATTTTATTTACATTTTTTGTTAGTAAAAATATTAAGATTTTGTATGTTTATCTATTATTATGAATTTTATTATTATTTCATTATATATATATATATAAGGCGAAATTAATGTCACATTTTTTTTAAAATTTTTTGGACCTTGCCGAACTTCATGGTTGTCAAATTCGAACTCAAGCTCGAACTCGAACCTTGTGACCTAGAATATAACATATACAAAATATATCCAATGCCAACTTGTTTGCACATTCAAAATTTCAAAGAAAGGAATGGTGCTACAACTGTAACCTTAATGATATTCAATCCTTTCAAGAAGTAGTAACCCTCATGCTCAATCTTGTAAATCGCTAGCATGAACATACACAGAAAATGAGTATTATTGCAATGCTACAGAAATAATCCGAAATTTCCAAAAATACATTGAATATTCATTAATAAATTGCAAATATAGCCACATCCACAAAAGAACTTGTACCTAAGGGCCTCACCGAAAGGAATTAGAAGCCCTCCAAATAATAAGCCTTCACAAAATAAAGGATGCTAATGCCAAAAGGAGCTTGCATCAAGAATGAAAACTCATACTAATTAGAGTCTTCGAGGCCAGCACTTGTCTTAAGCAGCACAAACTTTCCAAACACCAAGGAAACCTACAATATTGAGCTCTTACAATTTGCAACATGAATATCCTATCCACGCCACAGTAGCAAACTTGCACAAATAAACAGATTTGCACTAGTATAGTGTCTCATGCCCAAGCAAGAATGGCATCCCAGGAACTATGAATAGAAGTTGCACAACCTTTATTACAATCATAGACAATTTCTATTTTCTCTGTTTAATATCTAATGGTTATCTAGTGTAATCTTCTGAAAAATATTAGAATGTTTATATTCTTTACGAATGTTTCTTAAGGAAACATTGTTCAATCTCTTGTATAAATAGACCTCTTGGTTTCTATTAATAACAAACAAATATTTTCCATTTACTTCGTAATATGGTATTAGAGCCAAGACTCTTTAAGTTTTTTTCGAAAATAATTATACTTTCTTGGTTGAAATTATTTGCCTTTTATTTTCGAAATTATTTACATGCATATTTGCTTCCAACTATCTCTATAATCCACCTAGGATTTCTGTTTTGGGAGATCTGAATCCGTCAACTTCTGGCCCAGTTCTACAACCCATTTCTGTTCAGATCCATCTATTTTTTCTGCACATTTCAGCCATTTTTTGCCGTTTTTTTTTGCAGCAGGGCCATTTTTGTTCAAAACCCTAATTTTTTTTACCAGATCAAAAAACATTTTACAGATTCTTGGTGGCTTTTTGAGATCTCAACTGGGTTGTCTGTTTTTTCTGGATGCCTTGATTTTCGAGCCAACCAATCCAAAAATCGACAACATATTCTTTTTGGGTTTTTCAAGCTCTCTTCTAGGCCACCCTTCAAATTTTCTAGGTCTTCCATTTTTGCCTCGAAGAACGTATCTCCACAAGTTCTCATGCTTTTTCATTGCAAAACATGCTATGGCATCATTGACCAATATTCTGCTCGAGAGCAATTCAAAATTCCATGGTTAGAATTATGGCACTTCAAAGCAACGGATCATAGCAATTTTTGAATATCGGAGTACCGATCAGATTGTTCTAGGTGTTACACAATGTCCAACTGCGCCTGGTATTGATCAAGACTCATGGGATCTGAATAATCGAGAGGCAGTGATGCTTCTCAAATTATCTATGGCTAATGATCAACTCTCTCAAATTCCATCCGGCAAGATAGCTGCCGAGATATGGGCACATCTGAAAGGTCGTCATGAGACTTCTGACAAAAGCAGAGCTTTCTTCTTGAAGAACACTTTGTTTTCTATTATCATGGATGAGTGAACCTCGCTCCAAGCTCACCTAAATAAGATTCAAAAAATTTGTGACTAGTTGCTTGCCATCAGTCGCAAGATGGAGGAAGAGAACATTGTGGTTATCACTCTTTGAAGTCTACCAAATTCCTACGAGCATTTTATCGTGACTCTCAACATTATGTCTTTTGGTGTTGATCTGAAGTTCACCAATCTCTGCACACTTTTGCTTCAGCAAGATTGGTGGAAACAACAATTTGGTAGCAGTTCCAACTCCACCTCCATAGAGCAAGCCTTTGCTGCCAAATCCTTTCAGAAGGATAAAGGTCAGTTTTAATAGCCTCCTCAGCAGACATCATCTACTCTAGATTCAAAAGGCCTCCCAGAAGAAAAACATTCAATGCAACTATTGCCACAAGCTTGGGCACATGAAGGTTGAATCTCAAAAGCGCTTAGCTACCCTATCTATAAGCAATCTGGTTCACAACCCACAGTGAACAGTGCAGGGCACCTTGAGCAAACAAAATCTGCCTTTTATGCTTTTTGACAACTTCATGCTTTGGATAGATTAACCATTAAGGGAGGGTATTGCGATAATAGATAGTTTCTATTATTTCAGTTTAATATCTAATAGTTATCTAGTGTAATCTTCTGTAAATATTAGAATGTTTATATTCTTTATGATTGTTTCTTAAGGAAACATAGTTCAATATCTTGTATAAATAGACCTCTTGGTCTCTGTTAATAACAAGCAAATATTTTCCAATTACTTTGTAATAACCTTCAACTAGAATGTCACAAAATGATGGTGTCTAAACAAGAACTCTTTGCCAACTCAAAATATCCATGGAGGCACATATAGTAAACTTCTAAAATGTAGTCCACATCTTTCCCATATATATTTCATTATATCCAAAACTTATGAAATATGTCTCTAAAAGAGACTTCACAAATTTTAAGATTTGGCATGTTAGAGTGTAATTCTATGGTGACTTCTATGGAAGCAAATCTGAAAAAGTTACACGATGATATATCCACTTTAGATCTAGTTGATACTACTATGTATAGACATCTAATTGGTTCTTTAGTGTATTTGGTTAACCCAAGGCTCGATATATGTTATACAATTAATACATTGAGTTAATTCATATGTGAACCAAGGAAAATTCATCTTGTGGCAGCAAAACATATATTGAGGTATGTGTGTGTGTGTGGGATGGGGGGGGGGGGTGTTGGGCGGAGGGGGGGCGGGTGGGGGAGCGGAGGTACAATGGGATATGGATTGAAATATGCTTCATGTCTAGAGCTGAACTTACAAGGGTTCTCTAGTTTAGATTGGGCAAGATGTGTGCTTGCTAGGAAGAGTACTTCAAGATGTTTCAGCCTAGGTTCAGCCATGGCTTCCTAGTGCAGCAAAAAACAATTGTGTGGCTAACAGTACAGCTGAAGCAAAGTATGTTGCAGCATGTATGGCTGCAATAGAATTTGAGTGGCTTCGTATATTACTCGCAAATTTATTTTGACAGCCTTTGGAACCAACTGTGATCGTGTTTGATAACAAAAGTTGTATGAAGCTTTCAATTAATCTCATTTTTCATGACGGAACGAAACTTGTGGATATTAAATACCACTACTTGAGGGATATGGTTCAAAAGAAAGTGATTGAGCTCAAGTACATTTCTATAGAAGAGCATATTGCAAACATTCTCACCAAGCCACTTCTGTGAGTGAAGTTTTGCTACTTTCAAGATAAGTTTGGTATTGTAGAGAATGATGGTCTTGTTGGAAGAGAGTCTCAGCTCCAATCATTATTATCCTTTACTTCTTATTATTTGTGAGTTCTTCTCTATGAGAGAAGTCAAAGGAGCAATCCCTTGTTAATGAGTTCTTTTCTACGAGAGGAATTTGAGGTGCAATCCCTTGTTCATGAGTCCTCTACCAGAGAGGTTCAAGGTGCAATCCCTTGTTAATGAGTTCTTTGCGAAAGAACTTCGACGTAAAATCCCTTGTTCAACCCTCTGGGAAGAGCTATGGTTGATTCACCACCCTTTAGGAGTAACCATGGTGGAACTCATGTGTGTGACTCCATGAATTTATCTTTATGCTTTTCTGATTCACCCTCTAGGAGTAGCTATGGTGAATACTGTTATGCTGACATTATGATTTTATTAAGAAAAGTCTATGATGAAATTTTGTTGGCATTCTTCTAATTATAGCTTGGTGCACTTGTCATGAGATGAAATATTGAAGGTCTCTCTCTTGCTAAGAGGGAGTGTTGAATTATGTAGCAGCGACAAAGATCTTAACACTTTTGATGATTGTTGGATTGCCTCTATTTTGTGATGTATTCATTTCCTTTGTCATGTCCATATCTGTTAGACATGTGTTCAAGACTCAATTCATATTCACCATCGATTTTATGTCTACTGCTATGCGATGTCCTGTCTCTGTTTTGTTCTTTTTTTGTTCCTAGTCTTATATTGGTGGGAGAAATTCATATATTATATGACTGTGTTGTTTTATCATTGCCATGTGTATTCATTATTATCACTTGGCATTGGTATTTCTCTTGTCAGTCGATGACATGGTATCCTTGCATATCTAGCTCTTTTCGTATTAGTTATGTTCTCTTTCACATCGTCATTACTCTCTTAATGGCAATGTTTTTGACAACACTCCTTACCAAGAATCGATTCATTTTTTTTGTGGCGGTAAATTCATGTAACAACATTAAAATATCAAAGAAGACTATAAATTATTTGGTCTATTGTATCATTGCATTTTTATTCATTCCATATAGATGTCTTCTATATTACAATAATAGATAAGTCATCTATTATTAGTTAATGGTTATCTATTGTAAATATCTAGTTAGCTTTAGTTAGCTTTCGCTTTTTTAGCTTTATCTATTAGAATAGAATATTTCTACTTTTTTTTATAGTTTCCTAAGGAAACATCGCTTTATTCTTTTGTGTAAATTGACTTTTCGATCTCTGTTAATAACAAGCAAGTATTTACCAATTACTTCCGTAATATGGTATCAGAGCCAGTACTTCAAATTTTTTCAAAAAATTTAAAATTTCTTTTGAAATTTTTTGTTCAAATTTTTTTAAAACTTATTTATGAGATTTTTCACATAAATCCAGCTAGGGTTTCCATTTTTTTGTAAAGACTTTCATCCGTTTGAATCTTGGAGATTATGCAATTTTTTTGACTAGGATTTTGATTCAAAATCTGAAAATCACGAACTGGAAAATTGCGACTTCGTGCCCACATTTGTTTGGCTTTCTCTGCAAATCAAGACAGGAAATCGCATATTTCCTTTTGCGTCTACAAATCGCAACATTTCCATCTACAAACTAGTGCGATTTTTGGTAGTTTGCCCTCTGCAAAGCGCGCCATTTTTCACTCAACTCGTGACTGCATCCCGTGCGATTTTCTCCAAATCGTGTCTGTAAAGAGGCGTGGCAAACTAGTGTTTGTGTGTGCCAAACTTGGGTGCAGTTTTTTTGGTGATAGAAGGCAACTTGCAACTCTACACTTCTCCAAATTTTTACCAAATAAATTCATGCCTTCAAACAAACTTTGTCACCTTTCAAATCTGCCTATTTGTTGGTCTATTTTTGCAACGTTTTATCTCAATTCGGCCATTATTTGGAGCTTGTTTTGCTACTGGATAGGGTTTTGCCCAAAATCCTAATTTTTGGGCTCGAAAATTTTTTTGATTAAAGATTCTTGGTGGGTTTTTTGAGAGCTCAACTGGGTTGTCATCCATTTTTTCTAGGTGCCTCAATTTTTGAGCCAGCGGATCCAAAAACTGACAACATATTCCTTCTGGGTTTTTCAAGCTCTTCTAGGTCACTCTCCAATTTTTTTGGGTCTTCTGTATTTTTGCCTCGAAGAACATGCCTTCACAGTTTTCCATTGACAAACGTGCCATGGCATCTCTGACAAACATTCTACTCGAGCATAACTTCAAATTCAGTGGTCGAAATTATGGCACCTGGAAGTAGCAGATCATCTCAATTTTTGAATATCGGAACACCGATCAACTTGTTCTGAGTGTTACAAAGCGTCTGACTTCTCCGGGTCCTGATCAAGATACATGGGATCTAAATTATCAAGAGGCAGTGATGCTTCTCAAATTATCTATAGTTGATGATCAGCCTTCTCAGATTCCATCTAGCAATATAGCTGCTGAGATCTGGACACATCTCAAAGGTCTTCATGAGACTTCTGACAAAAGCAAAGCCTTCTTTCTGAAAAACACTCTAATTTCTATTGTCATGGATGAGTGCACCTCGCTCCAAACACACCTGAATCGGATTCAGGAAATTCGTGATCAGTTTCTTGCCATCAGTCGCAGGATGGAGGAAGAGGATATTGTGGCTATCACTCTTCGAAGTTTACCAAAATCCTATGAGCATTTTATCGAGACTCTCAACATCACATCTTCTGGTGTTGATTTGAACTTTACTAATCTCTGCACCCTCTTGCTTCAACAAGATCGATGGAAATAATAGTTCGGTAGCAACTCCAATTCCACCTCCACAAAGCAAGCCTTTGCTGCGAAATCCTTTCAGAAGGATAAAGACAAGTTTCAACAGCCATCTCAGCAGAAATCTTCTGCTCCAGCATCAGATGGTTCTCAAAAGAACATTCAATGCAACTACTGCCACAAGTTTGGACACATGAAGGTTGAATGTCGGAAACGCTTAGCTGCACAGTCTAAGCAATCAGGTTTGCAACCCAAAATGAACAGTGCAAAGCACACTGAGCTAGTGGAATCTGCCTTTTACGCATTCATGGCTAAAAGACCTGCAAATCATGTGAAGTCGTATGCCTAGTACATTGATTCAGGTGCCTCTCGTCATTTCACTCACCGCAAAGACTGGTTTACTGACTACCAACCTTATTTAGACTGTTATTTTTGGTGGCGGAGAAGACTACACGATTGTCGGTAAAGGCAACATTCAGATTTAGTTAGTTGGGAGGAATCTCATATTCCTTGATGTGTACTACGTTCCAGGGATGGAACTAAATCTACTCTAGGTTAGTCAGTTGCTGCGACATTCTCGACACTTGGCAATCACCTTCGGTTCACATCAGTGCACCATCACTGATCGGGCGACTAAGTCTACTGTTGCAGTAGGTCTTGAGGATCATGGTCTTTTCAGACTTACTAATTCTGGTGATTCTCAGGACTTAGCTATGGATGCTCGGCAGTCTTCTGTTAGCACACTTTGGCATCAGCAATATGTGCACTTAAATATGCATTATCTCTCACAGCTTGCTCGGGATGAGCTTGTTCTCAGATTGCCAGAGATTCAGACTCAACAGCTTGGAGTTTGTGATGCATGCCAGGCTGGAAAGCAACATCGCACACCTTTCACCAGTGGTGATTCATGGCAACTTCTCAGGTACTTCAGCTTGTTCATGCTAATATCTATGGCCCTATGGCCACTCCTTCTGTTCTTGGGTCCAAGTATTTTCTGTTGTTTGTTGATGATTTTAGTAGAAAAATGTGGGTGTATTTCCTTAAAAAGAAATCAAATGCCTTTCCTGTATTTCAAAAGTTTAAATGTTTAGTTGAAAAAGAGTCTAGGAAATCTATTATTACTCTTAGATCAAACAATGGGGGGGGAATTTTGTTTTCTCCAGCTTCTTGGATAAACATGGCATCAAACACCAGTTAACCACACGCCACAACAGAACAGTGTAGTTGAACGTCAGAACAGGACAATCACCAAGATGGCTCGATCCATGCTCAAACACAGACATGTTCCGAAGCAGTTTTCGGCAGAAGCAGTTAACACTATAGTTTATCTATTGAATCAGTCACCCACAGTGGTGATCAAAGGTAAAAATCCAAAAGAGGCCTGGTCAAGTCACAAACCCAAAATCAGTTACCTGAACATTTTTGGCTCTCTTGCTTTTGTTTGGATCCTTGATGCGTCACGCACCAAGTTGAATGCCAAGAGTCAAAAACTAATGCTTGTTGGATATAGCAGGCTTCACAAAGCCTGCCGCCTGATCGATGTTGAGACATCTAATCTCATCTACAGTCGTGATGTAGTCTTTGATGAGCAGCGAGGACCTTTCATGCCTATTTCTCTTGTTCCTAATCTAGTAGACCAGCCTATGCAGGCTCATGATTTGGGAGTTCGGCTTCCATTAGGTCCACCTAATGCGAGGGCTCCACTAGCTCCTATAGCTCTAGTTATACCAGTGATACCTGTACAGACACCTCCGGCTTCTCCTGCAAGATCACCTCGCTTTGTAGATGCTTCACCTGAGTTTGATCCAAATTCTTTTGATAAGGATCCTGTTGATCAAGCATATTCTCGTAATAATGTTGGTCACTCTCCTGTCCGGCCTAAGTGGTGGGCTAAGACACTTGTTGATCTTTGTAATGATGAGCTCATTGATGGGAGGACTGCTCGAAAAAAGAGCAAAACTTACAGATTCTGTTAACTTTGCTCTCATGGCCAACATTCACAATGTGTTTGAACCTCACACATATTCCAAGGCTAAAGGAATTCGAAAGTGGGAACAAGCCATGACATCTGAACACCAGAGCCTACTGAAGAACAACACCTGGGTCCTTTCTGATCTTCCACCAAGGAAGAAACCCATTGGCTACAAATGGGTCTACCAAATCAAATACAAATCGAATGGTACTTTGGATAAGTACAAAGCTCGTTTAGTGGTGAAGGGCTTTTCTCAGCATCAAAGCATTGATTATGAGGAGACCTTTGCTCTTATTGCAAAGATGAGCACCATCAGATTATTAAAATAATATCTTATACTTTCTATAATAGTCAACTACTTGTCTGTAGTCTGTCTTTCAGTCTAGATAGGAATGTTTCCTATCCCGTCTCTTTTTTCTTCAGTCCAGATAGGAATGTTTCCTATCCTGTCTCTAGTTTTGTTTCTAATTCCGTCTTCAGTCTACGTTGTTTCTTTTAGAAACAACATCCTTGTAATTCTTTATAAGGAACACATTTGTTCCTCTGTTAATTAATAAATCATCCGGGAATCCATTAATCTGCCAACTCTTCTTGAATCTTGTAACATGGTATCAGAGCCATTATAAGAAATTTTTCTAAAAATTTATAATTTCTTTCAAAATTATCTGCTAAATTTTTTGAAATTATTTCTAAGGATTTCTCTATAGCCCATTCAGGATTTCTTCTTCTTTGAGAAATTTATCTGTGCACATCTGAGTTTCGGCTAGGGTTTATGAATCTGCAAATCACGTCCATGCAAAACGAAAGTCGTTTTTATCTGCTCATGCCTGCGTCTAGGGTTCTGATCATGATCCTATTATTATCGTGACTTGTCTTCATTCCTGCCCACACTTGGCATTTTGTTCGTGCCCGTGCCTGGTCTTCATTTCTGCCCGCGCTTGGTATTCTGCTTGTGATTGGTATTTCCGCTCGCGCCTGGTATCCTTTTTTCTCTGCAAATCAAGACGGGAAGTTGCGTATTTCCTCGTGTTTACCTGCATCTGCAAATCGCGCCATATCCATTTGTAAACTCTTGATTTTTGGAGATCGTTTTTGGCATTTTTTGTGCAAACGTTTTTTTTTACGACCCACAACCTGCGCGATTTCTTCTGTTTTTTCCTGCAAATACAGTCACGACCTTCACCTAGTACTTGTCACCTCTGAAATCCCACCTGTTCTTAGTCATTTTTTCAAGCAGAATTGGTTGTTTTTTAAGCACTCCGCTATTTTTTCTACAACTATTGACCTCCATAGCCGTCGCCTGATATTTTGTTCGAAACCCTAATTTTTGGGGTCGAAAAAATATTTTGTTTGCAGATTCTTGGTTCGTTTTTTGAGAGCTCAACTGGGTTGTCATCCGTTTTTTCTAGGTGCCTCGATTTTTGTGCCTCGATTTTCGAGCTAGCGGATTCAGAAAACGACAGCAGATTCTTTTTGAGTTTTTCGAGCTCTCTTCTGGGTCATTCTCTGATTCTTCTAGGTCTTTCGTATTTTTGCCTCGAAGAACGTGCCTTCACAGATTTTCACAGTTTCATGGCATCTCTGACAAATATTCTGCTCGAGCATAATTCCAAATTCAATGGTCGCAATTATGGAACTTGGAAGCAGCGCATCATCGCAATCTTCGAATATCGAAACACCAATCAACTTGTTCTGGGTGTTACGCAGCGTCCGACTTCTCTGGGTCCTGATCAAGATACATGGGATCTGAACAATCAAGAGGCAGTAATGCTTCTCAAACTATCCATAGCTGATGACCAGCTTTCTCAGATTCCATCCGGCAAGACAGCTACCGAAATCTGGACACATCTAAAAGGTCTTCATGAGACTTTCGACAAGAGCAGAGCCTTCTAAATTTGTTTCTGTTTTTTTATGGGTTTGTTGATTTTCTTCTCAAAAATCATTTCAAGTTGTTTGTAATACGCCTGGGTTTTACCGTTTTTGCCAAAAAAACGAAGTTTTGTAAATCCAACTTATTTTGAGTCATAGCACTCTTCTGGCAAAGCTTCTTGGTTTCAGCATTCTGTAGATCCAGGGAGGGTCTCAGTTATCACAGAATGTTCCGACATCCGTACGTTGACCATTAAGGGAGGGTATTAAGATAATATCTTATACTTTCTATAATAGTCAACTACTTGTCTGTAGTCTGTCTTTCACTCTAGATAGGAATGTTTCCTATCCCGTCTCTTTTTTCTTCAGTCCAGATAGGAATGTTTCCTATCCTGTCTCTAGTTTTGTTTCTAATTCCGTCTTCAGTCTACGTTGTTTCTTTTAGAAACAACGTCCTTGTAATTCTTTATAAGGAACACATTTGTTCCTCTATTAATTAATAAATCATCCGGAAATCCGTTAATCTGCCAACTCTTCTTGAATCAGATTAGTCCTAGCCATGGCAGCACAGTTGGGCAGGAAGGTCCATTAGATGGACGTCAAGAGTGCTTTCCTGAATGGTGATCTCCATGAAGAGGTTACATGACACAACCTCCTGGTCTCATATTCCTTGTTTGCAAATCATTCCTGAAAAAGAGTAATTGGTTAAGAGAACCGCCCCTTTTGTAAATTAGTTAAGTTCCTCTTAAAAGCCACCTATGGTAAGAAGGGAATCTCCCCTATTGTTGAGAGGAGAGAGATATCTCATGAGACATTGCCTAAAGTAACAATTTCATAAGTTATAGTTGCATCCTTCATTATTCTAAATTACAACAGCCTTTATTGGGAAACTATCTCAATCTTGAAAACATTCTATGCTCTCAATTATTCTCGCCATTTATTCCCCTACATGTATGGTTTGTCATATTGTTCTTCTTGCTTTGTGTCATTCTATAATCTTGGAGTCTACTTACAAAATTAGGCCCATGCCTTGATTTGTCAATTTGGTAGGTCACATGTGTGCAAATAGGAATGCCCAAGGAAGAAATAATGAGATGCCAGAAATGGGAATTTGAATTTTGGATCTTGGAACGTGAATTACAAGTTGGGAAGAACGTGGGTATTTCATTTGCAAATGGGAAAATATTAACGCACTTCACATATACAAGGGAAGTACTTGCACTAGCAATCGGGTCTTAGAGACTCGATTTCAAGTGATTTGAAATGGTCAGATTTTGGAAGATCAACTACAAGTTTTGGAAAGAACCTTATATTTCACAAGCATGAATATGCCTTACAAGGCCAAATTAGGGTTTTGGAAGATCTATTACAAAAATGGGAATAACCTACTTGTATTTTATTGTTGTGATAGAAATCTACAATGATGTTTTCAAAACCCAAAGTTATCAATATTATGCATAATCCAAGTCTTAGAAGATATAAAACAAGTTTGGGAAGAACTATTATTCAACTTGCAACACGAACTTGCAACATTGAGGGGAAAAATGAGCTTGATACATATGTGGAAGTCTTGGAAATACAGCTCACAAGTGAGGGAAAGACTAGCCGTAATCACAACAACATTTGCAATGTGTTGCTAGAAACTCGAACTGCAGCCTTTTTGAGAACATAATATCAGCACAAGAAGTAGTTGAGAATACACTTGCAGGTCTCATGCTTGCAGTTTTATAGATATTTGAGAACTTGTAATATGGTATTGAAAACCTAAAATGGGGAAGACCATAGCATTTTGTGAAGATGCAATCAAAAATATCTGTTTCATCTCCAAATTTGTGATACTTCTTTTATGACCCAAAAACGCATTAAGATGCCAAGAAAAGGACTTTTGGAAGATACAGATTTAAAAAGAAGCAATGACTTATGAGCACAAATAAAAGGAAACACACATTTATGAAAGATTTAAGCAAAAATGCCGTTTAAGTGGAGAGGAGTTGCATCTACCCAAAAACAGCTAGAAAGAGGAAGGAAGCTACAGATTTGAATACTAGAAATAAAGAAAAGCTTCAAATTTGTAATCAGAACATAGTTAAAACCCTAAGTGGCTACATGAAATACATGCCTATCTAAAATCACTCAAAAACTTGAAGAAAAACACTAAGAATGCCAAATAAAACCAAAAATGCAGCTATAGCATAACATACGAATGCAGAAAACCATATGAAAAGCGACCTAGAAAAACAGAAGAGACTAGTGAACAAAAACAAAAATCATACCTGGAGTAAAAAGTAAGAAAAATGCCCTTAACATGCAGTAAAAAATGTCATATACAGCTCGCAACTGCCTCTAGGAGTTAAAAAGTCTGAAAAAGTTCCCTAAAACGCCAAAATTGAGGGCTCTTTAGCAGAGAAATTGCACTTAAAAAGTAGTAAAAACAATCTCAAACTCCTTATGAGGGTCCCTTCATACACGATTCAAGCCCCTCCTTCCATGTCATGTTTCATAGCCAGAGTTTCAAGTTTGTAACAGTATAAAAATTTTAAAACTGCACCATTGGGTTTTTTTTTTTAAATTAATTGTAACATTAAGATGTTTTAACTTGTATTACAGGCTCAAAAAGTCGATACACCACTTATGACCAGTAATTTCAGGTATCAAACAACAAATTACAAGTTACATTTTAAAGTTGAAAAATAAGTGTTACCCCAAGTTTCCAGGACGGACAGCAGGGAACTGTCTTGCATATGCATTCCCTTGTTCCCTATCATAACCATCTCAAAAACTTGGGGCAGGATAGAAAAATATCAAAGGTCGTGCACACAAGAAAGACAAGCATGCATAGAGAACAAATGATAAATTACATGCAAAGAAAAAAGCTAGGGAAAGATAAAAGGTAACTTTGTGAATGATATACAATGCAAAATGCCCCACGTGCTTTTACTTTGCATTGCATTAGAAGATCTTTTTCTTTACCTTCTCAAAATGTAATGTAATGGTGTTGCATGTCCCTTATATGTTTGTGGGAATTGTCTCTTTTTTATAATCTAGCTTTAACCTTCATGAAAAACATTGTCAACGAGATAAATTTCTAGACTGAGTCTTAACATTGTATTTGATACATGACAAAGCATTACATCAGAGAACAATTAAATTTAATCAGCAGGTAAAACAGGCTCTTCTACTTTAAAAGCATGCAAGCATGTAAATCAGTGTATAATCTAAAAACTATCATATGAGAGGGTTTCGGTCAGCAACACTGCAGATCCAAACAAATGAGATACAAAATTGAGAATAGAATATTTGTGCCTCTGAAATACACTGAGCCTTGACTCTAGGTGACTCTGCTACTGTATTCTTTGCCTCTACCTCCACTACCAGTGCCTCTTCAATTGATGGTTCTGATCCAACTAGCTCTGGCCCTGTAGGGGTAGGGTGGGACTGCTTATTTTACTGGTGCTTCCCTCTCTCCTACCATGGGTGGGGATGTGGGATAAGGTTCATCAGCTCAGGCCACTGAATCGCCAATGGCTGGATTTGGATCTGCCTTTGCTCAGATTTGATGTCACCTTTTCTTTATCTGTTCCTGGTGTTTTCGCCTCCACTACTGGCTCCATATCCGGATCAATGATGTCAACTTGGTCAGATGCCTTTCCTGTTCCTGCTCTCACCTCTAGTTACCCTTTTATCTGTCTATGATGGCAGGCAAATATAGACACATCCGATCACGTCTATTTTTCGTCTCTATCCCCCTATCCTCCTGCCATAGAATAGTAGGGCCTTGCCTCATGAAACAAACCAGCGTGCCTCATCATTAACATAGCTCATCAACCAGGTGACCATCAAAGGAACCCAGGTTACAATCAGTAGACCCGAACAACCCATCCAACCGCTTCAGTCATATTATGTGTTTAATCTTACGTGAGATCCTTTCCCATTCACTCGTCTCCAGTTAGTCAGTCCTTTAGTCGCATAAAGCGCTCACTGGATTCCCCAAAGTCTTTTTTTTATGTATTTCTATTCGAGGTTACCCCGCACTAGGAATGGTGAGTTAGTCCAACACACAATAACTGATGTTTCCTTCTAAAGCTGCCACAAATTTTGCTTCCAAATCTATGATAACTTACATGTTATTGCCTATGCATCCCTGCCTTTTTCCTTTTACTATGTTGTTTTACAATTGTCACTTAAGAAAGTGAGGGCAATAGAACAGTAGAACTAAAAGAGAGGCCAATTTCATCCATAGCATACTTTCAAATAAAAATAAGCAAATAAACTAGTGTCCAAATTTAACAATTCACTTGTCTCCTTGTAAAATTATTTCCCTTTGCAGATATATCACTACAGAATGGGAGAAATATCAAACAGAGTACCTTTTTTTTCATTATCTATGGTCTGAAATTGCAGAAAAGTGTGCAAAAAATTAACTTACTTTAGATAACCTGAAGGGACAGAACCTGGGCTTTCCTCTCCTTCCATACTTCAACAAATGTGCACCTTTCTTCAAGGCAATAATTGCCTTCATAAAATCACAACAAATTTATGCAAGTAAGAAACCCTAGTTCAAGGCAGAAATCCATTATAAAAGAAAGAATTTCAAGTGTGCAGAGCGCTAAGTTTTGAATATTTTCAAATTTTCAACATCCGAAAAAATGTTCTCAACTAAGGATTTTTATTTAAACATATTTTTTATGAATCTAACATTAGCTAGAAATCCCTATAAAGAATCCATGTCAACTAAAAAAGAGGAATGGACAAGCACTTCAACTTAAAATAGTAACATAAGTTTTTTTAATGAAAACGATATTTAAATTCTCATCTTGCTCAGCATATGTTGGATCCCTGAAGAAAACTGACATATCCATTGGAAGCAAGAAATGTAGCCAACTGGTGGCAAATAATTTTGTTGATGTGTGGATGGTCCTGGTACCAATCACGGAGAGCATCGATAAAATCTATTTTAAAATAAATGAAGTAAGCTAGTACTATTCAAAAATCAACACTAGCTTCTGAAGTACACAACTGAGCCAATGTTTAGGCATGTGATAATTTAAACTATCATACACAAGCCAAATCTCCATATATTAAAAATTGTTTTCAATATCTATGGATGTTACCAGATTATCCATTTCCCTTTGGTGTTAAAATTCCAAATATTGTAAAACGTAATACATATGTGGCATCAGGTCTGCTTTGAGATGAATTGGTTACTGTAGATAGAAGCTTGTGAGCCTAAGTTGCAGTATATAACATAGAAGTCTAAAATATTTGTTGAAAGAAGGAATACAAATATTAACCTCCAAATGAAGCAAAACAAGTAGTCAACGTCTGATCACTGAAATTAACAAGACACCTCAGTTTCATCTCCATAAACTACAGGACTCTCCTCCGACAGTTGGAAATATTGCCTTTGACTGTGCTGTCATTATCACCATCAGAATTTAAACATGGGTATTCTGTTTCGGTATTGGTTTGCACTCCATTGATTCCCAATATGAACAAAACAAGCTTATAAGTTAACTCTTAAGTCAGCGTTATCGACTTGCTTGTAACTAAAGAGCAGTCATGATGCATTACACTTGAGCTCAAAGGCGTAGGTTGGAATGTCATACTTGTTTGGAATTAGCTTTTAAGTTAGCCTGATACAATTGTTTGTAATCAAACGGTAGTCACAATGCATTTAACTTAATTCACAAGCATATATGTGAATATAATAGTGAGATGTATTAAAACAACAAGAGTTGAAGTTCTATGATCTTGATGAATTGGTGCGTATTATGTTTTTCCAGATCGCTCGTTATGTCATAAACACACCCACAGAAAGTACAGATCCCTTAAGAAACTTTGAAATTAGCAATACTTGAATCAATTTAGCCTGCCTTCCAAAATGGTCACGCTATAAGTTTTCACCATAGGTATGAATTTACAATGTTGGGATCTATTTGGACTCGAGTAACTTGCAAAAGATATATTTGGAAGGGCTTCCAATGTCGCTAGCCGCTCACATTGCCCACCAGTTAAACTTATACTTCTGATCCAGTTGAGATGCTCATGACAGAAATGCAGATTTCATGTATTGCCCTAATTACTTGAGAATTGCTGGCGGTATACATTGTGCAAGTGCCAAAGCAAGAAGGGTACTAAAGAAAAACAAAGATAAATGGATATGTGGGGCTGTGAAATTTGTAGAAGCAAAATAAGAGATGAAAGGCATTTAGGATGGATCACCTGTTGTATATCACGGTCAAATGGTGTTGCTCGTCTGGACTCCCCCATTGTTGCGGTTACCTTGACTTCCCTCTTCGCTTTTAGGACCACAATTGATGTTTACATATACCGTCATCAGCAACAGCACTGAGTTGGGTATGGTGGGAATGAAATAGATTTGAAGTGGGCATTGGGAAGGTTGACAAAACATGTAGACTGCCAAGGGATCTGCGTAATGGAGGACTGGAGACAACGACCAGGCAAAGCGTTGGAAAGTCACATGGAATGTTTATAGCCTCAGAGCTCTACCAACCCCTACTCCCTCTTCTCGCTGATCTCTGATGCCGAGAAAGGACCGTCCAATTTCTAGCCTGGCTTTTCAACTACTTACTCCAAACACAGTTCTCTGTACATCGGATTTTACTTGTCTACATCCTACTTGCCTATAATTAGCTAATTTTATTGACCCTCTCACTCAACACACTAAAACCGAGCCTCATCATACACGTTGTCAAAAGTTTAGAGCTCCCACACGTGAGTTGTAGTTTTATTAAGTATTTATTTAATAATCAACTCCAGAGTGTAATTGGGTAGGACCCTAAATTTGACTTGGAATTAACAGTCTAATCCATTCAACGGTCATCTCTAGTGACCGCCTGATCCTTCTCCTTTGCTGTTACTCTCGCTAAAGATCATCTCCGCATTCTCCAAATAGATGAGCTCAATTATATCCGACTAATTTCTACACTTACCTATGCTTTTAATTTTAACCTCATTTTTAAGTTATGGACGTTCTTGTTGTTCTTCTATATAGTGTGTACATACTAATTTAATTTGAACCTATTTATTTAATTTAAAAATATATGAATTCAATTTTTTTAAATTTATTGTTAATTAATGTTTAATTAATGCATTTAGTTATATATCTTGATGACACAAAAAAATAGTTTCCAATTTAAAATAAGAAGAACAATAACAACTTTAGCATCTCCAAGACTAAATATTAATTAGTTAATAGGGCAATTAGCATTTCAATCTTTGTCTTAAGGCCTCAATTTCTCAAAAAAAACCTGCTTAAAAGTCTATACCACAAGTCAATGGTCAAGACATTATAATTAATTGCTCATAATATCACTATAAGCATCACAATCCAAAATATAGTGTCTTTTAGATTGTACTACCCTAGAAAGAGTAAAAGACACTCTTACTTCCAAATCTTATTTTGTTCATTTCTACCACTCAAGTTGATGAGAACTAGTTCCTAATTGAGCAATAAGAATTCTAGCTCAATGATGAGAAGTTTATATCTATGTGATTAACACCTATAATTCGTATTGCTCTTGAATGTACACCTCCTCTTATTATGATTGAGAATTTAAGCTTCCTTATTTAAAAAGGCACATTATGAAAATGAAGCTAACCACTCTAAACATTGTTATGCATTGGATATTATTGTGTCCATCATTAAGTTGGGTCCTAAAAACAACATCAACTCTTCCCTTATGTGCAAACAACATGCATTATTTCATCTACACATATCTTTCACCATTTAGAATCAAGTATATTATCCCTCCTCCCTACTTCCAAACTTCTCTATGTATAGATAAGTTGTACTTGATAGAGGTGGTCATCTTGTCATTCCCTCCTACTATACTTTCACCTATAAAATTTAAAAGTGATACCTTGAGCACGACTTTACTAAAGAGAACTCTTGTTTGTTGTTTCACGTTTAACTACATCTAGAGTTATTTTAATGAGAACTATAGTAAACAAAGAGATGAAATTGAACCTTATCAATACATCTCTCTTTAATGAACTATGAAAATGGTGAGACTTTCTTGCTATGTGTACCATCTTAAACTAGAAGTGTCCATCATTTAAGACCTTTTAACAGTCGTCCCATAGCGACTTCATGGACCATGGATGGATTTGTGCTTAATGTGCCTATTCTCCTATTTTTTTACTCTTTTCTTGATTCTATCTATACTCTCTCTGAGATGTCCAAGATCTTTTTCTAGGTCCTTCCCCAATATTAGGCCCACTTGGTCAACCTATCCTAGAATAGGTCAACCTAGGTCGATCTATTCCCAGGAAGAGATCAACCTCTTGCTTGGGGTTAAGAGGCCTTAGGCATCGAAGTGCCTCGTGGTTTCCAATTATTTTCTTTTAATCCCCAACTATCTTGCCTTATTTCCTACCCGAAAACTAGTATAAAATGAGGCTTAAGACCTTCATTTTCACATTCATTCACATAAGACATCCACTTTTGATCCAGTGGCAATCAAGATCCACTCTTACATCCATACCATTGGGTGGATATTTTGCAACCAATACTTTTGTTAAAATCCAATTGCAAAATAGACCAACCACAAAGTATGAAACAAAGTCTCCCCTACCTTAAAAGGATTGTTCCTTGGATCGACTCAAGGTAAGCAAGAATTTGAGAGATTTGTAAGGGGTGTTACCAATATTCTTTCATCTTATCTTTCACGAAAGCATCCACTTATCTATGTAGCGAGTAATGGGTAAGATGAAATATCTAACTACACTTCTATCCAATAGTTCGAAATGGTGATAATGATACCAAACACTAACTCAAAGACTAGTTGAAAGTGTATTGGTTTGGCTCTGTATCACGTAATCTAGTAGTGTAATAAAGGAAAATTAACTATTAAAAGCATTCACAAAAATAAATAAGCTAACACTTATGATAAGACCAAGGTTATCAACAAGAAGGAAGGCAAACCAAGAATGGTAGGCTCCTTATGACCTACGATGATGTAGTTATGTCCCTGATGATGGGGATGTATGCTCACGATGTGCTCAAGCTTCCAATAGGTGGGGGTTTTTACCAAATGTGTAGATGGGTGGAGGTTTCAACAATGGAGATGTAGATGTATTTCAGCATGGTGATGGTGTAAAATGGCTATGATGGAGTGGTTAGTGGAGCATTATAAGTTTGCATAAAAGTGGATTGATATTTTTTGAGAGGGAAGGGCTTTATTTATAGGCCAAGGGGTAGTGAGATGGAGGGTCAGGATGCAAGGATGGAAAAATGGTGAGGGAGGGCTAAGATGCTTTGAAAGGGGAACACATGGATTGTGCTTGTTTGGAGCCAATAGGGGAGTGACACTTGTCACAAGGAGGATGAGTGTGAGGGGATGGGATAATGGTTGGTCAAAGGGAGTGATGAGGGAGGAAGAGTGTGGAAGAGGGATGTAAGAGGAATTAATGGCATGTAAGAGCCATAAATGCTCTTAGGTAGGGATGGAAGAGGATAAGGGAGACTTTTTTGACTTTGGCTTGGGTTAGCAAGTCTTAACCCTTGCTTAAAGTTGTGCACATGTTTAGGAGGGGGATTAGACTTAGCTTAGGAAGGGGGTTAGGGGGCAAGTGGCTTAGCTTTGATGGGATGGGTTAGTTAGGTGGCTAAGTGAGGTTAGTATGGGTGAATGGGTTGGATTAGGAATTAGGATAGGGTTTAGGGATGTTTTTAGGGGTTAGGATAATTTATTAAATGATTTATTTAATAAAGAGGGGGATATGGGATTAAATTAAATAGATATGAGGATTTATTTAATTTAATAGAGGAATAGGGATTTAATTGATAAATTGATTTTGGGTTATCATTTGATTTTATCAATTGGACTATAGTTAATCAAATTAATTAATTAACTAAGGGATGACGATTAATTAATTAAATAATAAATATTTAATCAATAATGTCCTAAGAGATTACTAAATATGATTACCTATTGGTGTAATCAGATTTAGGTGTCTACATTTTGCCCCTCTTTGACATAGTGTTGGAACAACACTATTTCAAAGAAGTTCGAATATAAATGATGCGAAGAAGACTTTTTGAAGCAACATGGTCACCCTAGTTTTGAGAAGAAGAGGAGAGAATAGACTATGTGATGCCCCCTCAAGAAGGAAACAGGGAGAGAAGGTGAGGCCCGACAACTTCTTGAAAAGTACAAGAATCAAGGGTGAGCAGGAGGACTGAGAGTGGCTAAGAGAGGGGGTTTAAGAAAGTTCATACTCTCACTATGGGAGAATGATACAAAGGAAAACCTTGTACGCAAGGACAAGTGATGGTTAAGAACACTAGTTATAGGGGGAGGGGGGAGGGTGATTGGTTGTTTGAAATTGAACCCAGGGAAGTGATTTGGAAGATGGTAGGGTTGGGGAGATTATGGTTCTAGGATTATGATTGGCGATGACTAAAATTATGATTGATGTAGAAGCTATGATTATGATTGATGCAAGAGCTATGAGTATGATTGAGACAGGATTGGATACTATGGGATTGATAGATTGGTTGGATCATGATTGTAGGACTGATTCGATGGGATGCTTGGATAGGAGGGGATGTTTTGATAGGATGAGATGCTTGGATAGGATAGGATGCTTGGATAGAATGGGATGTTTGAAGCAATCCATTGAAGCTTAAGCATGGGGGTGTTCCAAAGGGGAGCACCACCATATAGTTGAGAACTTATTTTGATATAGGAATAATGGAGATATGCCAAGGTTATTATGAACATCAAAGCCTTTGCACCAATATTGCATAGGACTGATGTGAAACAAACATGCAAGGATTGCCCCAGCATCACACATGAATCCTAGAAGAATCAGAGTGGAAACGAGACTAGGTAACCAATAAGCAAACAATATTTTCTAAGTACACCATGTAACCACAAGTAATCACATGTTTGTAATATGCAAAGGTCATATTTGACTGATTCACAAGAAAAAAGAAGAAGATGAAAGCGACCTGATCAAAACCTTGCCCTTGAATTTCCCCATTAGCAGCACACCATGATATAAAAGATCGTGGCAACTTTGAGGAGGGAACAACTCAAATCACTTGGAAGAGATACTTTAAGAACCAAACTTGAAATCCCGAAAAGAAAATAAATTGAAAGAAAATGTAGATCCATAAAAAAGTTAACATTTTGCCAAAGAGATCGGTAGGACTAGATATTGATGGACTGAGATCAGATGAGAGGAAGGATACATCCTACAAGGATCTATCAATAATATCAAGGACTAGGATGAGCCAGGCAATCAGAACCTTTTAGGACAACACTTTGATGACAAGGGATCTCATATGAGGGTTCACTAGAGCATCTAACCAAGATAATTACAATTTATGATCAAGCATTAATGGACATGAAGAGATGAGAGATATACAATGGTACCAAGCGAAGGAGAAGGGATATATAGTTGATAGACCAAAGTATGTACAAGGGATTATTGTACAAAAAGCTCAGTATGATAGGATAGTAGTAGGAAAGATAAAAATGAGAAGATAGTGGATAAAAAGATTAGGATGAGGAGATAAAGGGAAAGCTTAGGATAAGGAGATAGAGGGGATGAAAAGCTTGGGATGGGAAGATAGTGGATAAAAAACTCAAGAGGAGGTTATAGTGGATAAAAGCTCAGGATAATAGATAAAAAGTTGGGGATAAGGAGATAAAGGAAAAGCGTAGGATAAGAAGATAGAGGAAAACCTCGGGATAAAGAGATAAATGGGATAAAAAGATTGGGATGGGAAGATAGCAGATGAAAAGCTCAGGATGAGGAGATAGTGGAAAAACTATAGGATAAGGAGATAGTGGATAAAAAGCTTACGATGAGGAGATAGTGGAAAAACTATAGGATAAGGAGATAGTGGATAAAAAGCTTACGATGAGGAGATAGTGGAAAAAAATCTCAAGATGAGGAGATAGTGGATGAAAAGCTTGGGATGAGGAGATAGCAAATGAAAGCTCTGGATGAGGAGATAGTGGGTAAAAAGCTCAGGATGAGGAGATAGTAGATGAAAAACTTAGGATGAGGAGATAGTGGATGTAAAAAGCTCAAGATAAGGAGATAGTGGAGCTAAAAAGCTTAGTATGATGAGATAGCAGAGTTGAGGGTGGATAGGGTGATGTGGATAAAAAGGTCAAGGAGTGGGGAGGATGCATCCCAATGATGATGATTGGGGTGTGACCAAGGCTTGCAACAAGGTTGGGCGAAAGATTAAGAAGGTGATTGGATGAGTTAAAAAGATGTGCAATGGAATGGTGCAGTTGATGGTAGATTTCCAGGAGCATTAGGATAGGAATGGATGACATTGGGGTATATGGGGATAGCCTAGAACTAGATACCAATGACAAGGGGTGTACCAAGTGATGGAAAGATGGAGAGATGGTGAGAAGTGCAAGGATAGAAGAAAAGGGTATGACTGGTAGAAGGTTGGATAGAGGAATGTGAAAAGATAGGGAGTGGGAGATGAATGGTTTTGGGGATGACAAGATGAAAATAGGGCTAGAATGGGGGGATGGAAGGATGGACATGACACAGTCTCCAAGGAATATAGTGCCCCTAGTTATCATATGGTATTCAAGAGGAGGTTTTATGAGGGATGTGATAGGATGGAATATTGGTCGACAAGAGGATAAGGGAGGTAGATGGAAGATAAAAAGAGTTTTTATGAGGGGTGTGATAGGATAGAGGGTTGGATGATAAGAGGATAAGGGAGATAGATGGAAGCTAGGGTAGGAAAGTGGAATGAGGTAGAGGGTAAGTATGATGGGTGGATGAGGCTGATGGAGGGATTATATGGACGAAAGAATGGGTGGATAAATGATAGGTGGATAAAAACTTTGATTGGGAATGGATGTCAAAAGGATGACCAAAAGCATGTATCTGGTGGTGGACTCTTTTTTTATCAAGATCCGAAGGAGGATGGTGGGTGAAATGGATAAGATGTGGTTGGTATGGTGGGATGAGATGGGTATGGTGGATGATGGAATGGACCCCCAAGTGTGCAGAGGATTTGGATGGAGGGATTACACATGACACTTGTTTGCCAAGTTTTCATCATGGTATTTGTCCAAAGCACTTGAATTGCCAAGTTTTCACCACTAGACAATTTTTTTTATTGATGTATTTTTACTCCTAGAAGTTGGTAGGATGGGTGGAAAAAGATTGGATTTAAAGGAGTGGAATGGTGGGTGAGAGTTGGCAGATGAGGGATGGGAAGACATAAGGTTTGTGGGAAAATGGATGAGGAAAATGGGAAGGTCATTAGTGGCACACACCTTGAAAGGTGATGAAGTACCGGGAAAGATGTTTTTGAATGAGGTTAAGGAGAAAATGAAGGAAGAGAGATATGAGGACTAAAAGTAAAGTTGGAAGATGGAGGATTGGAATTTTAGTATAAGAAGCATAGGGACCAAAAGTGGATTGGGGGGATGAAGGATGTATATATGGAGACTTGGACAAAGTATGAATGGATGATGTTATTTGAGTAGCATGAATGGATGACAATTGAGAATTTTCTTTGAGATGCATTTATTTTATGAGCATCCTAGGTATCCACATGATTTTTGACTTTTACAGCTTGGGTCTTTGTGGCCTTTTGACTTTTTCTTTGATTGGGATTAAATGTTTCTATTTTGGAACATGTATTTTAGAAGGGACATGTCGAAACTTGGATTTTTGGATTTATGCTTTTTTATTTTGGCATCCAATATGCTTTTATTAGCCATGGTATGGAACAAGGGCATGGATGATAGGGAGGGATTATGGATGGAGTGATAGAGGTTAAAGGTTGGAAGGGATTCAAGGATGAGTGCCTTTGATGATCTAGCTTATGGATTTGAGGGGATGGAATGATGGATTGGAATATAGGATATGGAGACATATAATTGCCCAAAATGGATGGAGGGAATGAAGGATATGGACCTAAAATAGATGGAAGTGAGGAAGGAGTAGGTCCCAAGATAGATGGAGGAGATATAGGATTCATATTAGGTATATAAGGACCTAAAATGGAGGGAAAGGGTGGGGGATTTAGATAAGGGATATGCGGACCCAAAATAGAGGGTTGAAAAGAAGTAGTAGGATAAGGGCCCAAAATAATGTAGAACATGTGGATGGGAACTTTGGAGTGAAGATGGAAGGACTTGGGACTATGAAGGGGTAGGAGGGATACCAACATCTAGAGATCACTTTTATTTCTTTCTGCAATATGAAGTTCATTATTTGGAACACAAGATGTGAATCCATTACTAGGTGAAGAAGTGGAAGCTTCATATATGATAGTTAGTTCTTCTTATATGGATCTATCATCATAGATCATGGGAGAGGTATGATCATGAAGCAAAGGGGATGGAAGGATCTAGATGGGTTGATGGAAGCAGATCTTGAGATGGAATAGGTATGATGGTAGGATTTGGAGATGGAGGGGATAGTGAAAGTGGATCATGTAGGGGAATAAGTGGGATGGTGGTAACTTTTTTGTGTCATGGGATATTTCAACATTCTTTTGTACAAGATCTTAACATGAATGGATGGAAGTGGATGGTATGACAGGAGAAGTGTGGATGGTTTCTTTAAGTGAGGTAGATGGATGGGTGGGAGTTTCTTCAATGGGGATGAGCTGATGGGGAGGGACTCATTAGGTTTATTACATGGGATTTGGGTAATGCTAGGAGGAGGATATGTGGATGGGATTTGGAGGGATTTGATGGATGGGAGGTAGGATATGGAAGGGGTTTGATAAGTGGGGTGGAGGAAATACTTGGATGATAGCGATAGGATGATGTAAGAGGAATGATGGATGTGGGAGATGGATTTTCTTTGGCTTTCTTTGTAAAAATCCTTGGAGAAAAATGTGTTGGATTGGGAAGAGTAAAGGGATTGGGGTGATGTGTTGTATGACTAGGACTAGTTGGAGGATTTGGAAAGTGGTTTGGAGGATATTGGGATGGTGGGTTTGGACTAGGGATGTAGCTACTAGCATTATTCTAGAAGGGTGGAGATTGGGATATGAAGGTGGAGGAAGATGGAGATATAACTGATGTATAAGAGGAATATGTGAGCACAATATAGGAAGGAGTTGTGGATGAGTTTAATAATGGATTTCCCTTGTCAAAGGCATGGTAAGGAGTACTAGTGGGAGAAATGTTTGGATTTTGGAGGATTTTGGGATTAATATCTCTAAGGCTCTTAATATACCCATTGTAGTCGACAACATCGTCATCATCATTGGAATAGGATGGAGTGGGAGAAAAGGTGGGATGACCATCTCATCATAATAGGATTGTGACATCATGTTTTGATGATGAGTTGGGTAGAGATGCAGTATCGCTAGTTAGGATATGGAAAGAAAATGAGGATTTGGTGGAAGACTTTAGAAATGATGATTACTAGAGGAAAGAAACATAGGATAGTAGAATGGGTGTGGTTAGGATGACATTATTTTGGAAGCTTGGATGAATCTCTGATCAGGAAGTGACAACGCAAAGTATGCCTTTCATTTGGGTTGAATGATTTCCCAATAGATAAAGTGGAACAAACTAGACTTGGGGTTGTTGCGAATGGACTTGCTAACAACTATTGTGAATGGTGTATAAGTGATCTATTTAGCAAAAGGACTTGAATTTTTTTGAATTATGGGGAGGTTTTTGGACACTCAAGGATGTCAAACACAACAATAGCCCTATAAGTTTTTTTCTAGGATATACAAGCTTAGCTAGGGGTGTCCTCAATACAAGCAAGGTACATGAGGCCCAAATCTATAGATGAAAGAAAATAATACCTCACAGCCAGAAAGAGACGACAACCCAAATCTCCACCTTCAATTCCCAAAGGTATAAAGTTCTTTGGGGCTTAGCCAAGAGTGACAAGATTATGCTTCCAAGAGAGGTATCTTTTGATTCACCTCCCAATATTTATACTCCTCCAAAATGATAGAGTTGAGGTCATCCCAAGGGATGATGAAATCCCCAAGCAAGCCTCCTAAAAAGTGTAAAACATGACTACATAAGTGATCTTGAGTTTAAAAGATAGTCATTCATTTCGAATTGATGATTTAGATTTTGTAACCTATGATTCAAGACACTTATGTTTATGACATACAATGTTCTTTCCAACTTAACATCATTGTCAATATGATAAATATGGAGAATTTGTCAACATAAGAAATTCGAGCATCATCAACATGAGAAATTCGATAAGGAATGAGTCAATGAGTCAATTCATTTATGCATTCAAGATTAAGTGATTTCTTTTTAAGCCCAAAAGTTGAAGTGTGAGGTATAGCAATGATTATTTGATCCTTGACATTCAAGATTGTGTGTTGTTTTAATCATGCATTCCAATGAAAACTTTTAGATTTTAGTCCATGGCATTCAAGATTGATTTGAGCAACATTTATTCAAGGAAAGATTTTTCCATTTGAGTTAGGCACTTAGATTGTATGTGTAATGTTATCTTTAAATGCATTCAAGAGTTGATTTGGATTTGGATATTAATGGCAACAATCATTCTAATGAAAAATGATATACAAGTTCATTTATTCAAAAATGATAAAACATTAAGCAAACATGCAAGGAAACATGGTTAGGTGTTTCTAGAATGTTATCATTTTCAATGTTGCAAAAAAAATTCTTGATTTGCATTACCCAAAAATCTCCAAAATCAACGCTTAACTATGGGGAAAAAATCAACTTTCTTTGTTCTTTTTATAGGTGTAAAAATTCTTAGAATAACCTCTATCCTACATAATCAACAAAAGTCAAAATTTAATTTATACTCTTTTTTTTTGAAAAAAAGCAGTGATCTCGTGAGTCAAATTGTGTTCCTGTAGCATAGGATCGTGGCATAGAGACTAGTGAAAACAATGGAAAAAAAAGGCAGCAGGAAAAATACTCATAGTGTGATCCCACAAGTTTATGGAACGCGTTCCCGCTAGCAAGTTTATTCGCAGGATTGAGGACAAAAAGATGAAACTAGATTTTTGGGCGCAGCTATTTTGGTCAAGCATTCTCGCCATTTTTATAGCGATCCTGCTAGTAAAAAATCATGTTCCCACGAGAGGATTGGTCAGTAGGAATGATGGTGAGGGATTTTATTGACAAATCACGATCCCACCCTCGCAGGTTTGCATTCCCACTGGTAAAAGCTTGTGATTTTGCAACTGCGAGATCATGATTTCATGGTGTTTGCAAGGTGCTTGAACAGGGATTTGATTAGATGGTTGAGAGAGTGCTTCTTGGTTGGGGATTTGGGTACTTGCAACAATATTAAGAAACCAACTACATACAAAAACAAGTGTAATATGTTAGTTTGGTTGGTTAAAAAATAAGTGCAAACACATTATTAGAATGACCCAAATGCGAGGTCCCACCAGGTATGCCAAAATGTATCACCTAATCTAGTAGTATAATAAAGGAATACTAACTATTAAAAGCATTCAAAAAACTAAATAAGCTAACATGTATGATAGGACCAAGGTTATCACCAAGAAGGAAGGCAAACCAAGAATGATAGGCTCCTTATGGTATAACCTATGATGACGTAGTTATGTCCCTGATGGATGGAGATGTATGCTCACAGTGTGCTCAAGCTTCCAATAGGTAAGGGTTTTTACCAAGTGTGTAAATGGGTGGAGGTTTCAACAATGGAGGTGTGGATGTATTTCAGCATGGTGATGGTGCAAAATGGCTATGATGGAGTGGTTAGTGGAGTATTATAAGTTTGCATAAAAGTGGATTGATATTTTCTGAGAGGGAAGGGCATTATTTATAGGCCAAGGGGTAGTGAGATGGAGGGTCAGGATGCAAGGATGGAAGAATGGTAAGGGAGGGCTAAGATGCTTTGAAAGGGGAGCACATGGATTGCGCTTGTTTGGAGTCAATAGTGGAGTGACACTTGTTACAGGGAGGATGAGTGTGAGGGGATGGGATAATGGTTGGTCAAAGAGAGTAATGAGGGAGGAAGAGTGTGGAAGAGAGATGTAAGAGGAATTAATGGCATGTAAGAGCCATAAATTCTCTTGGAGAGGGATGGAAGAGGATAAGGGAGACTTTTTGACTTTGGCTTGGGTTAGCAAGTCTTAACCCTTGCTTAAAGTTGTGCACATGTTTAGGAGGGGGATTAGATATAACTTAGGAAGGGGGTTAGTGGGCAAGTGGCTTAACTTTGATGGGATGGATTAGTTAGGTGGCTAAGTGAGGTTAGTATGGGTGAATGGGTTGGATTAGGAGTTAGGATAGGGTTTAGGGATGTTTTTAGGGGTTAGGATAATTTATTAAATGATTTATTTAATAAAGAGGGGGATGTGGGATTAAATTAAATAGATTTGAGGATTTATTTAATTTAATAGAAGAATATGGATTTAATTAATAAATTGATTTTGGATTATCATTTGATTTTATCAATTGGACTATAGTTAATTAAATTAATTAATTAAGTAGGGAATGATGATTAATTGATTAAATAATAAATATTTAATCAATAATGTCCTAGGAGATGACTAAATATGATTACCTATTAGTGTAATTAGATTTAGGTGTCTATAGGCTCTAATTCTTATTTTAATCTATTCTGTAAGAATAACCTCTACCATTGGCGCCAAAACTTTGAGAAGTAGGGAACATTAACTATTTTTATGAATCGAGACAACAATACAAGCTACAATCCAAGCTTATAGTATATGTATTGCCAGAATCACTCTCAATCAAAGCTTTGACTCTAATTGCTTCTTAACTCTTCATGCTTTATTATTTCAACATACTTGATAAAAACATGAATCAAAGAGAACATAAACAAATTACAATCAAACCTTTTAATTTGTGCTATCACAATTGCACTCAATCGAAGTTCCAACTCTAATTATATCTTTGTATTCACTTTTCTTCAAAATAGTACTACACAATTAAAGTTATGCTTGCACAATATTATTAGAGCTTTCTTGCATATAATAAAAGATAATTTTTACAATGAGGGGGACACTTTGTATATAGAAAACAGTGAGAAAATGGAGTAAAAAGTGAGAGAAACTCAACCACTTTGACCTAGTAAAACTAGGTGAAAAGAATTATTGGATTACATGTCATGAGGACATGCAATCACATCACATGAGATTCATCTTTTGTAACTAGAAAGTTGAAGAAAATATTGGAACTACTAAACTAATCCTATAGATTGCTAGTGAAAAGTATTTGCACTTGATGATGCAATCATGGATGATCATCGAATCAAGAGTTCATGTATTCTATGCCATTGTATTATCTTTCATGAATTTTCAATTGTATTTCAAAAATGTGAATTATCCTTTGTTAGATTTACACATTTTGGAAATCCTGACACTTTGAGAACCTTTTCAATATTGCTCAGATGTAAACGTAGAAAAAATTTCCCATTGACATCTTGAATTGATATAAAAAAAAATCAAAGTGCTTTGGTGCATATCCACAAAAACTCAAGCTCTGGGGAAGACTTTGGAAAGTGGAGACCAAATGAGCATTGCTTATTTGGATTCGAATCATATCTTCTTGACATGATGTCTCTACTCTTTGAGAAAAATCTGACATGTCTTGCAGAGTGTGTTGCAATGTAAAGATGAAAGCATCTTCCAATGTGATTGGATCCTTGAAACCCTTGGGATTTGAGTTATCATTGTAAGGAAACTTGTACCAAAAATATAATTGTTTCCACATAACCCATAATATATCTAAAATAAATATGTAATTAAAATCCACTTGTAAGAGAATAAACAACATACCCACAAAAATGTGACTCAAGATATACCCTAGGAAACTCTCATTGAGAGAAATAACCTAGCCTCCAAAAGTAGCCATCAACATATATTATTCAACAAAAAATACCATTTCGATACAATCATGGAAGCCTTCAAAGTCATAGCCACAACCAAGCAATCCATGTGAGCAAGCATGATTCCACACATCTCGTTCCATGCTTCCAAGTTTCACAAATGCTCCCTTGGCTAACTTTTCAAGCCTTATCTTGCTCAACTTTCCATTTTTCCCTTGTTCCCTTTTGTCTTACAATAGCTACCCTTGTGGTTTCTTATATAGTAGCAAGCCCCACAAAATCACCAAGTGATATTACATAAACCATGTGCTACCTATCCCATTGACCCCACATTTAATATTGGACATTTACTTATTTTTTCCAATATTAAATTATTACATTATATATTATCACAATGTTATAATATAACTCATCAAGTAAGTATATCCCATTAAAATATTTGCATGTTGCACACCCATCTAGGTGCTTCTAGGTGCAACATTACATGATAAAATAAAACAATACAATATAACAATATTATGCAATGTGTGTGTCACACATAATCTCAACAATCTCCCACTTGTTGTATATATTGCATATGATCAATTTGTATCCACAAATGGACAAGGCAACAATCCCTCCTAGCACAACCACCATCATGGATCAAAGTACACCATGTGCTCCATCCTAGTACCCATAATAAAATCAACGTATCTAGCATTTTAAACTTGAATGATCCCACCTCCTATTATGCCATTACCACCAGACACACATAGAAACCATCCAAAGAGAAAATCACCCAATTTGTCACATAAGAGTCATAAAATCTTGTATTGACTAAAATGTTAAGTACAAATACTTGATCCAAAGTTATTCACATGCATATGTAGTTGTCAAATATGTACCTATAAGAACAACTCTCATAACAAGTATCTAACACTCTCCCTAGTTCTCCACAACAAACAAATGAAAGAAATAAATGAATAACTACGCTATCTCTCACATGACATACATGAGCACAAATTAGTGATCATAATCTCAAACTAATCTCAAATCCAATGTAAGTGAAACCAAACATCCAGGAAGATAACTAAGACCAAAGAGAAACCATGCAAATCATTACTTGTATCATGTCCTTCTACACACACTTTGTTAGGATTAAACCATGGATAGAAATAACAATTACATTCAAATATGAACAATGTTAGAAAATAATAAATTGAACATAAGAGAACACAAGACACCAAGATTTAACATGGTTCACCCAAACCCTGGGCTACATCCACCAAACAACAAGTCCAATATTATTACGATCCAATGATTACAACTTGATTACAATCTGTAATCCCTTACAACTCAATACCGCTACAAGAAGTATTTTTGCATTGCACATTATGAAAGATACCTAATTGTAAGCCATTTTATACAAGTATTTTTCCACTTTAAGGTTACAACATATTGGCAATATGTCAACCCTTTCTTTTTTTAGGGTGATGCCCCGAACCCCAAAGAATTATGAACAATGTACAATGCTTCCCTGATCAATCACTGCAAACTAACAATCTCCCACTTAGAGACTGATTAAGCTCCACGCTAAACAACAATCTCCCACTTGGAGATTGATCCTATAGCTATGCCACTACTCCATGAGGCTCCCATTGGATCAAACCACCCTGGACTCTATTATTCTTTTTATTATGTTCAATCTAGAAGACCAACCAAAGCTAAAGAGGAGTTCAGCTTCTCCCTTGTCACTATCTTTGTAAACATATCCATTGGATTATCATATATATATATATATATATATATATATATACTATCCATCATCCAAAACTGACTGAATGAAATTATACTGCAACTGTATGTGTTTTATCTTTGAATGTAGAGCGAAATTCTTCACAAGATGAATGACACTCTGACCATCTGTCAACAAATAATTATCCTTCTAAGTGTGTTCCAATTATTCTAGGAAGAATTGAAGCCATATCATCTCCTTGGTTGCATCTATAGCAGCAACATACTCTACCTTTGTAGTGCATAAATAATTAACCTTATGCAATTGAGAAACCCAACTCACTATTGCCCCACCAACAGTATGTTAGAGAAAAAGGTTAATTTAATTTAATTTATTAAATTACCTTTTCTCCCTTCTTAAAATTTCACCTTTATGCACTTTTGCATTCACATTTAATAATTAATTAGTAATTATTAAATGGCTTTTCCCTTTTAGGTTACCCTTTTTTGGGTTCCAATCTCCTTCTATAAGGATAGATCATTTGTAATTATCTCTTATCTTTTTCATTTTTGATAATACAATTTGCATATTTTTAGAGAAAAACCCTTGCCTTCTCTTGTCTTTTTCTTCTCTATGACAAGCTTTTACATGCAGGTGCTCTTTGAGCTTTGTGGATTTGTATTGCTCAAATCCTTCATTATATCAGAGCCAGATCTATTGTAGCTTGTTCAATATTTGGAGAAAAATGAGAACGAGGGTTTGACAGAATAGATCTAACATCCTTTGGGCTTTTTTCTTTAATTTTTGGAGGCGTGACGATGATGATTCAAAAAAATTAATTATAGAGGTGATTTTCAAACAACGATATCTCACTCATACAAACTCTTTTTTCCTAGTAATTTTTTTGTTTTGGGGTAGAATTTTGTGATGTACACATTGGTGTAGGTTGTTTCTAATCTCTATTTCTAAATGTTTCTAAAAATTACAAATCCTGATTTTTGCAACTTCAAAGGCTTCATTTGGGCCTATATGGACACATATTCAGATGCTATTTTTTGAAAAGTGCATGATTTATTGTCACTTTTTAGATTTGGTATCAGTTTGGAGTAATATTGAATGGACATAGTACTTTTGGCATTTGGTCATTTTTTCGCCTACAAAAAATAGGTATTTGTGATTCATATATGAAGCTTTTTTGCTCTTCTCTCATTTACACATTCCTACTAGCAACTGGGGTTCAGTTTTTTGCATTGTGGGGGATGTTTTGTCATATTGTTTATGTTATTTACTTATGTAAACCAAAACTTCATTCAAAAACAATTCAACACCTTCTAAAACAATGGTCTAGACCTCTTCTTGTCTAGAATTGTTGACCCCTCATAAATATCACACATGGAAGACCTTGATGACTCGGCTTCTCTGGTCAAAAGTGTTGTGGTCTTGTTTAGATGCAGTACAACTAATTTTAGAGAGGCCTTTTGAGGTCATGCAACACAATAAAAAGATGGATGAGGCAATAGGATTGATTGTTTTATAGGTATCAGATAGTCTACAATTTCATCTGGACGGGTGCAATACTCCTATGGCTATGTGGACCAAGATTCATGGCTTGTTTGGTACTGTGAATGAGTTCAGGGCACTTTAGATAGAGGCAGAGTTTACCTCGCTTGTATTAGATTCCTTTCCTTCCATTGAGGACTTCTTGATGAAGTTTAATCAACAAAGATCTATATTGTAGGGTTGTGGAAAGATGAAGGCTAACACTGAGTGTATCTACCTAATTCTTTCTAATCTTTGTGGAAACTTTCAATTTTTTTCTTCTATCTTCTATTCCACCAAAGATGCTTTAGGTAACAGATTTTACATGCCATCCTTTGAGGTTTTTTGTGATTGTTTGACTCGAGAGCAAGCTAAACTCTCTTAGTTAGATTCTCTCACAAACTCTTAGACTGATGCAATGGTAGCTCGACCATCTTCGGGGATGAAGAAGAATACACAAAAATCTCATTCTATAGAGTCTCAGATTGATTCCCGCACTCACAGTTCATCAGGGCCACCTCCTCCTAAAGTGGGTAAATCAAAGCCAAGAAGATTAAAATGTGCTTATTGTAATAAGCCTAATCATGATGAGTCACATTGCTATGAGGAGAAGTTAGATGGCTATGCCAAGTAGGCTTCAGATTTGACAACTCTCCTTTAGAAGAGCAACCTTGATATTCCTTCTACTTGTCACAAAATTTCTTCATCATCATCATTTCAATCTGACAGTAAAGATATAGGAAAGGGTGATGCACTATGTGCAACTATTGTTCCTAATTCTTCTAGATGGTTATTGGATTCAAGTGCTTCACACCATATGTCATCTTCTTAGGATTTTTTCTCTTCTTTTGAGGCTTCTCCTACTCCACACATTTTGATTGGGAACAACACCGTTATGACTATACATAGGAAAGGTTCTATTGCCATTGATGATGGTACATTTCATGATGTACTTTGTGTTCCATCTTTTTCCTCTAATCGTCTCTCTATTTATCATATTATACATAGTGAGACATGGAAGATAGTTGAATTTGCATAGGATTTAGTGCACATCAGAGATAGTAAGATAGATATTATTATTGCTACAGAGACTTTTGATCATGCTTCCCACCTATATTCCTTCTCACATTTTGGTCCACCATCTCCACTATCGAAGACTCACTCTCTTTTTTCATGAGAGTCTACTAAGGTGAAGTCAGGTTGCTTGAACTTATGTGTTGTTCCTGAGACTAGTGTTGTGACTTCTACACCTCCACCTCCTATTCAAATTCTATCTCTTACACAGGGTTACTCTTTAGTATTGCCTACTATTGTAGCTCCAGTCATCAAGCCACCTACTACAGTTGTTGAGGATATATCAGAGGACACACATCTACTCTCAGATGATAGATTTAACACACCTATTATTCTACCTCCATTGGAGATTCCATTTCAAGATTCTCATACTTTCTCCTTTGAGCATCAGTTAGGACTTCTAGTTGCACCTTACATACATGGGTTTTATTATCCTTGTCCATTGCCTTTATTTCCTCTTGACTGGAGCCACATTGGTATGTTCATCGACACATGAGTTCTACCATTCTAGAGGGGTTATGGAGTCTCAAGCTTCTATCATGGAGGCTTTCATTATACTTATGGTTTTGAGAGATTCTCTTGAGATGTTTCATTTGTGCATTCTTTTCTATCTCTTTTTGGAGTAGAGTTTTTCCCACTAAGTTTTCTCTATTTCTTTGTTTCATAGAGATTTGATTGTGATTGGGTACCTCGTTAGGCCTTGTTGTCAGGACCCAAGTTTGCTTTCTGCATTGCATTTTAGTTTCCTTACTCTTTCTGCATTGTTTGTAGCTGCATTGGTGCTCATCTTAAGGTGGGGTGTTAGAGAAAAAGGTTAATTTAATTTAATTTATTAAATTACCTTTTCTCCCTTCTTAAGATTTCACCTTTATGCACTTTCACATTCACATTTAATAATTAATTAGTAATTATTAAATGGTTTTTTCCTTTTCGGTTACCCTTTTTTAGGTTTCAATCTCCTTCTATAAGGATAGATTGTTTGTATTTATCTCCCATCTTTTTCATTTTTGAGAATACAATTTGCATATTTTTAGAGAAAAACCCTTGCCTCTTATCATTTTCTTCTCTATGATAGGCTTTTACATGCATGTACTCTTCGAGCTTTGTGGATTTGTATTGCTCAAATCCTTCATAGTAAATACAAAATCTGTAGTACTCTACCTGGTGTCAATATCCCCTACCAAATCTGAGTCAACATATCCCTATAAATCAGTAGTAGATCCCCCAAAATGTAGACACTTACTAGATTTTCCTCTCAAATATCTGAGAATCCATTTTACTGCATTCCAATGCTCAATTCTTGGATGACTCATATATTGGCTAACAACTCCCACTACATGTGTAATATCTGGCCACGTACATACCATAGCATACATCAAGCTTCCCATAGTTGAAGCATAAGGTACCTTAGACATCTTATCCTCCTCTTCTTTTGTCTTGGAAGACCTCTCCTTAGTCAACTTCACATGATTAGATAAAGGTGTGCTAGCAACTTTAGCATTCTCAATAGAGAAATGTTACAACACCTTCACAATATAATTAGCCTGAGATAAAGTCAATTTTTTGTTCTTGCTATCTCTACAAATTTTCATACCAATGATTTGTTTTGCTACCCCCAAATCCTTCATAGAAAATGGATGTGCTAACTGGCATTTCAGGCCCTTAATGTGATCCGCGTTAGACCCAACTACAAGCATATCATCAACATATAAACATAAAATAATTTAGTTATCATCATCCAAACTCTTAAAGTAAACACAATTATTTGATTGACACCTACTATTTCCATGCTCATGCATAAAACTATCAAATTTCAAATACCATTGTTGAGGCGCTTGCTTCAAGCCATATAAACTTTTCTTCAATCCGCACACTAAGTTCTCCTTACCTTTGACCTCAAATCCCTATGATTGTGTCATGTATATCTCTTCATCCAAATCACCATGAAGAAAAGTTTTTTTAACATCAAGCTACTCCAAATGCAAATCTTTAGTAGCCACAATACTTAAAACAATGTGAATAGAAGTCATTTTTACAACAGGAGAGAAGATCTCATCAAAATCAATGTCATTTTTCTATGCAAATCCTTTTACAACTAACCTAGCTTTAAATCTTTTCTTACCTCCATCCTCTTCTTTTAACTTTTAAACCCATTTATTCTATAAAGCCCATTTACCTGCAGGCATCTTGCATAAATCCCAAGTCTTATTTTTTAGCAAGGAGTCCATTTTGTCTGCTATTGTAGACTCCCACTAAATCTTAGTATCCACCTACACAGCTTCATCCTAACATTTAGGTTCACTAACATCAATAAGTAAAATAGAATACAAAGAGGGAGAAGATCTTTCTAGAGGCTTTCTTAGCCTTGTTGACCATCTAACATTCACTAGTGTGTGTGGTACTTTTTGTTGCGGTTGTTGCGAATCATGAGGAATTACTAGAACATCATCTTTTGGAATATCATCCAACACTACATAATCATCTTCTTTCTTCTCATGTTGCTGCAACAGATCTTTGTACAACACTTTCTCATTGAATATAACATCCCTGCTTCTTACAATTTTACAATTTTCAAAATCTCAAAGTCTATAACAAAATTCATTAATTTCATATCCAATAAATACACATTTCTTTGAGTTATCATCCAACTTGGGTCTATTTTTATAATCTATATGTGCAAATGCTTCACAACTGAATATTTTGAGAAAAGAATAACTCACCTTCTTACTAGTCCATGCTTCCTTTGGAATACCACGGTCTAAAGGAGTAGAGAGACCTCTGTTAATCAAATATACAATAGTATTGACAGTCTCTTCCCACATGTTTAAGGGAAATCAAACATGCGACCTCACGCTCCTTGCATACTCCATTATAGTCCTGTTCATGCATTTAACCACTCTATTTTCCCATGGAGTCCTTGGAACAATTTTTTGTCTATGAGTACCATTGGTGGAGCAATAATCTTCAAATTCACGACTATAATACTCACCACCATTATCATATATGAGATATTTTAATTTCTTACTAGTCTTATTTTCAACCAAGCATTTTCATTTCTTAAAAGTTTGTAATACATCAGATTTCTATCTAAGGAAATAAACCCATACTTTTTTAGTTGCATCATCAATAAATGTAATATAATAATGAGATCCACCAAGGGAAGATACATGAGTTGGTCCCCATACATATGTATGCACAAACTCTAATCTCTCACTTTTGTTTTCCTTCCCACTCTTCACAAAACTCACTCTCTTTTGTTTTCTATACACACAACTTTCATAAAAATCCATATTAACACATTTCAGACATGGTAAAACTTTCTTTGAATGTCTAAATTTCATATCTTTCTCATTCATGTGCCCAAGTCTAGGGTGTCATAGCATTGTATCATAATCTACATCATTTGTTTGTTCTCCCTGCTCAACTGCAATAACTATTTTTGAACATTCATCTTTATCTAAAACAATCAAAGTAGAAGAAACAATATGACTAGTAGAAAGATATAAGGTGCCTACTTTCACACCTTTTGCTACTACAAGGGAACCTTTTGAAACCTTCCAATTTGTATCATTAAAAGTAACTGCACAACCCTCATCATTGTGTTGCCTTGCTGAAATTAAATTCCTACTTAGCCTTGGAACATGTCTTACCTCATGTAATAGCCAATGATTCCCATTTAGCAACTTAATCTTAACTTTTCCCTTTCCAACAATTTAATAGGGTTCATTATCCCCCAAATAAACAAGCCCAAAATCTCCTTGGACATAATCAATAAAATAATCTCTATGAGGTGTAGCATGAAATAAAGCCCCAAAATCTAAAACTCAAGAATCATCAACTATTTCTAAAGAAAGAAGCAAAGCATCCTCTTTAGATTTGTTATTTACTACATTTGCCTCCTTTTTCCCTTCTAGTTTATCTCCTTCATTGTTCTTTTGAGTCTAACAATCTTTTTTCTTATGCCCTAGTTTACCACAGTACTAACAATCGACCTCCTTCCCTTTGACTTTCCTCTTGATTTCCCATGTTTTCCAAAATTGTTTCCTCTCTCAATCGTTCTACCTCTACTTTGTGTGTTCAAAGAACTTCCTAATGTAAATCCACATGAGATTTTCCTATGAGTTTCCTCACTCAAAATAATACCAATCACATCATCAAATTTTAAGTTATTAGATCTAGAAATAGAATTACTCACAGTCATTACCAAGTCATTCTAGCTTTCAAGTAAAGAACACAAAATCAAGAGAGCCCCAATTTCTTCATCAAAATTAATACACATAGAAGATAACTGAATAGTAATAGTATTAAACTCATTTAAATGACCTACAATAGATCTACTTTCTGTCATCTTTATATTAAATAAATGCTTCATGATAAATACCTTATTTGAAGCGGAGGGCTTTTCATACAATTTCACTAGGGTTTGCATCAACTCTTTCATCGTCCTTTCTTTTATAATGTTAAATGTCGCTGATAGTGTCAGGCATAATTGAATACTTCCAAGTGCCTTTGTATTTAAAATCTTCCAATCCTTATCTATCATAGTTCCTTGTTTCTTGGCTTTTCCTTCTAATGACTTCCATAAATCCTTTTGATAAAGATAGTCCTCCATTTGCATCTTCCATAATTGAAAGTTTTGTCCATTAAAATTGTCAACCTTCAACTTACCCTCATCTACCATCACTCCTCCTCTATCGTGAGACTTTCCTACAAAGGATAACTGAAAAATAACCTCACTTTGATACCACTTGTAAGGATCAAACTAGAGATGAAAATAAAAATTACATGCAAATATAAATATTATCAAAAAATTATAAATCACACAAAAGAGAACATAAGACACCAAGATTTAACATGGTTAACCCAAACCATGGGCTACCTCCACCAAATAGCAAGTCCACTACTATTACAATCCAATGATTACAACTTGATTACGATTTGTAATCCCTTTGATGGGGACAAAACCCAAGCACATAATGGACACAACAGGAAAGGGAAAATTTTATTAACTATAAAAATATGCTAGTACACTTAGTGCAGAGAAACAAACTCCAAAACATGCCCTATGGGCTTACAATAGCATAAATCTGGATAACCAAACTAGAAGAATCTAAAAATGGTAACCAAACTTTTGGGAGGCATAACTTTTGAATCGTAGCTCTGATTGACGAATCGTTTACATTTTTGAAAAGCTCTTGAAGTGCTCTATAGCCCTATGGACTAGCTTAGCTCATCCCCCATTTTTTGGCCCTATTCAAAGTCATTTAATGCCCCTAACTTGACTTTGAAGCATTCTTAGGAGGTCTCCAAAAACTGAAAAATTGCAATAACTTTCAAATCATGGGGCCTTTTGACTTGATTCTTTTTCTGGAATGCTCTAAATTACAATTACATTCATTCGGCCAATTTACACCCTCTAATTCACCAAAATTATGGCTCAATTACATACTCCTTTTTTTTTACATTTACATGTATCCCAAGGTGTTCAAATACTCTAACCTAGAACACTGATAGTGGAATTGTGAGAGTTGGAACCTTTATTTGACCCAAATGGGTATCCAAAAATGAAAACACATGAAACATAAACTAAGTCTAAGCACATTTTTTTTTGGGTGACACAAGATTGCCCTTATACCTCTGGATGCGCCTGCATTAGACACCCAAGGTAGATTAAAAAGTGACCCTGTCACTTTATGAATAGTAGAGGAAATCCCAAATGGGAAACCTCAACTGCTGATATCCAAGTTGAGTCCTCGATCAGTCAGCCTTTCCACTTAACCAGATACTCTTCATACTGCCTATTTTTGGTAATCCTGCCCAAACGATGATTTAGAATATCTTCTATCTCCTCCTTCTTAGAAGTAAGAATTGGACATGGCTCTAACATTGGCTCCTCATTTGCACCATCATCATGATACTCTGTTAAGTTTACAATGTTGAAAATAGGAGAAATGTGAATACCATCTGGCAACTCCACCTCATATGCATTTCTTGAGTCATGTTTCTTCAGAATTTTGCAAGGGCCAAATTTCTTCATTTTCAACGTGTTGTAAGTACTGGCTGGAAATCTTTCTTTTCGTAAGTGTACCATGACTAGATCTCCGACTTGGAACTCCTTACGTCTTCTCCTTTGATCAGCCTTAGCTTTATACTATTGGTTCATCTTGGTAATGTGTTCCTGGACCTCCTCATGTAGACACTTGATATGTTCAGCAAATTCTTCAGCTTCAACACTTATCCTCTCTCCTTGCTCTATCTTCCTCAATTTTGGTGCAGTCCTTGGGCTACTTCGATATACAATTTGGAAAGGTGATTTACCAGTACTCCTATTTATAGAGTTATTGTAAGCAAACTCTGCTTGCGGTAGAATCAAATCCCACCCCTTGGGCTTATCCCCAACTAAACATCTTAGCAAATTGCCCAGACTTCTGTTTGGCCGTCAGTCTGTGGGTGATGTGTGGAACTAAATTTCAAGTCTGTTCTCAACTTTTTCCACAATGTTCTTCAAAAATACTCCATAAATTTAGTATCTCTATCAGAAACTATACTCCTTGGGAGACCATGTAGTCTTACCACCTCTCTAAAAAATAAGTCTGCAATATGGACAACATCATGAGTTTTGTGGCATGGAATGAAATGTGCCATTTTGGAGAACCTATCAACCACCACAAATACTGAGTCATTACCCCTTTGTGTCCTCGGCAATCCAAGAACAAAATCCATACTTATGTCCTCCCATGGCTTTGATGGAACATGGAATGGCTGATATAGTCCAGTATTGTGACTAAATCCCTTGGCCACTTGACAAACCTGGCAATTATGTACAAACTTCTTCACATCTTGTGACATTTGAGGCCAAAAATAATGTTCTTTGAGAATGGCAATGGTCTTATCTCGACCAAAATGTCCTGCCATCCCTCCACTGTGTTTCTCCTTAATCAAATTTTCCCTCATGGAACTCCTTGGAATGCACGTTTGACTACCCTTGAACAAAATACCATCCTAAATCAAATAGTCTAGCCACTTGGTTCTATCTACAACAACATGCTCTTTACAAGCTTTCCACGCTTCAACAAAATCAGGATCCTTGGGGTACAGATTCTTGAGTTCATCAAACCCAACTACTTCAACTCTCATTACTATGAGCAACACATGTCTCCTACTTAGTGCATCTACAACCCTGTTAGGTTTTCCACTTCTATGCTTCAACACAAATGTATAGCTCTGCAAGAACTCTACCCACTTCATATGCCTTTGATTCAATTTACCCTGGCTATTTAGGTACCGTAATGCCTGATTATTAGTATATAAAACAAATTCCTTTGGCAATAAATAATGCCTCCATTTCTTTAAGGTCTAAACTATTGCATAGAACTCTTGATCATAAACATAATACTTCTTTTTCGCATAATTCAATTTTTCATTAAAATATGCAATAAGCTTACCTTCTTGGCTCAATACAACCCCAATAGCACTGCCACTAGCATCACAATCCACCTGGAACACCTTTCTAAAATTTGGAAGTGCCAACACAGGTTGTTCTGTCACCTTCTTCTTCAGAAATTCAAAACTTCTCGCAGTTGTCGTAGTCCATTTGAACTCTTTTCTATCCCCTCTTATTGTGTCAGTCAGGGGTGCACATATGCCATTGAAATTCTTAATGAACTTCCTGTAAAAACTAACCAAACCATGAAATGATCTTACCTCAGTAGCAGACCTTGGAGTAGGCCATTCCAAGATGGCTTTTACCTTCTTTGGATCCATTTTGAGACCTTCAAGTGATATAACAAGCCCCAAGTAGACTAATTCCTTCTTAGCAAAGGTACACTTCTTCAGATTAATTAACAGTTTCTCTTCCCTTAACCTTTCAAGGAAACTATGAATATGCAATAAATGTTCTTCCAAAGTCTTGCTGAAAATTAAAATATCATCCAAATAGACAATAACAAATTTTCCCAAGAACTTCTTAAGTACTTCATTCATAAGCCGCATGAAGGTGTCTGGGGTGTTTGTCAATCCAAAGGGCATGACTAACCACTCATAAAGACCCTCCTTGGTCTTGAAGGCAGTTTTCCACTCATCTCCTTGTCGCATCCATATCTGGTGATAGCCACTTTTTAGATCTATCTTTGTGAAGTACTGAGCTCCACTCAAACAATCCATAAGATCATCCATTCTTGGGAAAGGAAATTGATACTTGATGGGTATCCTATTTATAGCTCAAGACTCTGTACACATCCTCCACTCTCCATCCTTCTTTGGTGCCAGTACTGCAGGTACTACACATGGACTCAGGCTCTCCAAAATCAACCCCTTCCTCAATAGCTCTTGAACCTGTCTATTTAGCTCCTTAGTTTTAGTAGGAGTCATCCTGTGAGCAGCCTTGTTAGGAAAACTAGCTCTTGGGATTAAATCTGTCTGATGACTGATTTGCCTTACTGGTGGCAATCCTTTTGGAACATTATCAGAGATGATATCTCCAAACTCACCTAGTAAATCTGAAACTTCAAGTGGTATTTCACTAATACCTTCTTTATCTTTCCTAGGAATCAAAGCATAGCACATACACTGATGTTTCATGCCATCTAAAAACTTCCTTCCATCAACAAGATAAATCCTAGCACTGCTACATACCTTTTCACCTTCCTTTTTCATGGGCTTCAGTTTGTGGTGAACTCCATCCTTTGTTAGAGAGTATGTGTTTGCATGACCATCATGTACTGCATGCCTATCAAATTGCCACGGTCTTCCCAACAATAGATGGAAAACATCCATTGGAATAACATCATAGAGAACTTCATCATGGTAACTCCCAATTTTGAACTTCACTAAACATTGTTCATTTACCAGGACCTTATAATCATCTTCCACCCAAGAAATTCGATAGGGCTGGGGGTGTTTCCCCCTCTTGAGCTTCAACTTAGAGACCATCTCCTCTGATGCCAAGTTATCAGTGCTACCACCATCAATGATCACATCACAACATTTATCTTCACACTTGCACCTGGTACAGAATAAACTCCTCCTTTGTCCTAGTTCAATCTCACCACTTAGTAGGACCCTTTCATTTATTGATGTCTCTCCTCTTTCTGCATCCTCTGAATGTGATGATTGTGCATCGTCATCCACATGAGCAACCCTAGCTTGACCCTCAGCTCTCCTATCTGTCCTTCCTTGTCATTGAGGGCATTCAAAGGCACGATGACCTTCTTCATTGTAATGGAAATAAGTACCATGGAAGTCTCCTCTTCTTTGTCCATGTCCTCTACCTCTTCCTCTCTGATTTTCAAAATCTTGATCACGGGAGCGGTTGAAACCCTTGTTCCTCTGGTTCCTGCTAGTACCCTCATCTTCATTTTTCTTTTGGGTTTCATTTCGGCCTCCAGATGACCTACCACTACCCCTTCCTCCTTAACTGCACCCTCATTGTCTCCCTTAAAACCTCTTATTTAGCTTCTCTTCAACTCGTAGGGCAAACTGGTATGCCTCTTCAACGCTGGTCATTCTTACTAGACTTAATTCCTCCTAGATGCTAGGTCACAACCCATTGATATAACAAGCAATCTTTTCTTTATTTGCTCCTGCATGACCTGCTCTAATTAAAAAGTCGATAAAACTCCTCTGTATATTCCTAGACTGATTTTCTTGCTTGCTTTAACCCATGCACTTCTTAAACAAATCAAGTTCATAGTCAACAGGAATGAACTGCTTCTTCAATTTGTCCACCATACGATCCCACCTTGTGATCTTATCCTTTCCTCTTCTATTTCTTTCCAATTGAACCCCTTGCCACCAAATTTTGGCATGGCCTTTTAGTTTGGCCTTTGCAAACTTAACCCTATCTGGATCCTTGATATCCTCATACTCAAAGTACTCTTCCAGTTCATTGATCCAATCGATCAACTCATCTGGTTTCAAATTTCTTGAAAATACACCCACATCAATTGTAGGTCTTTTCCCAAACTTAGTAATGGCCCAAAAAAGCCTTTCCTCTGCATGATTCAGAACTTTCTTGTCAAATTTCCCTTCTGGTCCAATTTCTTCCTCTTCATTGTCATCCTCACTTTCGTCACCTGTAGCAACATTTTTTTCCCTATGGAGCTCCTCTTGCAATGCTTGGACTTACCTTTGGAGGGCTCTAACCTCCTCATGATTAATAGCTCCAGCCCTTCTGCCATGCTCTATTTGTGGAGGCATCTTCTTAACTCGAACCCACAACCACACAGTCTTGGTGCAAATTGCCTCACAGTCGACGCTTTGTCTACACACTTAGGAAAACTAGCTCTGATACCATTTGATGGGGACACAACCCAAGAACAGGGTGGACATAATAGGAAAGTGAATGTTGGATAATGTTGTCCTTGATGTCACACAAATGTCATATCAGTCATTAGTCTCAAGTTCACCGAGCTCAAGCAGTCTGCAATGCAATTTGCAGTGCCAACTGAGCTCACTTGGTCATCGAAGGAAATGTGGAAGACAGTGTTAACCAAGCTAACTCGGTCAACGAAGGAAATGTGAAAAGCCAGTGTTAACCGAGATTCACTCGGTCTCCAAAGGTTAGTTTCCACCGAGCTCACCCGGTCATCAAATGAATTATGGAAAAGTCAGTGCTAACCGAGCTTCACTCGGTCTCCAAAGGTTAGTTTCCATCGAGCTCACCCATTTATCTTAGGAAACTTAGTAATTACCGAGTTCTCCCAGTGATTGATGGTTTGTCACAAAGTTCGCTGTATCAACCGAGCTCAGTCAGTTAACACAGGAATTATCTTTTGAACAAAGTTCACCGTGTAGGGTCGGCCAGTATAGGGATTTGCTAATTAATTACTTTTAGCCGATTGTTGTAATTGTTTGTTTTAGTCAGTGATTTGAGCCGACTAAGATAATCTGAAAGGTATATATGGTCATTCAAGTTATGAATTAAAGTGTGTGATTAGGAAAAAGTTATGAATGTGAATTATAGTATGAAGAAATGAATGTTGAGAAAAGTTTGATGAAGGATCAGATGTGTTAAAGGAGCTACAAAGTTGTATTTGATAAGTAAGGATCCAGTCAAGCATAACAGAGATCTACAATCAGCAAAGATAAGTTGCACATTATAACAGGTCATTTCATTGTTGCTTTCTAACCATTGTAACAGTGTAATCAAAATCTCTTAACAGAGTTGGTTTAACAGCCATTCAATAAATCCTCTAACAAGGTGACAGTTCAGTTGAATTGTTCTAAAGACCTCTAGCAAGGCCACTCCTAACAGGGTGATTAAATCCTTTAACAGGGTCACACCTAACGGTGTGTTTTTGTAACCTTTAACGGGGTTGGCTCTTAACGGGGCTCACTTTAGAAGAGTGAAAAAGTTACATTGGTGGTTTTTCCCATATTGGGTTTCCACGTTAAATCTGGTGTCTCTTGTGTTCTTAATTACTAAATTACTTTGTGCATGATACTATATCAGTTCTTAATATTTATCATTTGCTGCATTATCAAGGTTCAACATTTTATTAATCAGATCAAGGGTATATTCAGACATCTTAGGGACTGTGGAAAAGTTTTTGTAGTAACTGATTCACCCCCTCCCCCTCTCAGTTACTCTATTCTCATTTTCAACAATTGGTATTAGAGCTTTTGGTGCTTGCAAGAAAAGATTTCAAGGATCTAAGCCTAAGATCAAGATGTCTTACAAAAGAGAAATTCCAAAACTCAACAGAGATAACTTCTCCGCATGGAAAGGATTGATGAGACTTCATCTGGCTACTGTTGGTGATACTTGACTAAAATACCTTGAAGAAAAAATATGAAGAACCTCTTGGCACATTGTCTGTCAATGACATTGCTGAAAAGAAGACTCATAACAATATGATGATAGACATAGCATTCGATCTTAGTTATGAAGAATTTGATGACATTAAGGACTGCACAACTGCCTTTGAAATGTGGAACAAGCCAAAAGAGATCTATGGAGGAGATGATAATGTAAGAAGAGCAAAAGCAGAAAGTCTAAGAGGACAATTTGATCAAATGAGGACGAAAGAGGATGAAAATATTGCAAAATATGTTGAAAGAGTTAAAGCATGTGTGAGTGCAATCAGAGCATCTGGAGGTGATATCAAAGGAGAAATAGTTATAAGCAAAGTTCTCAGAACCTTACTTCCTGTTTATGCAATCAGAGTTTCTGCAATTCAGGAAAGAAGGTGTGAAGCAAATCATCAGATAAATCTTGAGGCCATAGTTGGAAGACTAACTGCATTTGAACTAGATAACTTTGATAACTATGTTCTAGCCTCCAAAAACATTGAATAAGAATTTCAAGCCAAGCTCTCACTCAAAGGGAAAAATAAAAAGGAGAAGGAATCTCAGTCAGAAAGTGAAGATGAATCAAGCCAAAGTTCAGACAGTGATCTCGAAGTAATTGAAGCTCTACTAGCAAGAAAATACTCTAGAGGTAGAGGAAAATACAAAGGTAAACTTCCTCTAATCTATTTTTCTTGTGAAGATATTGGTCATATTGCAGCAAGGTGTCCAAACAAGCAAAACCATGATGAAAGGAAATGGAATGGCAAGAAAGACTTCAAAACATCCAAGAACAAAGGTAAGAAATCATGCTTCATGGCTAAAAATTCTAAAGACTCTGATAATAGTGAGGATGAAATTGTTTATATTGTCGTTAAAGATGATTCTAACAGTGATGAGGAAGATAAAATGGCACTTGTCTCTCATATAAGTAAGAATGATACATGGATTATAGACAGTGGTTGCTCACATCATATGACTGGTGATAAAACTAAGTTTGATTAGTTTGAAGACTATGATGGTGGCAGTGTAAGGTTTGGTAATAATGAACCTTGTTTCATAAAAGGAAGAGCAAGAATTTGTCTAACCAAAGAACTTGTATGTAATAATGCCTATTGGGTTGAAGGTCTTAAACATAATTTGCTAAGTGTGACACAGTTACTCAATACTGGATTCAAGGTGGAATTCATGCGTGGAAAGGTAAGACTGTTGAATGAGCAAGGAAAGCTGATAGGATCTGGCACCCAAACTAAAGGTAACTTGTTCTATCTAGAACTTGGTGAATGCTCATGTTTTATTGCTCAAATTGAAGAAAGTTGGTTATGGCATAAAAGGTTGTGTCATGTCAATTTTGATAACCTGGTAAAAATAAGCAAATTCAAGAAAGTAAGAGGCATTCCTAACATTAAGAAACCTGAGGTTGGACTATGCAAGAATTGTTCAATTGGTAAAATGGGAAAGACTAGTTTTAAAAGTAAGAACTATCAGTCTGAAGATATATTGGATATTGTGCATACTAATTTATGTGGACCCATTGGAATAGAAAGCTATACTGGAGAAAAGTTTTTCATTCTTTTTGTTGATGACTACTCAAGAATGATGACTGTCATGTATCTAAGGAATAAATCAGAAGCATTTGAGAAATTCAAATGGTATTTAGCAAGAGTAGAAAAAGAAATAGGAAAAAGACTAAAATGCTTAAGGTCAGATAGAGGTGGTGAATTCATCTCACATGAATTCAACAACTTCTGCATTGAAAAAGGTATTAAAAGATAGGTCTCAGCACCAGGAACTCCTGAACAAAATGGAATAGCTGAAAGAAGAAACAGATCCATCATGGATTGTGCAAGAACCCTGATGATAGAAAAGAAGGTTGCTATCAAATATTGGAAGGAAGCCATTAGCACTGCAGTTCATACCTTAAACCGAGTACAGTTGAAGAAGGACTCATTGAAAACTCTCTATGAATTATGGTATGGCTACAAACCCAATGTGAGTTATCTAAAAGTATTTGGAAGCAAATGTTATATTTTGAAAGAATCTAGAAAAGGAAAATTTGATATAAAAGGTGATGAAGGAATATTTTTAGGATATTTTTGCAAAAGCAAAGCATATAGATGTTTAAATCTATCCACTCAAAAAGTTATAGAAAGTGCACATGTGAAAGTTGATGAGTTTGCAGACAAATTTGAAAAAGAAAACAAAAAGGTACCTGAAGATTACAGAAGATTTGTTTACATTGAACCAGATACTATACCAAGCATACCGTTCACTCAAGAATCCTCAACTCCCGAGTCATCAGTAACTGAGTTGCAAAAAGTTCAAACTGAGCCACAGCAACATTCAAACACTGCCGAGCAAGTATCTACCAAGTTTGAAGCACTTGAGCCAATTCTTACTGAACCAGAATAGCCTGAACATAAAATTGAAGCACAAGGAGATAGCAATGAAACTCATTCAAGAGGCAAAGAACCTATATTAGCTAAATATGTCAGAAGACATCATGCACCAGATCAGATCATTGGAGACAAGTCTGAAGGACCTTTGACAAGAAGCAAACTGAAAAATACTTGTTTACTTGCTGATTTTGAACCTAGAAGCATTAAAGATGCATTGACAAATGATAGTTGGATTGAGGCAATGAACGACGAAATATAACAGATAGAGAAGAACAAGACATGGACTCTAGTACCCAGGCCTAAAAATAAGAATGTAATTGGAACCAAGTGGGTATTCAGAAACAAGTTGACTGAAGATGGTAAAGTATCCAGAAACAAAGCCAGATTGGTATACAAAGGATACTCTCAAGAAGAAGGCATAGATTATGGAGAAACATTTGCTCCTATTGCAAGATTGGAAGGAGTCAGAACCTTACTTGCATATGCTGCTCACAAAGGATTCAGAGTTTATCAGATGGATGTCAAGTCAGTATTCCTCAATGGAATATTGGATGAAGAGGTTTACATTGAACAACCTGAAGGCTTTGTTGATCCAAATAAAAAGGACATGGTCTGCAAATTACACAAGGCACTGTATGGTCTGAAACAAGCCCCTAGAGCATGGTATGAAAGATTGCATAACTACCTTATTCAGATTGGTTTTCAAAGAACTAATGATAATAGTAGCTTGTATATAAAGGAAGGACCAAATAATAAGATTGTCTTGGCAGAAATATTTGTAGATGATATTGTTTTCACAGGGCATGATGATCTTTGCAAAGAATTTTCAGAACAAATGAACAAGGAATTTGAAATGTCTATGTTTGGTGAAATAAAATTCTTTGTTGGTCTTCAAATTCAACAAAATAAGAATGGCATCTACATCACTCAATCAAAATACATCAAGGAGATATTGAAAAAGTTTGGTATGGAGGACTGTAAACCTGTTGGAACTCCTATGTGTACTAGATTGAAACTTACCAAAGATGATGAATCCAAAGAGGTAGATCAAACGTTGTATAGATCTATGATTGGAAAATTGCAATACACAGTTCATACTAGGCCAGATATTGCCCTTGTAGTTGGTATTGTTGCAAGATTTTTAGCAAAGCCAAGAGAAACTCATCTGATGGCAATCAAAAGAATAATGAGATATTTGAAAGGAACTGAAGATTATGGCTTTTGGTACAAATTTGGAGGTAATTTGGATTTGAAAGTGTTTACTGATGCTGATTGGGCAGGAAACCTTGATGACAGAAAAAGCACAAGTGGAGGAGCATTCTTTCTTGGAAAAAGATTAGTTTCCTGAACAAGCAAAAAGCAGAATTGTACATCCCAATCTACAACAGAGGCAGAGTATGTTGCTGCAACAATAAACTATTCAAATATTGTTTGGTTTAAGCAGTTATTGCAAGGAATGAAGATGGAAATCAAAGAACCAATTGTCATGTTTTGTGAAAATACTAGTGCAATCAACATATCTAAGAATCCAGTGATGCATTCCAAGACCAAGCATATTGCAATAAAATATCATTTTGTCAGAGAATTGGTGCAAGACAAGGAGATCAGATTGGAATATGTCCATACAAAAGAACAAATTGCTGACATATTCACAAAGCCTTTACCTAAGGATGCATTTTTGTATCTCAGAGGTAAGTTAGGGGTCATTCCTCTATCTGAAGTTCACTAAAAATAAGTTCTAGTGATGCATCAACACATACAGGATTGAAGATCTATCTGTTGATGCAGTTTAATCAAAAATCATTGCATATGAATCAGTACTAAAGGTACATTATAATTCACTTAACTTTTGTTGTATTTGGCATATGTTGTCAAAGAGGGAGAGATTTTACTGTCATATCCTTCTGAAACTTCTGAAATTTGTGAAGATTTGAAAAGTTTGCCATGAAGTCCCTTAACAGAGGGAGACTATTGAAAGAGGGAGAAGTTTGTTATCTTGTTGAACTTGTTTTCAAATTTTCATTTTTGTTATGACATGTTGTGTTTCCATCAATGCCAAAGAGGGAGATTGTTGGATAATGTTGTCCTTGATGTCACACAAATGTCATATCAGTCATTAGTCTCAAGTTCACCGAGCTCAAGCAGTCTGCAATGCAATTTACAGTACCAACCGAGCTCACTCGATCATCGAAGGAAATGTGGAAGACAGTGTTAATCGAGCTAACTCGGTCAACGAAGGAAATGTGGAAAGCTAGTGTTAACCGAGATTCACTTGGTCTCCAAAGGTTAGTTTCCACCGAGCTCACCCGGTCATCAAATGAATTATGGAAAAGTCAGTGCTAACCGAGCTTCACTCGGTCTCCAAAGGTTAGTTTCCACCGAGCTCACTCAGTTATCTCAGAAAACTCAGTAATTACTGAGTTTTCCCAGCGATTGATGGTTTGTCACGAAGTTTGCTGTATCAATCGAGCTTACTCGGTTAACAAAAAATTATCTTTTGAACAAAGTTCACCGTGCAGGGTCGGCCAGTATAGGGATTTGCTAATTAATTACTTTTAGCCGACTGTTGTAATTATTTGTTTTAGTCAGTGATTTGAGCCGACTAAGATAATCTGAAAGGTATATATGGTCATTCAAGTTATGAATTAAAGTGTGTGATTAGGAAAAAGTTATGAATGCAAATTATAGTATGAAGAAACGAATGTTGAGAAAAGTTTGATGAAGGATCAGATGTGTTAAAGGAGCTGCAAAGTTGTATTTGATCAGTAAGGATCCAGTCAAGCATAACAGAAATCTACAATCAGCAAAGATAATTTGCACATTATAACAGGTCATTTCATTGTTGCTTTCTAACCATTGTAACAGTGTATTCAAAATCTCTTAACAGAGTTGGTTTAACAGCCATTCAATAAATCCTCTAACAAGGTGACAGTTCAGTTGAATTGTTCTAAAGACCTCTAGCAAGGCCACTCCTAATAGGGTGATTAAATCCTTTAATAGGGTCACACCTAATAGTGTGTTTTTGTAACCTTTAACAGGGTTGGCTCCTAACAGGGCTCACTTCAGAAGAGTGAAAAAGTTACATTGGTGGTTTTTCCCATATTGGGTTTCCACGTTAAATCTGGTGTCTCTTGTGTTCTTAATTACTAAATTACTTTGTGCATGATATCATATCAGTTCTTAATATTTATCATTTGCTGCATTATCAAGGTTCAACATTTTATTAATCAGATCAAGGGTATATTTAGACATCTTAGGGACTGTGGAAAAGTTTTTGTAGTAACTGATTCACCCCCTCCCCCTCTCAGTTACTCTATTCTCATTTCCAACAGTGAAAATTTTATTAACTATAAAAATATGCTATTACGCTTAGTGCAGAGAAAAAGACTCCAAAACATGCCCTATGGGCTTACAATAGCATAAATCTAGAGATAAATTCTTCTCTGAGTACCTTCTCTCAAACTCCACTCTGAACTACTTTTTACAATGCCAGAAATGTTCTTAAATAGACCCCAAAGGGTTAAGGATTAGGAATACATTCTAGAAAGTTTTAGTTGGCATCCACCGACTAAGTAGAAGGCTCCAGAAGCCACTTTAGAAGTCAGTGCAAAACTAGAAGAATCTAGAAATGGTAATCGGACTTCCGAGGGGCATAACTTTTGAACCGTAGCTCCGATTGACGAACCATTTACATTTTTGAAAAGATCTTGAAGCGCTCTATAGCCTTATGGACCAGCTTTGCTCATCCCCCATTTTTTTCCTTGTTCAAGGTAATTTAATGCCCCTAACCTAACTTTGAAGCATTCTTAGGAGGTCTCCAGAAATCAAAAAACTACAATAACTTTCAAACCATGGGGCCTTTGACCTAATTCTTTTTCTGGAATGCTCTAAATTACAATTAAATTCATCCGGCCAATTTACACCCTCTAATTCACCAAAATTATGGCTCAATTACATACTCCTATTTTTTTGACATTTACACGTATCCCAAGGTGTTCAAATACTCTAACCTAGAACACTGATAGTGGAACTGTGAGAGTTGGAACCTTTATTTGACCCAAATGGGTTTCCAAAAATGAAAACACATGAAATAGACACTAAGTCCAAGTACATTTTTTTTTGGGTGACACAGGATTGCCCTTATACCTCTGGATGCTCCTGCATCACCCTTACTACTCAATACCTCTGCAAGAAGCAATTTTTGCATCACACATTATGAAAGATACCTAACCCCAAGCCCTTTTCTACAAGTATTTTTTCACTTTAGGGTTACAACATCTTGGCCATATGTCAGCTACAACCTAATTTAAAAAAAAAAGAATTATGAAGTATGTACAGTACTTCCCTGATCAGTCACCACAAACTAACACACTTCTAGATGTAAATTGTGTAAGTAAGATTATCCCCCATGAGACCCCAACCAAGAAGCCACAACACACCCAAACTATACCATATAACATAATGCACTTGAGAGAAATAATGAGTTGTACCTCTCAAGTTGTAAACCATAGATTAGACCAAGAGTGGGGAATGAGAATTCTCATCAAGATATTGAAGTCTGCAACCGAGACTCGCCTAAAAATAATCTCCTCTCAACTCATATTAGGTGAATTCTCCTCAAATTTCCTACTAGAACCATTCACTACCTTAACAAATACTTCTCTAATCACAAGAGAAATTCACATGAACATCATCTCTAAGTATCCATGAGTACTTATAACCAATCAATCCATGCCAACTCCACATGCAACATAATAATCTCATGAGGTGTTGAGTAAATGATCAATGTACTCAATATGAAGAGACTAGACCAAGATCAATGAAAAAGTTCTCACCATGGCCTTTGGAACCTAAGCATGACAACATGATCTAAACCATCTCAACCAAAGAGATAGCATGCTCCATATCAACATACCATGACATGATAAAACTCTAAACATATATCAAGAGTATACTATGACATAATAATGAAGATATCATAATACCAATGATAGCATGTCAATTAAAAGCACAAACCACACCTTTTCCAAGAATCCCATGAGTCCTCAAGATGCAACCATCTCCATGCACCATGAAGAACCATCTTTACACACCATGAAGATAACAAGTGCATCATGCAAATGTCAAAGAATCTTTTGTAGCAACAGGATCTAAGACATCTACAAACACTCAATAAATATATCAATACCAACAAATCCCACTCAACCATGGTATTGAGTCACCGATGACATCATAAAATTCATCTCGTACATGAAGATCCTCTACGTCTATACACACAACCAAAGTGTCAGTACCAAGTGAAACTAAGGTATCCAACCCAAGAAGATACAAACCAAACTAGGAACTAATCATGTGTTGCTACCTCATCATTGTCACAAGCTCCCACTAAACTATGTATCTAATCTATCCATGATATCATGATGAAAAACTATCATCTAACCATGGGAATCAAACATGGTATCAAACCATCAAAGAACTCAAAATTCACATCATGAGCTCCAAATAAACATGATCCTCAACCAAGAAGATATACCACCATAATCAAAATATGAAACAAAACCAATGAGCACTAGTAAATGACCTATATATCTAATCATGACATGCCAAAATCCATGGCACCATGATCACATCTATGAATTGACCATCCAACTCTCAAAGTGACTAACTTGTCAGCACAAAATAGTCAACCATAATTCTCCACCATGATTGTACTTGGTAACAACATCTCATCCCCTTCTACATGAAGACAATCAATAAAGTATGCGATTAAGGGAATATGCAACCAAAATCATAGCTACTTATCTAAATATGCATCAATAATGAAAGATCAATGGGCAAAGACAATCCATATCCAAGCTATTAGGTAAAATTGTGTTTTGAATTAACTTAAGATTTGTTCTTACTTTGGATGTTTAGTTTACTCCTATTGAATGTCAATCTAGGATCATATACTGTTGAAAGATATTGGGACAATTTACTGAAGGGATGAAGATAACAAGTTAAGTGAGGATGACATGCAAATTAAAAAATATATAAATTGAAACTACACAAATTGTTACCAAGTTAACATACCTCCTAAATTGCTATGTTATATGTTGAAATAGGTGTGTTTTAGTTGCTAAGAATACACATTACATAATGAAAAGAATGCAGAGAGTAAAGTATAGGAGTTAGTAAACAAGAAAATTGATCACTTTTATTCAGAATACAAGTACCAAAATAGTACATTTTTATTGAAATACTCAAAATTGTTTTGATAAGGTACAAATGTGTTCAAGTTTTACACAGTACTTAAATATAATGCATTTAGATATCACAAGCATCCTTAGCTTCGAACATAATATTTGAATAAACACATTGTATAAATAGAAAAGTACTGAAAAATGATAAGAGGAAAGGCATCCATTGCCTAAACAGAAGATTTGTTGTGCTGAATGTTGAAGGGTTGAGCCCACATCTCTGTCTGGGAATCAACCCACAAAAATGAAAGAAGAGATGGGTCAGTTCATATGAATTGAGTAATGGAGATCTTTCCAATCATCTATACTCTACTGTTCCTACAATATGGTTATTCAGATAACTATATTAAAAGACAAGAAGGCAAGAGAGAAATCTAAAAAATAAAACGTGTTTATGCTAATGAGTTTGTTCCATGTGCAAATACAAGTATGAAGTTTGAGGTGGTTGAAGGATCTTGCATAACTTACATGCTTGAAGCCTTTCGACTGAATTATGTAGGGGTCAAGACCAAAGGACTGAGGAGGCTATCGAAGGGACACACATAAATTACAAGCGTGAAACCTTCTGGTCAAATCATGTAGAGGCAAAGACTAAAGACATGGGGAAACTATTGAGGGGGCATATGTAAATTACAAGTATGGGACCTTCTAGTTGAACCATAGCTAGAGATTGAAGACACGAGGAGATTGTTAAAGGGACGTACATGTGTTACAGGTATGAAACCTTTCAGTCAAATCATGGAGGGAATATGGTATTCTTAGTCTACAGGTTAATGGAATTGTATCTTTACAAGTATATAGGCAAAAAATTAAAAAAAGGGTGTTAAACAACAGATATTTTATGGAAAAGTTGTGATATGTAAGGGAACTAAATAAAGCTACAACAATTAACGCAATAAGGCACGAGTGTTTCTTTATTACAGTCATAAACATTTCTGATCTACAGAGTTGTTCATCTATAGCAAGGAATGCCAAAAATAGTAATATATATTTTTTACAATAGTGAACATTAATTTACAGCAGTATGTTGATGACTTTCATAATTCGAATAGCAAGAAACTCCATGGAATAATGATATAGATTTTAACTCCAATATAAAAACATTGTAGAGACTTCCATTATAGCTCATAAGATAAACCCCAATTCAACAAAAGATTTTTTTTGATATAGCCATGTTGCTGGTCTGTATTTAGAAGAAAGAAAAGTGATCACATTATGAAAAGGAGTCATATCAGCAAACAAGAAAAAGATATCAGGCAAAAGACATTATAAGCAGAAAGCAAAAGTATGTAGCAACATCATTGAAATGGTAAGGATTTCTCAAGAATAAAACCAGATCTCTCAAGAATAACACCAGATCTTTACCTTTCCAAGATTCAAGAAAGTTATTTTAAATCATATGAGACCAAGAGCAAATAGAAAGGTTTAGCTAGAGTTGAGTTTCTAGAAATTTCACTTCCTGTTACTTGTTTTAGCTTGATAACAAAAGCATGAAAGTTCTATGTATTAAGATTGGAAATTTGCAAGAAAATAATATCTAGATTGATGAAGGGGAAAAGGATTCAGTTTAGATTATTTGGCAACGTAAACCTCTTACATGTATCCTTGTAGCTTTAAGGAGAGGGATCATGAAGCATGATTTGGGCAGATTTGCAAATACCCAGAAGAGGAAAATCAATGCTTCAACCATGGGAACAAGAGACAAAGGAGAAATGCATAGAGCTTCTTATAAAAATGAGCTCAGATAGAAATATTTCCAGTGCCATCAATGAGCCAAAGTGGTGTTCAAATATTGTACACTATAACAGATGTCCAAAAAAATATTTTTAAAAATGGTTAGAATAAAGGTTTGAATTGGGATTTTCCACAAACAACTAATAAGAAAATTATGGCAAAAGAATATAAGCAGTGGTTAAAATTTTGTAGCTGAAGTTACATTTCATTTCCAGCCAAAGCAGATGCTAAATTCCTGAGTCTATCTCACGACATAACCTGCAACTATTCAAAAATAAAACAAAGGAAGAAAACCATTTCTATAGGAGCGGATCTGGATGAAAGAAAGTAGACAATATATAGTTCACAGTGATTTTTCTAAACTTTCACCACAAATATCTACAATATCAGCATGATTAGCACAAAAATCATGCCCAGATTCATGGAAAGATAACCTAGAAAGCAAAGGAATGAAGAATACCATGTATAGAAGAAAGGAGAGATCATATACATAGAGACACATTTCTAGCCAAGGAACAACAAGAGTTTCCAAAAGATCTTCCAAGTTATTTATAACTTACAGCTCCAATGATGACCACTGCCAAGAAAATTTGCGACTAAAGATGCAAATGAAACCCACAACCAAAGATGGAGCAGACATGGTGTCCAACAGAGGTCAAGATAAAGATAAAATCCATTGCCAACGTTTGAAGAAACTGACGCCTATCTAAAATGAAGCTCAAACTGAAAGATATGGCATCTCAACTAGAAGAATAAACAAGAAATTGCTGAGAAAAACATCCATGGCAGGTAAAAATCACAACAAGAATCCCTGCGGCTAGGGTTTGAAAACCCTCCTTCCTTCCATTTGCATGAATGGTAAAATGACCAAAACAAAATAAGTGTTTACCCTTTTGCCTTTGGTAATATTTCCTTTTCCATATTTTATAAGGCTTTTAGGTCCATGCATATAAGTTATGCATTTTATTTATTTTTTGAAACTCCATTTTTATTTATTCACTTAAGTCTTAATATGTATTAAATGAATAAATGTCTATATTTTTCATTCAATACATATTAAAATTTAAATAAATAATTAAAATTAAATAGATATATTTTACAATTGCTAAATTAATTATGATTATTAATTATTTAATGCACTTATAAAAATATATGATTGACAATATTCCCTTTATTATATTGACTAATACTAATGTGTTTAAAAATTGATAAAATATAAAGATAAACACTTTAATATTTATAAATATAATAAAAAGAAGATGCTATTGTAGAATTAATATATCAAATGGTTGCAATTATAAAACCGTTGATTATATTAGTTAAATAAAAGGAATTAAGAGGAGTTTCAAAAAATCTAATGCCTAAATGCAAGGAGAGCTTTCAATGGATATCTTTAGAGTCATTTAGTTAACTCATTCATGCAAAGATGAGTTCTATTTTAGCAAGTATGGATTGTTTGAGTTAACTGAACGTTACATGCAATAATGGAGTTGAGTATGGAGCTATTTTTGAGGCAGTTGGATAGGTTGATTTTCTCATGCAATGATGGGGCATTTAGTGCTATTTTTGGTGATATATGGAGCAGTTAAGGGCAATTATGCATGTAGTTTATGATGAGAGCCTATTTTATGCATATTTTGTATAATTATGAGGAGTTTTACATGCTATATTTTTGGGTTATTTGAGGGATCCGAGTATGGGTTTTATGCATGATTTTAAGGAGCTAAAGGCAGTTTTCCAATTATCTATTAGTTGGGCAGGTGGTTGAGAGTAGTTTTTAGAGGCCTCTTCATAGTTTTTATCATTTTGTACTGATTCTTTCTAGGCATGATCTTGGAATCCAAATTTGGGTTATGGGTTCTATATATTGTGCATTCACCTCATTATGAGGGATCTTCTTTTAGATTCAGATTTTTGCACATTGTAGATTTTGAGTTGATTGTAAGAGAAAATTTGTAGTAGAGATTTTTTCAATATTGGTTATGGAGATTCAATAGTTCCTTCTTAATTATTCTCATGCAATATTGTGAATTTTTTTTTTACTTTAATGTTGTGTTCACCTTCATTTAAGTTACATTCCTTATTGCGGATTTGAATCTTCATACTTGTGATTATAGGTTTTTGTTTGTGATCATTGTTCTTTTGCAAAAAATTTGGTAAAACCTAGGTTTTCCTCTCAAAGCAGAAGATCCCGGTCCTTGCATAGAAACACTTTTGTGGTTGCATATTTGTTTGAGTATTGTGAATCAATTGTGTCTTTCATAATTCATGTTGATTTGATTAAAGTTACACTCAAAAATATTGGTGCATCACCTCATTTATTTGTCATTAACTTCTCACCCCTTATCTCATGTATAATTTAGGATTAGGTGATCACTATTTAGGAACCGACCTAGCTTCTAGAGATTCATCTCTCATTTTAGGACAACCTACCACCCAAGAGAGTTTCCATGTTTCAACAGGATGGCTAGATTTTGCATCTTGCTATAGGCACAATCCTGATTGACAACACAAACAAATATGTATGAATGAATACTATAAGTGAAACCACACATCACATGAAAGCATAATTTTTATGTAATGAAGATTTTATTCTAAGCAAACATTATCAATCTTATTCATAATTAAATCATTAATAAATTAATCACACATCTATCTATACTTGCTTTATTAATCACCACACTTAAATTCCTCAAGAAATATAACCAAATACTAACATAGGAATTGGGAATTTAGTAATGCAGTTTGAACAATGAAAAGTGAGAGGAAATGGTTTGCAATAGGAAAATTTTAAAATAGAGTGATTTGCAATAGGAGGTGAGAAGTATTGTGGCAGGAGCTTGGTATTTATGTGAGGCAGAGCAAGAATTTGCGACAGGAAGTTATTTGGTCTGCAACATGGCTAATGGATTTATGACAGATTATGGGATTATGGCAATAAAAAATGGTGTTATGATGAATGATGGTGTAATAGTGAATAAATGTTTGTAGTACATTTGGAGCAGAGCAAGGAAAGGATAAACAATAAAGTCTTCTATTTTAATCTTAATGAAAAAGTAATAATTCAATTTCTTGCACACAATAATATTCACACCAATTAATAATCATGCATTCATAATTCAATGAAAGAGATTGTACAACAAATATAAAACAAACATCTATAACTAAAATTATCTCACCAAGTTTCTCGAGAGGGTGCCCTTCCTCTGGTTCACATAGCGAGAGTTGAATTAACACATGTTGCTACAAAAATTCCACTTCACTATTACGATGAATTTAGAAGAATAATTTTTAACAGAGCTTTTCATATATCATAATCCTATTGTCTTTGTTATTTTAACACATGCTATATAGGTTTAAAATATCTAACTAACTAATAACTAAGCTATAATGGTTGATGGCCTTCATCCTAAACATAAATGAATCAAGATTATAGTTCTAGCTATTGGCCACAAATATTTGATTACAAAACAACTTGGCCAAAATAACATAAGGCCTTAAATTGATCTATTCAAAAATTCTCAAAACTAATTTCCCAAAATAACATAACAAAACTATAGCCTCTAAACTACTTCTACAACTAGGTGGCTAGCTCCATATCCATTAGTGTATCCTTAGCTCGTATAGCAACATCAATCAAAATATATCATATACATATAATTGACAAATTTTAGGAATTATTCTTCCATCTTTAAAGAGGTACCAAATATTCTACTTTCCTATCAATAATTTAGCAAAAAGGTAGTTTCATGACAAAGAAGTGAGAGATGTAAGTGGTAAAAGGCTAATGAAAACAAAGCACTATTAGGACTCATCACAAGCCATAATTGCAACTTGTAAGTATAGGTCGCTTACAATAATATATAACTTGTAGACCTAGCAAGTCATCATACATATCCAAATCAAATAATGATAACCATATCATCATGACATCCATTTAAAATATAAGTTGAGTATATAATGACATCAAATCTCAAATCTCCAAAATATACAATGTCATAAACTTATAATATTACCATAGTCGATATATATCATAAACCATTTAGATCAGTACATCATCTAATAAACCATGTCAAACCTACACCCAATCTAAACCAATGTATACAGCTCTCCAAGAACTTTTTGTTGATAATTCAAACTCCAAAATTCGATTCTATATGCCCAAGTTATGCCCAAAATTATGCTCAAAATAAATAACATCTAACTTCAAGGCTCTTAAAATCTAACAAATTTTCAAAATCATAAAATGAAACCTAAACCAAGTTATAGTGCATTGAATTATCTTACCAACGACTATAGGAAACGCAAAATCTGATATCCCAAGTCAAAGTTATGGTCATTTTATCATTTTTACTGTAATTTTTTTTTAAGGTGACAAAAAATTTGATTGGATTAAATTTGATGACTATCAGGGGCTAAAACTAAAAGTTCTTTGATTTTTCTCTTAGCATGGCCAAAATAGGGTGTATAATATCAAAATTTATGGAAAAGCTAACCTGGATCGAGTGGTGAGGTCTATATTTTCCCAAGAGATCATTTCTGCAAGCTACACCCTAATACCCAAAAACTTGTTTGTCCAATAATTTCACATACCCAAAATATGCCAATATCCCATCATAATAACAAATATAAAACTCTCACATCTACAATAAATAGCCTAAAAACTTATGTATCTTGCCCTTTCTTTCATTCTTTCATAGATTCCCATGGATATAATCTAGGGTTACAACAACAAAGCCATACCTTTGATACCACTTGTAAGGAAACTTGTAACAAAAATATAATTATTTCCACATAACTCATAATATATCTAAAATAAATATGCAATTAAAATCCATATGAAAGAGCATAAACAACATATCACAAAAATATAACGCAAGATATGCCCTGGGAAACCCTCTTTGAGGGAAATAAACCTAGCCCCCAAAAGCATCCATCACCATGTAATTTTAACAAAAAACACCATTGCAATACAACCATGCAAGCCTTCAAAGTCATAGCCACAACCAAATAATTCATGTGCACAAGTATGACTCCATACATCCCATGCCATGGTTCCAACCTTCACAAATGCTCCCTTGGCTAACTTGTCAAGCCTTATCTTGCTCGACTTTCCTTTTTACCTTTTTCGCTCTTTTGTCTTACAATAACTATCATTGTGGTTGCTTATATACTAGCAAGCCTGACAAAACCACCAAGTGGTATTACATAAACCATTCATGTGCTACCTAACCCATTGACCCTGCATTTGATATGTGGCATTTAATTATTTTCTCTAACATTAAATAATTACATTATTGTTACTAAAATTTTGCACATATGTAAAATTTTAAGTAAACATGCAATGAAAATACAAAAGTGCTTTTCATTTCATTTAAATAATAGAAATGTCCTTGTATTTATTTATTTTCAAATGTACATTTATGTTTTCAAACAATGAAATGAGGTCATATGCTGAACAGAAAAAATCTCACACAAGCCGTGAGTATAGCTCACTGTATTAAATTTCTTTCATAAGGAAATATATAAACAGATACATATGAATGAAAGAAAAGAGGAGTAGAGATAATCAGTCATTACCTGTTGCTTTGACTGGTTATAAACCCTCTTTTTGGCACACTCATCCAGCTCCGAGCTCCATGATATCCAACATCTGCAAAAAATATGGAAGCAACTGATGTTAGATCCTGAAGGATCTAAGTAATGACTAACTATCTCTACAATGACATATTCTATCTGTTGATGCATTTTAGATAGAAAAGAAGCTGGAAGAAAGAAATAAAAGTGATTATGAGTGTCATGAGCCTGTGCTTGAACCTCACATGATAATATGCTACATCAAGTAAATAATGATCAACGTCATAGATGGCAAACAGCTATAGTATGAGAAATCAACATGGGAAATACTTCAAGTAATGCTAAAATTTAAAAGGTTTCAATGCAAAAAACCATGTAAACAAAAAAAAATAGAGCACTGTGGAAAATAAGTCAAAGGGAAATAACATATATCTTTCATGGTGGCTATAAAAGAGCAATACTGAAACAACTGTTGAGCAAAAAAAAAAAAAAAAAAAAAAAACTGAATCAGCTCAAGGCACAAAATACTGAGCAAGAAAAGAATGTGAAGTGGGTTTTCCAAAGAGAGCAGTGACTACAAGAGGCTTCTTTAAAGTAGCAATATGGGAGTACAAAAATGATTGTAGCATATCCAGCCTCATCATATCAAAAGAAGTCTACCACTGATATCATTTTTATGGAAAGAATTAGATTTCAGATGCAACACTGGAGACATGCTTGCTTAGCCTCTGAAGGTGGAGTAGTGTCTTCTTATAAGACAATAGCCCTGAACAATGAAATTTTCTGCACAAGACCTTGTTTGAGAATTAATGCTGCTAACAATTACCAAGTATAGTTGATTCTAGAGGTATTGATAAAGTTTACTGAAAATCTTGTTCCTCTTACTAGCTTTGATGGAATTGGTACAGAAAAATATTTAAGGTTGAATCTTCATTTAGGAATCTCTTGGAAATGTTAGGCAACATACACAATATGTGTGAAAAAAGAAATGAAATGTTGTCACACAATTATATAAGTTCATAACAACAAAATAATAGATCATTTCTTTCAAACAACATATATACTCAAAGAGAGAAAAGCACATTTCCAGCAAGATAGAAAAAGCACAGTTTGGGTTTTTGAAAAATGAATCCGACTAAATGTGTACTTAAGTTTTAAAAATGAAGCATTGTTCTTCATATAACAACAGAATACTACACTTCTAGCAGTGTTCTTGGAGCTCCAAAATCTGATTTTGTAGAAAGGTTGCCAGGGCAAAATGATAAAGAGTTCAAGCAGTATGATGGTTATATCACCATTAGTGCATCTGAGCCCTCTTTTATTATTTCATGGAAGCTGATGTTGCTACACCCACATCAAGGCCATTAGCCTTGAGGCTCACTAGGGGGCCCGAATGTTCATCACTTGGGGTTGGAGTATTTGAAGAGCCTGGTCCTTTTAGACCTAGGTGTGGTGTTTTGGAGGACGATCCATACTTTTGGAATAAAGAAACAAATGTACTGTATGTTGAGAGCCCAATTGGAGTGGGATACTCATATTCAAATAACTCCATAGATTATGAGAATTTTAATGCTGATGCTACCAAAGACAATCTGGCATTCATTTTGAATTGGTATTAGAAATTTCCAAAATACAGAGATTTAGATTTTTACATCATAGGGGAGAGCTATGCCAGGCACTATATTCCTCAACTAACAACTCTTGTTCTGAAATACAACAAAATAAAATTGACAAGCCTATAAATTTGAAAGGAATCTCTCTCAGGAATCCCTTTGTGGGTATTGAGCTAAGCATAAACAATGGACCATTTTTGTGGTCACATGGGCAAAAAAGTTCAAAACTCTTCAACACAATGGATTCAAAAGGAGAAAGATCATATAATAGCAGCGACCATACCTTCAAAGCCGACCACTGTGAAGAAAATCTAGTCCAAAGCCGACCACTGTGCGAAAAAAATCATCAAAATCTCCAAAAAATGATTGATGAAACCCGTGTTTCTCTTCCTGTGAGATCCTTCAGAAGTTGAAAATGAGGAAAATGAAAGAAGATTAGGGCTTTTCAATATGTATGCCCTTTTTAGTTTTGCATAAATCTTTGGAGTCCGTGGGCAGCACAATGGGATATTTTATCCCTTTTTTCTTTTTTGCAAAGACTGCTTTTATGCATGGTTTGTTTCAAATATAAGAAACAATATTAATGTAATATTTAATATTATTTCTTATATTTAAAATGTAAAAAACAATTAAAGGGAAGTTTTATTTTCTTTTTCTTTTGCATTAAAGTTCTAATTGTAAAGAAAAACATTTTAATGATATATCATAATCATTAAAAGTTTTTCTATTATTAATGCAAAAGATGAGTCTTTAAGTTCTTCATATCATGGTATTTAAAGCTAAAAGCAATTGGGAAACATATGGAGAAAATATAGGGGGTCGGATTCGACTTTGTCAAGTCAGTTTGTGGGTCTTTATGACTTGTTGAAGCATTTTTAGGGAGGTTTTGATGAGTCATGGGGGAAGTTATGAGTTAGTGGAGTCAAATAAGTTATGAAACTTTATTTTTGGAAGTTTCTAAGCCCTCATTTCTAGGCTTTATTTCTGCATTCGACCCAAGGAGCTGGGTTTGGTACTTAATGAGTTTTCTAACTTATTATGGGAGAGTTCTGATTTTATGAGGAGTTTTTTGAGACTCATTTTCAGAGTCCTAAGCTTTATTGCAGAGTCTGTAATTCATCTTTTGGAGACATAATACAAATGATAACAGTGTGATGATGTTATTTTATGTTAAGTGTTGAAGCTTTCTTTCTTTCTACAAGTCCTGTGTGCATTTGATGAGTGATTTGAGAGAATAACTTGAGAATTTTCCTTATTCCTTGTTTTTTTTGTCTCATTCTAGCACTTGTTTGTAGAAAAGTAAGTTTATTTGCAGGTTATGATACGTGTTTATAGGTGAAATTGATCAAAGTGAGGTGTTATTTTGTCCTCCTTTTGTCATTTCAGTATTGGAACCTTATCATAAATCATTTGTGCAAGTCTTTACAGGAAGTTGTGTTTTATTTGCATTTCATATAAGCTATATAATCCTCTCTGTCATGTGGGTTATGTCTTCATAATCACTTTGGTGTATCACCTTCTTTTCTTAGTTTAAGTTTTAAGTTTTAGGTTTACTTCCAGCATTTTCTTCCTTTTCCCTGACAGTTTTATTAAGCTTTAGAGGTTATCACTAAAAGATTCAATAGGAGACGACCTAGAATCTAGAGATTTCATTTCATTAGTCAGTCTCACATAGTGAAATGACTCCCATGTTAAGTAAGGGTTACTGAACATTACTAGTTTAGTAGGGTGCAAATCCTAAAACTTAACAATTATATATTATGATAATGTTATAATAGAACTCATTAAGTACATCCCATGGAAATCTTTGCATGTTGTATGCCCATCTAGGTGGTCTTATGTGCAACATTACACAATCAAATAAAATAATACAATATAACAATATTATGCAATGTGTACGACACACATAATCTCAACAATAGTAACAAATCCATGAGGTATGAGTGTTCAAAGTAGGGATAAGGTACTTATTGAACACTTTCAAAGGCTAGAATATTTAGTACAACTTGTATATTGGGAAAAAATGGGCAAAATCAGGTTTAAGATGGTGGATTACATGTGAGAATGAGGCTTTTACTTTAGGTGACCAAGAATGCAATTTGGATACATACGGATGTATGCATAATGAGAAATTTGGGTATTTAAAAGTGTGACATTTTACCAAAATCAAGTTCTCTAGAGGCAATTACATGTGGTAAAAATGGATCATCTTTACTTGTGATAAACATGTAATCAGGTTTAGAGGATATAATTGCATGTGTTCGAGAGTTGATGAAGTATGGATTGTCATGGAAGGTGAAAGTATGTATATGAACTTGAATTATTGGGTATGAACCCTCAACTTTATTTCAAAAGAAATCAAAACAAGAAACAAACAAACAAGAAAAAACTAAGAACATTATAAAAAATATCTCTTCCTATTGACTCAGACATGAAAACTTGAAGACATCCCTTTACATGTAATTTCATTTTTGGAGTGTGGAAGATTTTTTGCATTTGCAAATGAGAAGATCTCGTACTTACTCAAAGATAAAATGCAAAAGACATGGGTTGCATTTGAACAAATTAACAAAAACAAGCCAAATAATACAATAACATAACAAAACAAGTAAGAAATACCAAAAAAGTTGAAACCTTCTACTTACTTGGAGTTTAATGAGCCAAAAATAGAGGAAAGAGAAGTTTAAATGAACAAGTACTCTCTAAAACTAGGTTCTCCAAGTGCAAGTGCATGCAACAACTAACTGCCTTTAACAAATTCAAAGTTGTGAACCGTCATCTCCAATCTCAAAAGCATGAACATTATTGCATGTGATGCCAAAATGTCATCTTCAATCCCCTTTGAATTCAAAACATTTTTGGTAAGATATATATCGTCGGGCATATTTGGAGAAAAATGTACCCTATAAATACATTCAAATGAATCATTTTTGTTTGAAATAGTAAACATTGTCAACTTCAAATGCATATACATGCATTCAAACACCAAAAGTGCTCTCCAAATACAACATATGGGTAAAAATGGATATGTTTGGGTACTTTTGAAGAAAACCATGCCCTTTTATTGTATTTACATGAAATGTTTGGACATGTCACGGGAGAAACATGTATTTTAAATGCATTTACTGCATCTAAATGCCTAATTGCACTCTATTGGTGTTATTTCATGTAACATTTCTTCCTCAAACTCCAACATCTTTGCTTAGAGAGCAAAATCAAACCCTGAACATGCTCAAACATTTTTTTTATTAGCATGTATTTGAGTTGGAAGTGAAAATCACACTCTATGAGGGTCATTACATGCAACACCTAGTATGTATAAAGCACTTCCCATACAAATCTGACTCTAGAAGAGTGATTGCATATTTAAAATGGCTTGGAAATGTCCTATTTTAGTGCAAATTACACTCTAGAAGGACATTTACATGTGATGCCTAGCCATTTACATGTGACGCCTAGGTTGGAAAAGTGTCTTTACATGTAAATAATACTTTAGAAAGGTCATTGCATGTTTTAAAAACTTACATGTTTGGAGTCTTTTCGATGCTAGTTGCACTTTTTATGTAAAAGAAAGTTTTCATGTAAATTGGACTCTTGGAAGCCCTTTACATATTTAAAATGGCTTGCTTTTTCATTTTCCCTAGTCAATCTTTCTATTCAAGTGCAGAATCACACTCTATAGATGCAAATGCATGATGCATATTTGAAAAAAGATAAGTTATTCAATTGAACAAATTAAACTTTCTATTTAGCACATGTCTAATTTATTATTGAGTAAAAATCACTTTAAAATGGGTAAAAACATAATATTTACACTATATACTTTACATATTGTGTAAATATTTATTTAAAAAAATATTTTACTTAGATGTTCTAAATAAAACATTAAAGTAAATCTCAACAATAAATTATACTATATAGTGCAAGTCACTTAAGTGAAATATTAAAAAACAACTCAACATGAAAATATAACATAAAGTGTACTATAGTCACTTAAATCACTGAAGTGATAAAGTAACTTAAAAAAATATCATAAAGTCAAATTTTAAAGTAATATTTTTCAAAAAGTGAAACTCAACATTAGAATATAACATCCATGTTTTAAATATGAAATTGCACCTGGAGAGTCCACTTCTTGGGCACTTAAATGGTCATATCTTTGGACTACTAAGTCTTATTAAGCCTTAAGATATCCTAAATCGAAGGGAAAACCAAAAGCATGAGATTCAACAAAATAAAAAGTTTAAAATAAACTAAAAAAACATTTGAAAATCAAATAAGGACTTTAAACACTTCAAAAATAAAAAATGAGCTTAATAAAATGAAAAATGAAAAGGACTCGATGAAAACCTTCAGTAAAAGGATTAACTATACCAATTGGGAATGACTAGTTGATCATTGTTAGCCAGTTAAATAGTGAGTTATCTCAAAGATATGTGAAATGTAGTTGGAAAAGTTTTGCACTGCTACCTAAATTTTGTGATGATAAAATGAATGACAACACATACATCCACCATACACACTAAACACATTTGAGAATTCAAGCAAGAAAGTTTTCATCAAGCATTCAAGGAACTCAAAGATTCAAGGATCCTTTACAAGCATTTCCTCATTATGATCTAACATTTTCTTGTCCATCAAGGGAGGAGATCTATATTAATACATTAATCATCTTCTTCATTCATGCTTATTTACATCCATGGCTCCATGATGTGGTTTTGGTAGATCCATTGCAATTATAGAGATATCCTACACCCTACATAGAAAATGCAACATGTACAACCCACAAGGAACAAAAATGCTTATTGACAAGTATTTTTTCAAGCAAGTGTTAGCTTTGACTAATAATGTTGTTAATGTATGTGAAAGAGTCATATTAGTTGTTATGTTTTCATTAATGTCAAGACTTAATTAGCTAGACATTGTGCTAAATCACTAGAGTGCCATATCATTTTATTAACAAAGAGGATTTGAAGAAAGTATAATAATGTAAGTGTTGATAAGAGTATGGTATTCAATGGGCACTTGATTGAGTTGGACTATGACAATATAATGTTGGTTTGATTGTTTTATATGAAGTATTGAGATCATGTATATTCAAGTTTTGAAATTTTCAAGTTGCATCGAGCTAGTCAAGCTATACCGACTAAACTACAAAGTAAATGAAAAATTATACTATTGATTGAGCTACTACAGTTGTCACCAAGCACTTGATAAAGAAGTGTTGAAGTCTACTGTTAACCAAGTAATTTCACTATTTACTGAGACTAATATTACTTAAGAAAGATGTAATGTTCACTAAGCATGAACATGAAAAACAAGTTAAGAAAAGATTTAATCTAAGGCCGAGATGTGATGAAAATAAAGAATGTTTGACAAGATTTAAAGATAAGGATGAAGTTAGTTATGAGATCAGCAATTGGAGAAACTCAAAGAAGATCTAATGAAGGATTTTTAACAAAATCAAATGGAGCACAAAGATTATGGTGATCCAAGCATCTAGATCTAATGAATCTAAAACTAATGAAGATCTAACGATTGTGATTAAAAAGTAATATATGGAAGATTTTGAAAATGGAAAAAAAAATATTTAACGAATGATTGTGAAGTTTATTGACGTTGATTATTGGAGAATTAAAGTTTAAGGATATACAAGGATAACCAAGCAAAACATTATTGTGAAGATGAAGCAGAGGAAGTGCTAGAGTGAAGTGTGAATGTGAAGTGTGTAATCAACTAGAAAGGGATCAGAAGAAATAGATAGAGTGAAGCATAGATCTGATTAAGAAAGGTAGTGCTAACAACTAATAAATACTTTCACTATGACTTTCTTACCATTGTAGCAAACAAATGTCTTAATTGAGTAGACCTAATAGTCTTGTGAACTCCTATATGGTAACATTGAATAGTAATATTTGTAAGTCCTTTAGAGTAGGCCACTCTTTAGAAATTTTAAGAAGTAATACACTCTAAATGATCTTTGGTGAAAATCCTTTAACAAGGTCACATTAAAAATATGTATGCAGGCTTTAATAAGGTTGGCTCCTAATAGAGCACACTTTAGAAGAGTGAAAATATTTGGGTTGTTGGTTCCCAGGTGGTTTTTCCCTTTACAAGGTTTCCACATTAAATACTCGTGTCAAATGTGTGAATGTTTATTGTGTTGTAAGTTTATTTTGATGCTAATTGTTTAATGTTTCAACTTGTTATAAGCTACACAATTGCTTTGATGCTCATAATACCAAGGAACAAAATGTTGACAGTTTAATTCAAAGACTTTACCGGTTTGAATTATGATGTTAGATACGGTTTTTGAATTATTAATCTAAAAGTTAAAGAAGTTTAAATTGATTCTAAAGTATTTTAAAAGCCTATAGATAAATAGTTATAAGTGATTCACCACCCCCCGAGTTATCTAACAACAAGATGAATACTTATATTTATTGTGTTTCCTTTACATACAATACATTTCAATTTCAATGTTACTTCCTCAATCTAGGCTTGTCCAAGGAGGTCCTCATCCAACCAAAAATAAAAATAAAAATTATTGTGTGGAAGAGTAGGTTAGAAAAATTATGGTTGAAAATATGCAAATAGCTCCCCAAGAGCTTGTTGATTGATGGAAGTATAAATAGGATAACAAGATACTGGGGGGGGGGGGGGAGGGTGAATTAGAATCTTAAGCACTTTTAATTTTCAACAATTCGTTCATACATTCACCAGTTATGTTGTGCATGTAAAACTTGTAATAATAAACTTGTTGTAACATGTAAATATGATCTATCACATGCATGGAAAAAACACATAACACAATATTTGGTATGCAAAAACCCTCCAAGGTGAAGGTAAAATTGGGGTGGGGATGACACCCACAAATCTTCACTACCGTAGTAATAAAGTTAACCTATTAGGGTTACAATGTTTGATCATAATATACAATCTACTCTATGAGGGGTTTGCCTTGTTAAAAGCAATTGAGATTGCTAGGTCTCACCTTACAATAAAGTAAGGACTTTGTTAGGAGATTTGCAAAGATCTATTAAGAGATTTACCCTAATTCAAATTGGTTAGAACTAATTTAGTACTTAACTCTTAGTATGCTCTATAAGTTGATTTCAAGTCTTCTCCTTGTAAATTGATCCTCTCTTCTGATTTGATAATACTTTTCTTTCCCTTCACTTCTCTAAATAGGTCACTTTCTCTGTTAAGAAATAACATAACACTTCTACTAACTTCTGATTTGATCTTGATCTTTCACTTCACCATTACATATTACTCCTTGTTCCTATACACACTCTATTCCTCTTATCCCATCTCTAATATAGGTTAAGATCTTCTCTATTTAAAGACTTTCATTTAAAGAGTTTTCTAGATACTTCCATATTTTGTTTCTTTATCTGAATTGTTGATCCCAAAACATAGGGATCTCTGATCCACATCCTAAACACATAAAAATCTCTATAAAAACCTCTATAAATATTAGATGTTCCTTCCATGTCAGCTTGAAAATGATTTACCTCAAAATCTGTATCATTTCTGACTTTTATGTAGACTCTGTATTGCTCAGTATTTACTGTTTTTTGATACTCAACATTGTTGTTGCTTAGTCTGTATTATGCTCGACACATAATATGTAGCTTGACACTTATATGCTTTGAACTTCTCGGTAGGTGTTGATCTTGGCTTGTATAAAAAATACTCAGTGACCATACACTTACTTGTCTCCTATAGATCTTAGTACATACTTACTTATGTACATATAGAGTAGCTCAGTGACAGTGATGACTGTCTGACTCTGTCTTGTAAATGACTAAGTGTTTGACACTAATAGACAACAATAGTTAGAGATATCAACAATCTTCCCCTTTGACATTAGTGTAAAAAACACTTTGTCATATATACATCATTACATAATCTGGTATTTATCTCTCCCCCTAAGTCTTATGACTTATGCCAAAATGAATAATGAATAATGAATAAACAATGTAAAATAAATAGTTATCCACATAATCTTCTCTTTGATAATAAATTTATTCCCCCTTATTTTTGAACATTTATGTCATGGCTAGTAGGGTTGAATGAGTGGAAGAAAACCATATTTATCGATGAATGTCTAGTGAACTTGGGTAATCATGGACAATGCATGATCTCATGTGGTTCTTGCTGCTTTTGGAATGTGATTCTATAACTGTAGTCTTGCAACTAACTCAATTAAGCTACCAACCATTGAAAGATTGTGATCTTCTTTGATAAAATCCTAGGCTAATTCCATCTCCCTTTGCATGACCTCTAAGTGAGATATCAACATTTTTTTGAATAGAGATCTATTTAAATCTCATGTTACTATTAGTTTTCGAAAGCTTGACCAATGTTCCTTGAGCATTCAATAAGTTATTGTAGTGGTCAATGCTAGATGCTGCTAACTGCGATATAATATTGTTGGATCTTTGTACCATAGCTTGAATCTGGTGTATTTGTGCCTAAATATCATGTGTAAATCTGGGAACATTTGACAAAATGCTATACAAATGTTGTACATTTTGTATGAGTTATGTCATAGTCTGTACATGTTCTTGCAATTGAACTTTCTCCTCAACACTTGTTTTGGGAACTTTATCCACAACCTTATTCTCAAATATTCTTGCTAAGCAATCCATTAATTTCTCATTGGATTTTGTATTACTAACATTGATTTTTTCAACAATATTTACAAGTTGGGTACTCATTAGGGCCTCATCATCAAAATTTTGAATATCAAAAGTATCAACAAAAATGTTTTTCACATCATAAAGTACATTCTTTTGTTTGTGTTCCCTTCTTATCTCTTCTTGTCTTTTCTTTCTCACCAAAATTTCTTGTAACAAAATTGTTTGTTCGAAGGTAAGATTTGCCAAATCTAACTGTGGTATCTCAATTACTTCATCCATGCTGACTTCAATATCTAGTGAGATGTCTTTTATTATTTTTCTTCTACTTGATGAAGGAGTACTGCTTCTCAACACTGCTTTAAGAGTTGGTGAAGGAGTTTCACCACTCGGTTGTGTTGGTACTTCAGTGCTCGAGAAAAAATGGTTACACTTGGTTCAACTCTATGCATCTCTTTATTTTCCTCAATGTGAGGTGCTGATAAAATTTGACTATCTACATTTGTGTCCATCTCTGTTTCTACCTCTGTACTTGTAAGCCTTGATTTCTCAACCTTTGGAGTGTCAGGGGTGTTAGCATATGTTGATGACATGCTACCTTGTAGACATGACACACTTGAACTTTCTCTATTGTTGTGATCATCTTCGATGGTCATAGTTTCAATTCCTTTCTCTATATTTGTTCCCTTGGTTGATAACCCAAAAATGCTTTTCCAAAGCAATTCATCTTGTTGTTCTAAAAATTCCATTTTATTTTGTAAAATAAAAATAATTCTATACTTAGGAATAAATCTGCTCCTGTACTTTGCCAAAAATGTTTCCTGTTGATCTTGGGATAGATCAGGCATAACTCTAACTAAAATGTCATTTTTTATCTTTTTCTCTTCTTCTTTTGCTTGCTGTCATCTTCTTTCTAGTCTATCAGATAAATCCTTGGGTATTTTCTTCTCAATTTCACTTGGATCTAGCTTATGATTAGCAATCATATCTACCATAGCCTCCTCAATTTTGGTTTTGTTAATATTATCCTATATATCATATTTTACAAATCTAAATCTAGATAATCTTGGAGATCTTCTTATATATGCACATACCTCTTCAATAGACTTAGTTTTCCCTTTGGGTGGTTCTCTAACCAAGCTCCTTCTCTTAGGTTTAGGTGCACTAGGCTCAGTAGTCCCTACCACTCTCTATTTTGCAATCTGCTTAGTACTAGTAGCTGCTCTAGTTCTTGGCTTTGTTGTTGATAGAGGAGAGAGGGGTGTCACTATTGGCTTCTTTTAGTTCTTTCAAGTGTCTTTCTTGGTGGAGTGACAACAACTACAACTTTTCCCTCATCTTCTTCTTCTTCTTCTTCCTATTCCTCATCACCACTATCCTTTTCTTCATCCTCTCCAAGACCTTGTTTTATCTGTAATGGTTCCTTTCCTTTTCCTAGGGTGCCTAGTTTTATTTCTAGGTCTTCAATCATTATTTTCCTTTTCTTCTCCTTAGAAGCTATCTTAAAATTCATAGTTATTCTAGCCTTATCTTCCTCATATCTTCCAAAAGATTCAGCCTGAGTGTCTATTTCTTCTTTCACTAGTGTCAAAATGTTTGCATTCACTAAATCACTATCATTTTCATAATCAAAACTCTATAACCAAGCCTTCCTCAACTTTACTGCATGTACAAATGTATTATATGTATCTATAAGAAAAATATGTCATTGTAATACCTTGTAATGTCCATTTCCTCAAGTATTCCCATCCTCTTCTTCATTCTTTGCTTTAATTTCTCAAAATAAGCATCCATGTCATTCTCAAATTTTGCATCTAGTTGAGTAATGTAATCATTTATCTATCTAATCACTGGTTTTTTTTGCTCCCAAAAAAATCACCACTACTAGGAAAATATCTCTAGATGTAAAATAAAATTCATATAATGATGGATCCAAACTTACACATTGAATTCTTTAACTTTTTGATAGATGATAGATTCTCTGCTAATTGTAGTCTTTAAAGCTTGATAAGAACATATTCATGATATTTCATCACTATCTCCCATGCTTGATCCATTGCCATACATGGCACACTATTCAATCTGTTTGACTGGTAAACTTTGTGAGCTATAACCCTCACATCAAATTTGATTAGTGGATTGGAAATGTTCATAATAGATAAGCCTCATCCATTCCACTTGGCACTTATGTTTGCTTCAATTTCTTCTCGACTTAGGAATCACATGGTTTTCTTCTTATCTAAGGTTGGATAGCTTGTAACTTTGTGAATAATTTTCTTCATGATCTTCACAGGTCCATTCAGTAACAAAAACTTCATATCATGGATTTTGCTCAAAACAATTTTAGTCCATTCAATCTTGAAATTTCTTGGGAATTCTAGGGCACGAATTAACCCTTTCCTTTCAACAACTTTGAATTCATCCTTAAATATTCCTTCATAAAATAACTTCTCATATGCTTCTCTTAGGGCCTATTTGGTTGTTAGAATTGGACCAAAATTAGAATTGCTATAATCCAGTTTTGTTAAATTCATTGTTTGGGTAAAAAATAAAAAAGTGGAACTAGAATTGTAGAATTCTAATTTTACCCCAACATGAGGTTACCACACTTCCACTCAGATAGGTGGAATTGAGAATTCCATCATAAGTTTGGTTTTTGAGGATTGGAGTAAAAGTAAAATGAATTCATTTTAAAAATTTGTAGCCTTTTTAAACCTAAATATGTTTTACCATATTACCATGCCGCAACCATCTTTTTTCATCATTTTTACTGGTTTTGTACGGCTCTAAAGATTTTCATGAAGGTAAAGAGGAAAGTCTTTTTTTATTTGCATTTTTTATTGGTTTCAAATAGTACTTGTGGCTATGCCTATGCCATCTCCCCCATACAGATCTTCAACATTTTCTGCTCTCACTGTAAATTCTACTCTCTCCATTTCCACAACCATACAAACATTCACAACCATACAAAGTATGACTATTCTAGAATTTTCATTCTTTTGCGCTTTATAAATTATTAAGTTGTTGTGTATTTTCTTTACGGTTTCAATGATTTAGGGATCAAATCATATGTTTATATATATATATATATATATAGTGGATTTTCATCTGTCAGATATAGGGAGATTTGTGAATTTCTTTCCTAAAAGGGTTGTTAGTTGGATTTTATCCAGCAGTGAATGATCATGTCATTTCCATTGCCTAATTCAATATTTTTCGATGTGAAACCCTATGAAATCTAGTGATCTCGCTTTCTCTTGCTTAGAAATTTGAGTAGATTAAATCCCAAACACCCTTTCATTCTCTCGACTCTATGGAATTGATAATGGAGATTATGGATGGTGATGTAGATGATGATGAATCATTGGCTACTTGCAAGTTTGGCTATTTAAATATCAAATTTTTAGGCTTTGAATCCTATTTAGAGTAGAGAGATATTAAGTTGAAGATCTTTTCTTTTGTGCTTTGCTAATTATTAAGTGTAAGGTAGTAGTAGCTTGAGTGGTTCCTAGATTATCATATTTGAGAGTATTGATTACCATAGAGTATTTGTAAAGACTCATTTTAAAGGGGCAAGGCTATGTGTGAAGGGCCACGTCATATGAAGCTGTAGTAGGATTATATTTGCAAGTATTTAAAGTGAGTAGTTTTATGCTCCAAAGTCTCAAGTTGTTAAGAGGGCTAATGGTGAGCAATTTTATGCTACAAAATTTATGGAAGTTTTTTTTAAATAGAAGGCTGTAATAGGGGTACTCATTGTGTAAGGACTATATTAAGCTTTCACAAGGCTATATATAATGGCTAATGCTCATTCTTTAAGCTATATTAAGTTGTCAAAGGGCTATATATAATGCTCATTCTGTAAGCTATAATAGGCAATATTATATTTGGGAAGGCTATATTTGAGAGTATTTAGAGTAGTTTTATGCTTCAAAATTTATGATTTTTTTAGTATAGAGAGTTGTAATAGGTTCTCTTTGTGTAAAAGGGCTATATAAAGGGTTGTATTAAGTTGAGATAGGGCTATCTAGGGCTATATGTAATGCTCATTCTTTTAAGCTATGACAAGCAATATTATATTTGAGAAAGTTTTAAAGTTTGTAGGCTTGTGAATTTTGTACCTTTCTATAAAAGGGCTTATTACTTTAACAAGCAAAAGGCAATAGTATCTGGGAGGTAATATTTAGGAGTATATTAAAGTAAGAGTCTCATGAATTTTTGGTAGCCATCTATAATAGGCAATATTATATTTGTGAATATTTAAAGTGACTAGACTCATGAATATTTAAAGTTATTTTTATAGAGGGGTTGTAACAAATATGTAACAGGAGGAATAGGGTTATATTTGGAAGTATTTAACATAGGAATTTGGGAATATTTTTAATTAAGAAGTCTTGTGAATTTGGTAGCCATTCTATAAGAAGGTTATATTAAGCTCTAACATGCAATATTTAAAATTATTTTAAAATGACGTGTCTCATTAATTTGGTAGTCACTATAAGAGGGGGTGGCCCACCAATTTGGTAGCCCATTCTATAAGAGGGTTTTATTAAGTTGTAATAGTACTACATTTTGGCAGTATTTTAAAGCTCCTTTTATATGCTATAAAGGGGCAATAGTTGGGATTGGGATTACTTGTAAAATGAGTATTCTATATAAATTTGGTAGACTGGGTTAAGGAGATGCTTGAAGAGTATAGGAAATGTTTTTATTTTCTTGATGAGCTATTGTAGGGGTAGTTGTTCCTTGTTAAGCTTCCAAAAGGCTACATTAGTGTAGATGTGGTCTGATTATGATGTTTAGTAATCTTACACTTGCCATCTATTTTGATTTGGTCACAACTTTTTTTTAGAGTACATTAAGCTCATTTTGTGACCTTTAACAGGGCTATAATTGGGATTATTTTAATGTGGGGAGGGAATTTTTGAGCTTAAGTTTAGAAGAGTTCAGAGGGGCAATTATAGTAGTACACATTCCCTGTTAATTTTAGAAGGTAGTGTAGAAGTGGTGGTGATTATGATTTTAGTCATCTATTCTAATAAGGTGGCTTAATTATGATTTTAATAGTCTCATACTTTACCATCTATTCTAATTAGGTCATAGTGCTAAGCTTATAGTAGGCCTAGCTTAATAACAAATTTATGAGTCTATTTATCTCATGGTAGATAAATGAGTTTGCTAATTAACAATCTAGATTTTAAATATATTTAAATAATCAAAGTAAAAAATATAATCACTATTCATTTTAGGATTTAAAAATACAATTCCCAAATGTGTACCTAAAGAAGATATGTTATGCCCCAAAAAAATCAAGAGTCAACAACATAGAAGGTAGTAGTACATAAGAATTCTTACCTAGATTACATCCTTGGTCCTCATAGTGATCTGGCAGTTGTGCACCTTGTAGTAGGGGTAGTACTTGATGTTCTTTTTAACCACCTTGTGTTGTAGAATAGGTCTAGTGCAATGTCATAGTGATCTGGTAGTTGTGGAAGGAGAGAGAAATTCAAGGTAGAAGTACTTTGAAATGCTTACCCAGACTACATATAGTAGATGTAGTCTTTATTCTCCTCAAGCTACAATAGGGGTAGTCTTTGTGATCTATGCTACAACTTTCTATATTCAACAACAATATATGTAATCAATACTACAAATTATTAGATTCAATAATAATCTTTGTGGTCAATTCTTCAAATTTTTTAGATAACACTCTATGATCAATGTTGCATCTTGCTAGATCTAGCAACAATCTTTGCAATCAACACAACAACCTTTTAGATGTAGCAAAGTTCTTTACAATCAACACAAAAACCTTTTAGATGTAGCAAAGATCTAAAGGAAAATTATGTTCTAGAAGTTGAAGCATAAACCTAAAAACTTATTTCATTGCTGGTTCATGGCATCCATACTCCATGGTGTCACCAGTCTCTCTTATTCATTATCTTATTACTTTCTCTATCTTCCCCCCCCCCCCCCCCCCCCCCTTTTTGATGCCACTGTATTGTTTCAGTGTTTGGTATTTCTTTGTTTCTCTTGTTGGAGACCACGTGGTAATGTCTTTTGTTAAGCCATTCTCAAGTTAGCTTCTGCCCAGATTTGCACATAGTCTCCCAATCAATTCTCTCATTTCAATTTTACCATTAAAAGATAGGCTAGTTGTTGTAGCTAGTTTATTAGATGTACCTAATGTCTAAAATAGTTTAAATATCTTTAATATATTACATTTATTTTTTACTTATTTTCAGGTTATTGATGGCTCCTATTAAAGATATAAGAATCCAAGTAGTCATTGTTAGGAAGACTAGGCTTATTCATGCTCTTGCTGCTATTCTTGAAAACCTTGTAGTAATCATAGGAAAATTTGCACAAGAAGGTAGAAGAGAGAGGAATGAGCACCAAAGAGATGAAATTCCTTTTTATAAGAGAATTGCCCACTCCATTGAGACATATTGTGACGATCAAATTAAAATGAGCAGAGGAGCTTTCTTTAAACTAGCCAATATTCTAAGGCAAAAAGGAAGCATTGAAGATATGCTAAACATAATGGTAGAGGAACAACTAGTGATGTTACTCCATACCCTTGGCCACAATTTGAGGAATTTTAAGATAGCTCACAACTTTGGCCACTCAGGAGAGATAGTTAGTCAATATTTCCATAAGCTGTTGAAGGGTATCTTAAGTCTCCATGCTGATTATCTGGTACCCCTGGTCCTAACACTCCTACAAAGATTGTTGCGAAGGATCATTTTGATCTATACTTCAAGGTAAATCACCTAGTGCCACATTTTTTTTTCTTTACATTTAATTATATTGTTGCACATTTGAACATCCTTGTGGTTATTATAGAATTATATTGTAGCAATTGATGGATCCCATATACCAGTCACTATCGATGTGGATATACAAGCTAAATATCATGACAGAAAAGGCCACTTGTCACAAAATGTTTTGTGTATGTGTTCATTTGATTATAAGTTTCAATATGTTCTTTCTAGTTGGGAAGGGTCCACTGTAGATAGTTGTATTCTTGCTTCAGCTCTCTCAAGATCAGATCTGCTAGTAGTTCCCCCCAGTATGTCAAGTCATCTTGTAAATGGTTATATAGTGATGTTTATGATAAATGAGGTAATAATTATAAAAGTAGCTCAACTTGTGCATTTTTGAAGGAAAATTTTATTTAGTGGATGATGGATATCTAAATGTACTAGTCTACACATGATCACCTAAAGGAGATTTCAAGAGTGAACTCAATAAACACTCATAGGAGTTATATAACCACTGACACTCCTCACTTAGGAATATAATTGAGCATACATTTGGGATTTTGAAGCAACATTTTCCTATCTTGAGGCATGCAACATCTTATCAAATCATGACACAAACTGGGATTATTTCAACATGTTGCATTCTACACAACCACATTACAATATATGATGATATTCCACTTGAAATCAAAATTGAAGAGGATGATGATCATAATGTGATAAATGTACCAATACTTGAGACGTATGGAATGACTTAGCGAGATAGAGATGACTAGGGAAAACTCCAAGATGAGATAGCATGAAGAATATGGGAAGACTATAGATCTCGTGTATAGTTGTGTCAAAGTAAACATGAACATTGCATTTTGTTAGTGAACTTTTTAGATATCAAACATTGATACATTAACTGGGTGGGCATTTATTGTCTTTCCAATTGTGGAAATGATAGTTTCATATGCAAGTGATTGCCAAATGAGCCATTGGAGACTTCACCTTTAGCTTATAATAAAATTTAGAACACATTATTTGAGAGCATGCAAATTCATCCATTCCATTTAGTTTTATTCCAATTTCATAGTCTATATTGCAATGTCTTTTGCATTCTTGTATTGTATTCCATAAAAATAGTCATTTTTTCTCTTGCATTAAAAATCTTAATTTCCTCATTATATTAAAAAATTAAGCATCAAGGGTATTTCTATGGTAAGAGTGAGTGATCTCATACCTCATGATGTTCCAATGACACTACCACCCTCATTGTGATATGACTTTGTGGTCTTCTTGGCTTGATATTCATTTGCTATATTGCTTCCATAAGTTGATGCAATACATCAACAACATGATTTTGACATTCTTTGAGATCTCTCAACTTTTCCCTCACTTCCCTATCTACTTCCTTAGCTTAATTTATGAACCTCTCATCCATTGAGTAAACTATTATCTTGGATACTATATTCTTATATTTTGGGGTTGGTGGGGGTCTCCAAAATCTTTGTGGTTCCCTATTTGCCGATGCATTAAAAAATAGTCGCCTAGTAGGTAGCAAGTTTATCTCTCTAATGCCACTGTAAGAATCTTGAGATGTTTTAAAACTAACTTCTATAATACTATGTATTTTTTAAATTCTAAAAATAATAAAAATCTCATAGGATAACCTTGCGTATGGTATTACTTTTATAATGCTAGTTATTGTTAAATCATAATTAGAATGCTAGCTAGAAAATAAATATAGGAGACTCATAAAATACATGAAATTATATCTTTATTTTTCTGATATGTTTGCAAAAGCTCATATATAATAATAGTTACTATGTAATATGAATTTGTTTTACACATGTAGACTGTTTAGGAGAATAGTTCAAAACTTAAGAATGCGCTTGGCATCATGTTGATATTAAACCCATAAATTAGTTTGTAAGAAAACATACGTGTGGACCTAGCTCCATATAATTTCTTTGGGTATCAAACATCACTCGTCTGTTTAACCAGTTTTGACTCATGATCAAATGTTTGAGTTGTGTTGTCATTGTATGCCCAGTTGTCCAAGTGAAACTTTGTCCAACATACAAGGTGCTCGATGACAATCACTTGACTGCTGCCTTCACTAGCCTCGAAACAACTAGCTCTCCCTACAATAATTTCTCATTATTGCATTCCTATATTCATAGACTAATGCACACAGTTAGAGATTTGAATAACTTAGTGGACAACTTACCTTGGATGTGGTTTTATTTAATGACAATGAGTTCCAATTTTTTAATGATTCATCCACTCTTGATTAGACATCAAATTTGTATTTTAAAAGGTTTACATAGTTTGAAAACCCCAAAATTTAATGTGAAAATATTTCTACAAGCCATTCTAATATTTCTAATATTTTCATTTATGGATTTCATTATGTGTTATATTTTGTCTCCTCTTGTGTCCAATTATTTTTGTCCTCATGATGGATCAGTATTGGTAATTTTTTTTTTAGAAGCTGTTTACATGTACTTAGTTAGTAATCTCAAGTTTTGAGAGATCATACTTTTTAAATTAGTGAATGGTACATGCTTTTTGATGTCAACTAAACATAAGGAAATGCATTATCAATCTTAGAATACCTTTCAGCTTGGAAGCCACCATTTGAGTTGTTTTCAATCTATCAATAATGTCACACATAGCCTTGTACAACCATGCTTTTCTTGAAAAACTTCATTTTAAGATATAAATTATGGCATTTGATGCTTCAACATTGGTGGTATCATTTGAATTTCCCTATTTTATCACAATACTATTGCTTCTTGAACTGTTGAAAGTGGCTATCTTGCTTTTACTACCTTTATGTTAAGCTTTCAATAACTATGGGTTGTGATATGCAATAAAATACCTAGTTGTGATAATTTTCCCTCATGCCATTTTTCCATTTTTTTACCCCTCATATTGTTTCTTTTTAATGCTTCTGTCATTTGATATTTCATTTCACTATACAAATCCTTAGTGTTGGTTCAATATAACAACACTATGCAGTTTATCATTGAGTAAAATATTGTTGAATGAGATTGCGATTTTTTTTATACATGTGTTAGAATTACTTGAATTTTTAGTTTTTTGTTCTAGTTTATATGCTCAATGTACTTGAATTTGTTGACTCATTATTTTGAGTTCCAATTTTGGTCAATAGCATGGTTGGAGAAATTCATGTAACCCATTTACCTCCTTGTTCGAGGAAGGTATTGTGGACATAGGAAATGGAACACAAATATCTACAATTGCTGCAAGAGCAAGTTCACCTTTGTAGAAAAGGAGAGGGGGGATTTAGAAAAGAGGCATGGACTACTATTGGAAGGAAGTTCAATGCAAAATGGAACCTTCATCTATCAAAAGATAATTTCAAAAATAAGTTGAAAACATGGAAGCTTGGCTATAGAGTTATGGAAGAATTAAAAAATACAAGTGAGTTCACATGGAACAAGGCCGCTCGATGTATGGATGCTGATGAGAGTGTTCTAGATGAGGTTCTCAAGGTAATATGTTCTAGCATAGTCAATCATTGACCTATTCCTTCTTTCAGCCATACCATTCTATGGTGGAGTCTTTGGTGTTGATGTTTGCCTTTTGATGCCTTTGCCATTGCAGAATATCTCAAACTCTTTTGATGTAAACTCACCTCCTCTATCTAACCTTAAGCATTTCATATTCTTTCCTATTTCCTTCTCAACTTTGGCCAAATACCACATGAACATTTGAAATGCATCAGATTTTTGCTTTAAAAACATAGTAGTCATCATCCTTGAATAGTCATCTACAAATAGCATTATGTATCTATCTCCTAGGTAGCTTTGCACTTCTATTGGACCACATAAGTCTGTACGGACTAACTCTAGTACTTCTTTGGAAGTTTTTATTTTTCTTTTGAAACTAGACTTAGTCATCTTCCCTAGTTGACATTGTTTGCACATTGTGTTTTCAAGTTTCTTCAATTTTGGCAACCCTCTGACCTTCTTCTTTTTGTTGATGCTAATCAAATTATCAAAATTAACATGACACAACCTTTTGTGCCATAACCACACATCATCAAGTCTAACAACAAGACAAGTTGCATCTTCCATATCTAGATAAAATAGATTACTCCTAGTTTATTCACCTTTTCCTATCAGATTTCTATCAGTGTCATAGATCTTGGTAGTTTTATTTCCAAATTCTACTTTGCAACCTATATTGCCTAATTGTGACACACTCAGCAAGTTGTAGTTCAATCCTTTGACATAGTATGCATTATCACATGAAATTTTCTCTGTGAGTTTAATAGAACCTTTTCCTTTGATTGACATGGAGCATCATTACCAAATCTAACACTATTTCCATCATATTGAGCAAAGGTAATGAACTTACTTTTATCTTCTATCATGTGATGTGAGCATCCACTATCTATGATCCACTTGTCATTCTTGTTCACATAGGTAACCAATACTGTTGCTTCATCTTCATCTTTATCTAATTCATCCTTCATGGCCACATGGACTACTTCATCATTATTCTCATCAGAGTCTTCTTCAACAATGTAACATCTTTTTCCTTTTTCCTTTTAGTCTTTGCTATCATCTTCTCTCTTGTTCTTTTACTTGTTTCCTTCTTTGTAGTTCTTCTTCTATGTACATCTTGCAGCAATATGACCTACTTCATTGCAATTGAAACATATGATAGGGAGCTTACCTTTGAATTTACCTTTGCCTCTATGGAATCTCCTAGCCAACAGTGCTTCTAATTGTTCCACATCTTCCTCATCTGTGCTGCTATCACTAGATGCATGTTTTCCTTTTCTTCTCTTCTTGCTTGATGTCTCCTCCTTAGTTTCTTTTATTGTCATCTTGGCCTTGAAAGTAGATTCAAGGTTCTTAGGTCTGTAGTTATCAAAATTGGATAACTCAAATGCAGTAAGTCTTCCCACTATACCTTCAAAGGTTAGTGTGTTTCCTTATACACACCTTAGCTCTTGGATGACTAAAACTCTAAAGGCATAGATAGGGAGTAGAGTTCTTAAGTATTTGCTGATGACAGTTCCTTCTTCCAATTGACCAACTAGACTTCTTATTGCACTTACCACTTCTTTTATTCTAGCAACATATTAAGCAACATTTTCTCCTTCCTCCATTTTCATGTCATCAAACTTCCTTTTGAGGCTTTCTCTCTTTGCTCTCTTGACATTTTGATCTCCTCTATAGATATCTAGTAGGGCTTTCCACATCTTGAATGCAGTACCACAATCTTTCATATCATCATATTCTACATAGCTAAGTGTAGAGGCAATCTCCAACATTGCTTGATTATGCTTCTTCCTTTTGCTGAAATCATCTACAGTAAGAGGTCCTACTAGATTTACATGTTCCATTCCAATTGAGGTTGGTGCATAGTCACCTATTGATCCAAGGTGCAATTTCATCAGACTCTGTCATGTAACAAAGTTATCTTTGTTGAGCTTTGGAACTTCTCTCTTGGACATCTTGATCTTCCTACTTCTAGTACCTTGTAACTAAATCAATAGATGGCTCTGATACCAATTGTTAGAAATGCTTTAGAATAACTAAGAGGTGGGGGTGGGTGGGTGGGGGGGGGGGGGGGCGTGAATCAGTTATTCAAGGTCTAAATTTCCTATTCAAAATTTCTTACTAAGTGTAGTGAGCCCATTCAACCATTCATTCATCCAAGCATTAACTTTTCTAATTAGCAAGTTATTGTAAATCAACATGCAAGCATAACACATAAGAAATCAACACATAACATAGTGATTTATGTGGAAACCCAATTTGGGAAAAACCACCAGTAACATGCTACTCAATTCTCACTCTTCTGAAGTGATGCCCTATGAAAGGCCTACCCTATTAAAGGCTTACAACACATTGTTAAATGTGACCTTTTTAGAGGATTTAACCACCCTATTAGAAGTGGGCCTGGTTAGAGGACTTTAGAACATTCACTAGGAATGCCACCCTATTAAAGGATTTACAAATGGCTGTTAGGCCAACCTAAGTCCATAGGATTTTCCCTCTATCCTAACTGATACAATTGCTAGAGAGTAACAATGAGGGATTTAGATCTGATTGCAGAATACAACTTAACTTGCATGAAGATGCATATGGTTATCGAGTCATGAAGTCTTCATAGAGTGTTCAATGAAAAGTAATGGATGACAATCTATCAAATATGATGTCAGTTGACCTACCTTTGGTACTAAGAATTTTTGGTGAAATTTTAACAAAAACATGAAATAGAAGTCATTTCTTACCATGAAATTTCAAGTGCTATTGCCAATGTGCGATATTCAAAGCTCCTAAGAAATTTGAGCGAATTTTCAGTGAAAGATTTTGAATTCTCTCAAAACCTACTGAGTGAAGATGGCATCCAATAGTAGTGAGGCTAAGCGAGGACCTGTCATGTTGGTTTGTGGAGTGGAATGGAAGGCACCGGATTTCAAGCTCACTCCTGCAATCACCAAAACCCTAGACCTGAGTGGAGCGCAATCACAGATCCCTCCAAAGGTACTTTTGATCAATGATATTCACATTCATTTTAAATGTGTTATTCAAGAGATTGGTACATTGGAAATGGACGATGCCCTATATAAGCTGTGTGTTAATGGAGTTTTGAAACTCGAGCGCCAACACCTAGAAACCAAAGGGTTAACTCACATCCCTCACATACCTCATGAATTTCAAGTAAAATGGATTAGGTTTATCCTCAGTCAGGTGCATAATGGACAATTGTGGTTGGAACAACTAGTGTTGATCACAAAAAAGATGATTCATTGAATCACTAACCTCCCAATTCTAGCCAAAGCCAAAATGACAAAAACCCTGGGGGAGGGGTTAATCAATTATTCAAGGTCCAAATTTCCTATTCAAAATTTCTCACTAAGTGTAGTGAGCCCATTCAACCATTCATTCATCCAAGCATTAACTTTTCTAATTAGCAAGTTACTGTAAATCAACATGCAAGCATAACACATAAGAAATCAACACATAACATAGTGATTTATGCGAAAACCCAATTTGGGAAAAACCACCAGTAACATGCTACTCAATTCTCACTCTTTTGAAGTGATGCCCTGTGAAAGACCTGCCCTATTAAAGGCTTACAACACATTGTTAAATGTGACCTTGTTAGAGGATTTAACCACCCTATTAGAAGTGGGCCTGGTTAGAGGACTTTAGAACATTCACTAGGAATGCCACCCTGTTAAAGGATTTACAAATGGCTGTTAGGCCAACCTAAGTCCATAGGATTTTCCCTCTATCCTAACTGATACAATTGCTAGAGAGTAACAATGAGGGATTTTGATTTGATTGCAGAATACAACTTAACTTGCATGAAGATGCATATGGTTATCGAGTGATGAAGTCTTCGTCGAGTGTTCAATGCAAAGTAATGGATGACAGTCTATCAAATATGATGTCAGTTGACCTACCTTTAGTACTAAGAATTTTTGGTGAAATTTTAACAAAAACATGAAATAGAAGTCATTTCTTACCATGAAATTTCAAGTGCTATTGCCAAGGTGTGATCTTTAGAGCTCCTAAGAAATTTGAGCGAATTTTCAGTGAAAGATTTTGAATTCTCTCAAACCCTACTGAGTGAAGATGGCATCCAATACTAGTGAGGCTAAGTGAGGACTTGACATGCTGGTTTGTGGAGTGGAATGGAAGGCACCAGATTTCAAGCTCACTCCTGCAATCACCAAAACCGTAGACCTGAGTGGAGCGCAATCACAAATCCCTCCAAAGGTACTTTTGATCAATGATATTCACATTCATTTTAAATGTGTTATTCAAGATATTGGTACATTGGAAATAGATGATGCCCTATATAAGTTGTGTGTTAATGGAGTTTTGAAACCTGACCACCAACACCTGGAAACCAAAGGGTTAACTCACATCCCTCATATGCCTCGTGAATTTCAAGTAAAATGGATTAGGTTTATCCTCAGTTAGGTGCATAATGGACAATTATGGTTGGAACAACGAGTGTTGATCACAAAAAAGATGATTCATTGAATCACTGACCTCCCAATTCTAGCCAAAGCCAAAATGACAAAAACCCTGGGGGGGGGGGGGGGGGGGGTTAATCAGTTATTCAAGGTCCAAATTTCCTATTCAAAATTTCTCACTAAGTGTAGTGAGCCCATTCAACCATTCATTCATCAAAGCATTAACTTTCTAATTAGCAAGTTACTGTAAATCAACATGCAAGCATAACACATAAGAAATCAACACATAACATAGTGATTTATGTGGAAACCCAATTTGGGAAAAACCACCAGTAACATGCTACTCAATTCTCACTCTTCTAAAGTGATGCCCTGTGAAAGGCCTACCCTATTAAAGGCTTACAACACATTGTTAAATGTGACCTTGTTAGAGGATTTAACCACCCTATTAGAAGTGGGCCTAGTTAGAGGACTTTAGAACATTCACTAGGAATGCCACCCTGTTAAAGGATTTACAAATGGCTGTTAGGCCAACCTAAGTCCATAGGATTTTCCCTCTATCCTAACTGATATAATTGCTAGAGAGTAACAATGAGGGATTTTGATCTGATTGCAAAATACAACTTAACTTGCATGAAGATGCATATGGTTATCGAGTCATGAAGTCTTCGTCGAGTGTTCAATGCAAAGTAATGGATGACAGTCTATCAAATATGATGTCAGTTGACCTACCTTTGGTACTAAGAATTTTTGGTGAAATTTTAACAAAAACATGAAATAGAAGTCATTTCTTACCATGAAATTTCAAGTGCTATTTCCAAGGTGCGATCTTCAGAGCTCCTAAGAAATTTGAGCAAATTTTTAGTGAAAGATTTTGAATTCTCTCAAACCCTACTAAGTAAAGATGGCATCCAATAGTAGTGAGGCTAAGCAAGGACTTGACATGTTGGTTTGTGGAGTGGAATGGAAGGCATTGAATTTCAAGCTCACTCTTGCAATCGCCAAAACCCTAGACCTGAGTGGAGTGCAATCACAGATCCTTCCAAAGGTACTTTTGATCAATGATATTCACATTCATTTTAAATGTGTTATTCAAGAGATTAGTACATTGGAAATGGACAATTCCCTATATAAGCTGTGTGTTAATGGAGTTTTGAAACCCGAGCACCAACACCTGGAAACCAAAGGGTTAACCCACATCCCTCACATGCCTCATGAATTTCAAGTAAAATGGATTAGGTTTATCCTCAGTCAGGTGCATAATGGACAATTGTGGTTGGAACAACGAGCGTTGATCACAAAAAAGATGATTCATTGAAATACTGACCTCCCAATTCTAGCCAAAGCCAAAATGACAAAAACCCTAGGTTAGGAAGAACTTGAAAATAAAACCCTAGTAGAATGGGACAATAGAGGAATGAAAATTAGTAGTGTTTCAGATATGGAATTGAAATCTGGTATTCACATCATCGTGCATAAGATTTATAGCTCTAGTGGGTTGAACAGTGTGTCATCTAAAGCTGTGGACTTGGCATACAAGGTAGTAAAGAACAATTTATCTTTTGACCTTGTCGAGCTACTGTTGAAATAGTTCAACAAGAATATAAAAAGCACAAGGACATCAAAGAATAACCCATGCAAGTTTGGTTCCCTATTAACTTGTCTATTCTTTTATGTTCAAAAATTCTTCCCTTCAAAGGGCACTATTGTTTGGAGAAAAGATGTGCCTATGCTATAACAAATAAATGAGTATATTGTTGAAATGAGTGAAAACTATAATAGTATTATAGAAAACTATTTTAATGCATTCAAAGAGAAAATAAACAATAGATACCAAATCTCCAAGAAACTAGTTGAAGATTATGAGGATGATGTATGTTTCATGGTGGATTTTAACAAAGTCTACATTTAGGCAGTTAAGCCTAGAATTACATGGGTAAAACCTCTTGGATATGAGGTCAATATTAAAGAAACCAAAGATATCATTGAAGCTATTCTTAATGAGCCAATTGATCCTAAGGCTACATATTTTGGAACATATGATATAGTAAAAGCCAGGACTGAACTTGAAATAAAGCTCCCTCAATCAGTTAACAAAGGAAAGAAAAGGATTGTTAAATTGAAAACCAGTTCTACTCTTTTGTTAACCTAGGGAAAAGGTGAAGATGAGGGAGTAGAGGATGATGAATAATCTGAGGAAGAAGAGACATTAAGGAAGAAGGGCAAGGTGATTATGACTAAGCCACAAAAGCCATCCATGATAGTATTCACAAGAAGATCATCTAGGAAGAAATCTGACAAGGAATGAGGAGACATTCTATTCAGAAAACCTCCACCCACCTTTCAAGATAGATTGAAAATTCTAGAAGTAGGAGTCAGAATAAAAAACTTTAAATCACTAAAGTATGAAATTGGGACATAAGAGGAGCAAAAGTAAATTGAAGACCTGGTGATGGACAAGATGGGAAAATGGAAATACTCACTAGACCAGCTTGCTTCTCAGATTCCCAATGATTTATCAGAGAAAATCAAGCCAAGATGGGATTTTTCCATGCAAACTGTCAAAGGCATATATGGGCAAACCTTGAGGTAGCTAATATAGAGCATATCAAATGTAAAGGTAAAAAATTCACTGAAGAAAAATTGACTGTAAAATTTAATACTTGCCTTATTTTGATGAAAGATATTGAACATTTTGTAAGGAATGCAACAAATACTTGGAAAAATATCTATATTTTGCATAAACTAAGTGATTTTCTAGTTGATGTTAAAGATGATGATGATGAAGAGGATAAGGAGAAAGAATAAGAAGAAAATAATGAAGAAGTAACTCATTTTGACAACGAAGAAGATGAAGAGAAACAAGGACAAGAGGCTACCGAGGAAGCAAAGAAAGATGATGAGGAAAATGATCCAATTAAGATAACTGCAGTAGTTATTGCCTCACTTCTTCACTCTCCAAGCAAACCAATGACAACATCAAGCATGGAGACAGCCCCAAGAAGTTTTATTGTGACCACCAATGGTAACCCAAATGTCCAATCACTCTTTGCTCCCACTCAGATTAACACATCATTGATAGAAGTGACCTGCACTTCATCTACTGAGTTGCAGATTCCTCCCTCCTCTACTGAGTTGGCTACTTCAGTTTTGAGCACATAAATTTTGGATTCTTTAGGCATTTCTGTTAATATTCCTTCAGTAAGTGCAATATTAGTTTTTACAACAAGTCCTAGCATGTCTACTATTATTTCTATTCTAGGTACACAAGCAATAAGTGTAAGGACAATTGAGCCCAAGGCTCAACTGAGCACAAAATTTTTGGGTAAATGAAAAGAGATGGAGGAAGAAATAGATTTAGATGAGGAAATTGTAATCCCAAATTAGTACATTTCCAAGCTCACTCCATATCAAATGCAGTAATTTGGTGAACTCCTGCAGAAGAAGGCTAAACAACAAAGACTAAGAGAGGAGAGAGATAAGGAATTCGAAATTATTGAAGATGCAAAGAATATTTTGGCTTAGGCCATAAGCATTGAGGTTGATTCTTCTCAACCAATTTTGTATCAGCTAGAAGAGGCAGTACAAAAGTTTAATGAAGATACTGATGGACAAGATAAGCTAGTGCAGAAGGCAGAAAAGAAGTTTGCTAGTAAAATGTTGGAGCACATTGCTCAACAAATAGCTATTTATCAAGTAGAACTTTCTATGATTTTGGGTAGTTTGGAGGCATCTTGTACAAATTTGTCATCACTTTTTGGAAATCTATGTGATGTTTCTAAGTTTACCAAGGCAATAAAGGACAAATTGTCCAAAATAGATGAAGATCTGAAGTCAAGCACTCAACAGTTGCAACTTGACCCTAGTTCAAGCTCTACACATTTCCAAAAGATAAGATTTTTGTAAGATATGTAAGTAGAATTGCTTAGAGAAGAAGCAATAATTAGATCCACATTGATAGATATACAGAATATGATTCTTCCCAACATGGATGTATTGCAAAAGCACATTGTACATTCAAAAACTCTCACCCATGATAATAAATTCTCCATAGCAAACCATATGATAGAATTGTTAGTAGAAGTACAAATTGCACTTCACACATGTAAGGTCCTGCAAGATAATTGGGATAAAACTTTGGCAATCATTCTTAAGGTACATTCAATTTTTTTAAATCTCATTTTGGTTTTACTATGTAAATAAATAGAATAAATCTTTGACATTAATGTCAAAAAGGGAGAGAAAGACATATGTAATGGGGGAGAAACTGTAATAAGTTGAAAAATCAATGGGGAAGTAACACATGTACAAAAAGATATGTTGTATATAGTAAGAAGATGTATAGTATACTATATGAAAGAACTTTACCATGTATAGATATATATCTTACAAAATAAAATTTGGAAAATATCAAAAATAGTATACTCTATCGAGCTAGTATCACATGGTGATGGATAAAAGGTTTTCAAGAAATCTTTTTGAATTTAGTTTTGGCTGACAAGTTTTTTTTTCAATAATGCCAAAGGGGGAGATTGTTGACATATCAGTTAAGTTTTTTATTAGTGACACACACTTATTCAGATTGTAAATAGCTATCAAGCTTATTGTATAGTTAACAATGTTTTCCAAGCATTTTAGTTGTTGCTGAGTTTTATAGTTGCTATCAAATCCTTTCAAAAAATCTTAGTGGTTACCAAGCAATCATAGTTACAATGAAGATCAACAGTGTAAATTGTGCATCTCCATGTATGTCGAGTTTACTAGTGCAAACCAAGCTATGCAGTGTTCACCGAGTTCACAGTGTATGTGATGTGAGTCCAGTGTTAATCGAGCTACTGAGTATTAACCTAGTGACTCAATTTATACTGAGCTTGAAGTGATAGTGTTTACCGAGTCTTGCATTGGTAAACAATTGATTCAATTTATATGACAAGTTTCACAATATCTACCGAGTCACCAATGTAGACTGAGTTCAAGACTACTTAGGAGTGATCAATATGGACCAAGCTTCTATGTCTACTGAGTGCATGATGTGCCAAGCATTGACAGTGGATGTCAAGTATTAGAACTTCATCAAGTTAGTCTTCAGAACTTGAGTGTCTTCATGTGGACCAACTTTGTAATATTTATGTTAACTTGTAGTGTGGCTGACTTTATAATTTGTATAATTGGATTGTTATATATGTAATGAATTGTATCATATCCAAGTATGTAAGGAATGTGAATGTGAATGCAATATAAGAAAATATAATCAGAGAAGAGTAGATAGAGTGACTTACAAAGGCTACAACAAGTATAAGGAGTAGCAAAGTCATATCTATCATAGCAAGGTGATTAGTAAATAAAGGAATCTCATTCAGCAAACCAAGTTGCAGATCATAGATCAACTACTACTTCATCCTAATAGGTGGATTAGTTAAATCCTTTAACAAGGTAGACCTCACAATCTTTTGTAAATCTCTTTACCGAGTGCATACTTCATTGTATGTTTGTAAATCCTTTCACAAGGTTGAGCTAGCAATCCTTATTGCTCCTAATAGGGTAGATCATCAGAAGTGATCAATGTAAGCCTTAATATGCCAAATTTATACTACAATACTAAAGCTTGTGGGTATCATCCCTGCCCTAGTTTTACTTTCTATTTGGAAGGTTTCTGGGTCACCAAATCTTTGTGTAACAGTGTTATGAATGCTTTCATGTTTTTAGTTTCTTATGCATGTAATTAGATTAGATTATATGTGATGGATTAAATGCTAATTGAATTGTTGTATTAAGAGTTGAAATTATAAAAGTTTTAGAAGTTACTAATTCACCCCTCCCCTCTCACTAACTTAGCATAGTCTTGAATATTGCCAATAGTTTACTTCAACAAATGTTTGCAGTATGACCAATTTTTCCACAGTGATATCATTTTGGTTTGTCCTTTGAATTTTCATTCCTCTACTCTCCATTCCTAGATGATTCTCCTTGCTCAGTGTATGAATGTCCTGAGCCATTAGTACTGTTAGATGTCTTCATAAGTTCTTCAAAGTATTTCATTGCTTCTTTTGGTTTGTTGAATCTCTCCATAGATTCTTTCTCATTTTTTAGTCCATTCTTCAATATGTCCTTTTGCAATTTGAGATTTTTTGTTTCCACATCTTTATGATTTAAATCTTGATTTGCAAGCATCAATTGATTCATCATTACAAGTTGAGTATTTGTGAGCTTTTGAACATATGATATTCTTTCTTCAAGTTTGGTAGCCATTACTCTTTTGTCTTCCTCATTCATAGTCCTGTCTTCTTAATCTTTCTTCTTTTGTTTAGTCACTTCACATGACCTTATTGATTGGATTTCATGTTCTCTTTTTAGTCTTCTTATTTCTTCATCTAGGAGTTTATTCTTTTCAAGTAGATCTGTAGATGCATTTTCATTAGGATTGATTGATTCAAAGAGTCCTTCAGTCTCAACTTCTTCATAAGAAAATTGTTTATCTTGGATAGGCAATTCCTTTCTTTTTTTAGGAATTTCTTTTGATCCTATCTTGCTTTCTAAAGTTTTTGAAGTATGGTTTGGATGTCAATCACCTAATTGTCAATAACCTTGTCCAGTTTAAAAGCCTCCATCTCCAAGAGATTAAGCTTCTTCTTAGAAAACTAGCTGCTCTAATACCAATTTTTCATTGATGGAAGTATAAATAGGATAACAAGATACTAGGGGGTGGGGGTGAATTAGAATCTTAAGCATTTTTACTTTTCAACAATTCATTTACAAATTCACTAGTTATCTTGTGCATGTAAAACTTGTAATAATAAACTTGTTATCACATGTAAATCTAATCTATCACATGCATGAAAATAAACACATAACATAATATGTGTTACCTAGAAACCCTCCAAGGTGAAGGTAAAACTAGGGTGTGGATGACACCCACAAATCTTCACTACTGTAGTAATAAAGTTAACCTATCAGGGTTACAATGTTTGATTATAATATATGCTCTACCCTGTGAGGTTTTGCCTTGTTAAAAGCATTTGAGATTGTTAGGTCTCACCTTATTAGAGGGTTTAACACTTATAATAAAGTAATGAATCTTTTAGGGGATTTACAAAGATCTGTTAAGAGATTTACCCTAATTCAAATTAGTTAGAACTGATTCAGTACTTGGCTCTTAGTATGCTTAGTAAGTTGATTTGAAGTCTTCTCATTGTAAATCGATCATCTCTTTTGATCTGATAAGACTTTTCTTTCCCTTAACCACTCTAAATAGGCCACTTGCTCTATTAATAAATAACATAACACTTTCATTGACTTTTGATATGATCTCAATCTTTCACTTCACCATTCACATTTCACTCCTTATTCACATACACACTCTTCTCCTCTCATACCATCTTTGATCTAGATTAAGATCTTCTCTATTTAAAGAGTTCTGTAAAGAGTTTTCTAGATACTTCCATATTTTGCCTCTTTATCTAAATAATTGATCACAAAACACAGGGATCTATGATTCATGCTATAAATGAGTAAAACTATCTATAACAACCTCTACAAATATTAAATATTCCTTCAATGTCAATTTGAAATTTTTTTACCTCAAAATCTATATCATTTTTAATTTTTATGTAGACTTTGCATTGCTTGGCATTTACTATTTTGTGATACTCGAAATTTTTGTTGTTTGATTTATATTGTGATAGACATGTGCTATGTAACTTGTCACTTATATGCTTTGAACTACTCAATAGGTATTGAGCTTAGCTTGTATAGAAAATACTCAGTGACCATAAAATTACTCGAATCTTATAGAGCATAGTACATACTTGCTTATGTACATGACTCGACCTATATAGAGTAGCTTAGTTGTAGTGATGACTTCTTGACTCTACCTTATAAATGACTAAGTGTTTGACACTAATAGACAACAATAGTTAGAGATACCAATAGAGCTTTCATAAAAAATCAAGTTGACCTAGTTACAAGGTCTTGAGAACATGGTGACTTCATCAAATGACATTTAGATACGTTTCCTCTAGATTGACTTGTTCCTGGAGTCTCGATAGGAAAAATCATTATGGGTTTTTCTATTTTATTCGAGGATTCACATATGAAATTTTAAAATGAGGCCCAAATCCACACTTTTTGGAGAAAAAAAAGGCACTTTCCTTTATACATTTCAAGGTGAGTACTCTAATATTGATTTCAACTTTCAATTTAAACATAATTTCATGTCTTATTTAGGTTGATTTAATACATTTAGAATCTAGGTCTTTATAACGTATCTCATGTAGTCAATTAGTTCAATCACACATTCACATTTACACATCATCATGCATAGGAAAAAGAACATTTCCTTGAATTGCATTCCTTTTTAAAATTCTAATTCAGTATTGGCATCTCTTCTTTTACTTGGCTCTTACTAATCTAATTCAAATACAAAAGGTATTGTGCTAAAAGATTATCCTTCTCCCCACACACATTTTTTTGCTTTTACATGAAAAGTGGAGGCCCTTTACCCTACTCAACCTCTTCCATGTTTTACCAAAGCAACTTGGTGAAGCCAACTTTTGTCCCTTTCTTTTTGGAGTTACATTATTTCTTTGCATTAATGTTTACCTTCTTTTGGTGCACCAATGCATTCTCATTTCTTATCAATTTTGGAATTAGATTTAGTTATATTTTGTGTGTGGTTAAGTCTTTTATTTTTATCCTCCTTCTTACATTCATATTTTTGTGTTTAGATCTCATTAGAGTTTCCTTTTGTGATTTTCCCTTTTATGAGCTTAATTTATATATTAAGTCCAACCTATAGGAATCCTGTTAGGAAAAGTTATAGACTGATGGTCTCTTTTGATCACGATTCCTCTTTTCTCCTGGGAATCATGATGTCAATATTAGTTTTCCTTAAGATCTCAATCCTACCATAGAGCATAACTCTTCTCACTCTTCCCATAATGAAAGGAAAAGCCTTAAGAGTCCATCCTTACCAAGTTGAAAAGCCTTGTAATGACTTAATTTTTTTGGAAAATTGACTTGTGCTAGAGAACCAATACCCTGCTAGTGTTGCTTCTATTAGAGCCATTACACCCAAAGGCGCAACTACTTTTTCCTTTGTATATCATCATAATCCTAAGTACACTCCTTTATCTGAACCTTTACCTCAAATGATGATGAAATTTATTCATGTTTTCATTCCTGGACTTCCTCACATTTTTCCTATTGACACTAGTAAACCAATGGCTAAGTCATTTGATTTGAATGATTTTTGTCAATACCATTTTCAATCAAGTCATGATACTCAAAGTGCTATGCTTTGCATAAATTCTATTCAAGGCCTTATTGATTCAAATTCTATATATGTTTATGTTGAGATTAATATTACAAATAAATCTATTGCACCTCCTAATAAGAATTTGTTAATATACACTAATCCTTTACCTTCACATTCAACAAATATCATTAATAAACCTTCTTCTTTTGACACTAATAGTATCTATGATGATAAGTTAGAAGGAGATAATCATGTGGTTAATCTTGTTGAGCCTCAACCTCAACCTCTTATTTCACCTCCACATAAACATAAGCATTCACCATCTATCACCTTTAATTGGTCTAATATGTTCAAAGCACCTAATGGTCCTCTTTACATTAATACTGGGGTTTCACATATCCCTTTGTGTGGTGTCCTAATTGATCCTTCTTCCTCTATTAATGCTATCATTGAAGAGAATTTTTTTAACAAAGGGTTGCAGAAGGATACCTATGATACATATATTGTATAGATTCAAACTTTTAATGGTTTTCTTTAGTTCCCCCAAGATTCTATCAATATCCATGTCACTTTTTCTGGTAGGGTTGGCCATACTACCTTTGTTATCACTTTCAATTCTGATCAATTTCAAGTTAAGCTTGGTATTTTGTAGCTGTATTCCATGAAAGTTATACTCTCCCATTCATAAGTGTACTAAATTTCTAGATAATAAAGAAATTTTCACCATTAATCATTCTCTTTATAAAGTTGCATGTCCTTGATATTTTATTGAGATAGAGTTTTATTCACCATCTCTCCCTCAAATACCACTTATCAATCTTGGTCATCCTTATCAATCCTATTACAAATATAAGGTAGAAACTATTTGTGAGCTTAGCCTTCCTGAGGTTGATCCTCCTATTGCTATCTTGTGCACAACATATGTTTATCCAACTACTTTTACTAAAACTATGGTTATTCCCTCTTTGGAACCTGTGATAGTCAAGCCTAATCCCTCAACTATATCTCTAAAAACCATTCACAATCAACATGATCGCAAGCATCAAAATAATCACCAAGCTAAGGCCAAGGCATGTGCTCTTGCTTCTCTAACCACATCTTCATCTCAAAATTACCTTCCTTTGATCAAATCATGCTTGAGCCTTTGGAGCAAATTAATCAAAGTAGTAATATGCTAATGGATAAACATGATGTTTTTGTTTGAATTTTAGATTCTATTAATATTTAATATGGAAGATACTCTTGATGATGATTCTAATGAACATGTTAGTGATAGTGAATATCAAAATATCGATATTGATTATGATTTTCTTGACATGCTTTCTATGTTGATAACACACACTCTTAGTGACAAGTATGATGACTCCCACCATAAGTCCTTTCTTGGATCTAGTTGTGATTCGTGTTGTATTAGAAGTTGTTCCTCTCATGGGTCACCACTCTTCCCCTAACATTTCAGAATGATTTCTTTTTTTTTTTGGCGGGGGCAGGGGAGGGGGGGGGGGGGTGGCACATGGAACACTTGAAGTGGTCTTCTATACCATGGTAGTCTTTGTGTTTTCATATTGTGTTACCCCCGTGTTGTGCTCTTTGTTAGATGTTTTGTCTAGATTTCTATAGAAGATTATTGTTGCTTCATTGGTGAGAGGATAAAGTAATTGAATACATTGTACACATTCTTCTATTTATTTCTCTCTTCTTCCATATGTCATATTGCTTGTACATGTTTCCTTGTATAGTATTCTTGGTTTCTTATGATATGGTAGCTATTAACTCTAGAAATCGTACCCTATCTCAAGCACCTAAACACTAGAGATTTTTGGAGAACATGGGATAAATCAAAGGTCTGGGTGACCTATAACAAGACTGAACCTCTAGGTTCTAGGTCGGTTCCTATTTTAAATTTGTTGAATCACTTCTAAAATGAAAGGATCAATGAAACTTGTCAAGAAAAGGGGTAACAATCACTAATAATCAAGAAACATATAGATAAAAATGGTGATACACCAGAAGAATTTTGAAGTGAAAACAATATTTCCTCAAACATAAGTTGAACCTTTAGCAATTTACAGACCCATACAATCTCTAACACGTTGATATGCACACAAGTACTTTAAAAAGAAGACCCAATATTCGAAGGGGTTAAAAGAAACTTGATCACATTTAACACTTACAAAAGAATAGTACAACTTCTAACCTGTATAGAATAATAAAGTCATGAAAAGATGCTTCATGAGACGAATCTTAAAGGTTTTAGAAAGAAACACTATAAGGAATATCAATCATCTACATACAAAAACATGACCTCAAAGATAGATCCCAAGTGCTCAATATATTTCTCCAAGGTTTTGAAAATACATCTCCAATCTGAAATAATATTGGAAACACAATAATAACAACCAAAGGTCTCCTCCCAATACTAAATGAATTTTCAAGTAAATGTGATAGAATATATCAAAATTCTCCTTCATTACCCAATAAATGATGCCTAAAAATGAAAAACCACCTTGGGTCGAGCATAAACAAACTTCCCCTAGAAAAGGTCTTCCAAAACATGTGATATGAGTATCAAACTACTCTTCCATAATGTCAAAATAATGATAAGTCAAAATGGACTCTTAGACCTCCTTAAAAGACTCAAAAACCACACTAAAACTTCAACTAAAAATGAAAGTCTTGTTGACACTTGGAAGCAATTAATTGAGACCACTTCATTCTATGATTAAGTCATAATAAAGGCATCTTCTCATTACTTCACTTGATTCCACATGGTGACTGCCTTGATTAATAATTCTTCAACCCTGTCTACCTTTAACCTTTTCAAAGTCTAATCAATAATGTATTTATTATCTTTGTGCTAATTAATTGATTTATAATGTATCACTTAATTAACTCTAATTACATTTCAATGGATGCATTGTTGATAATGTTAAAAGAAATATAAGAAATAAATATAATACAAAAAATCCTATTAGATCCCCAAATAGTCCTAACCCAACCCTAAAAATTCCATATATTTAAAAGCATTTAACATTATCACAAGTGCAAAAAAAGAAGAATTTGATGAAGACTTGGATTATGATGAGCTATGTTGAATTTTCCTATCCAAGCACTTAGCAATTGAAAATTAAAGTAAAAGCATATGCTATACTCATTTCATTTTGTCGATACACAAGATAGAGAGGAGAATAGGAGTTTGAAAAAACCCTAACTGCTATGATGAATCTCCTATAATCTATGAAGCATTTTGGACCTGATTTATAGTATTTGTTATGCCAATGTGGAGTCCATTCTCTGCCATGCTTGGGTCTTTTTCCTTTCACATAGAGGTAGTGTTTATTCTATAGTTTCTTGAAGCAGTTCAAGCCTGATTTTGGGCATTTCTTATACCATTTGGAGTTTGTTATTTAGCCGCAAGTGGGTGCCTTTGAATCAAACATGACCTTGCCTCTTTCTATATTTTTACTTGGTTTTCTAAAGGCCATTATGAAGTCTCTTTCCCTGAGAGAATGTGGAAGCTTCTTACTGATACCATGACTTGGTCTATTGCTGAAGGAAATTATTATTATCCACCCTTTACCTGGAGCTTCATGACCTTTACTTGGTTTTCTAGAGCTTGTAGCTGTAATTGGGCTCTTTTAACTATACAATTGTAATTTATCCTCGATGAGATTAAAGTTTCAATTATTTTCCACAAAATGAGGCTTCTATGTTTGACATTTTATGTATTACATTTTACTCTTTTTTCTCTTCAGAAGCATACATGTGTTTATTCTGAGCCATTTAATACTATACAAATATGATATATATCTTATGTATCTATTTTTTTCATGTATGGTAGTATTCAAATTGTATTTGGAACTAGCTTTTTGAAAGAGCATACATTTTCTTGTAGATTAAAAACTTTTCTAGGCTATTAAAACCTTTCTATTTTTCATGAATCTTCATATGCTTAATTAAATAGCTCATGCCTAAACATAATACAAGTTAAATATCTGTCACGAGGTTATGACATGCATTATTCCACTGATGACAATGTGAGGAAGAGAGGAATTCTTATTATAGCTATATGCCTCTATTATTTCATAATCTCCCCTATTCGCTTATATAGATTCCTCTATTATAGAGGTACATTAGGAGTTTCTTTGATAAAGTATATCTTGTTGCTATTTTAATCATTTTTTTATCATATTTTTAGAATACTCTTTGTTGAGTAGATAATATATTTTCTGTGCTTGCATTAATTACTTCTGTCTCCACATAATGAAAAACATTATCTGTTGGTTTCTATCATGGAATTTCTTTAAATATAAATTTGTAACAATTTATTTCAGCACCGAACATATTTAACTCATTCTTCAAATATCTCTATTTTTCAATTGTAACCCTTTCTTGGAAATTGGACCCATTGTTGTCTGATTCTACTTCTATTTATTTCAACTTTGTTTGTTGAATCTTGTTGTTGACATTCTCTCTATTATTTTCTTTGCTTTCTTGCAAACTTCCCTTCATATCTTTGGATGTATAAAACAACCCTTGTATACATACCTAGTATCCTACTTTGACTTTAACATTTTATCCTCTTGAATCTTGTACTTTGCTCTATACTCGTCTTTTCTCTTACATCTTTCTATTCATTTTGATGGTCTTGAAGTTGTACTTATCATATCTCCTTGTTCCATTTGAAGGTTGCATTCTTATACCTTTTCATGACAATTGTTATAGGTATTTGTATTTCTTTCTCTATAATTGATTACCCATCTTTGTTTACAATTTTGTACTAATCTATCCATTCTATATGTACAAGCTTAAACTAGTCTTCAATTCATGTTTTAAAGACATAATACAATATCTAACCTGTAGCTTGCAACATCCTTTATATAACATACTTCTTGTCCTATAGGTTCTTGATGATTCTGTACCTATATCTTGACACTCATCCTTTCTTCATATCATTGATTATACATCTTCCCATTTATGTCATAGCGGTATGTTGACAATTTTCATACTTTCATCCTAAAGCTTTTGAAAGTTGCTGCACCTGTTTCTATTCATAATGTTTATGCTATGCATCCTAACATTTCATCATTGCTACCGCTTCCTTCCAATTAGATTCTATAATCCTAACTCTAATAAGTACACTAGGCTTAATAACCCTTGTGGGAGCCTGCAATTATACTCGCGTACTTATTAGATATAGGATTCTGCACAATAAGAAAACTTGTTAGTAATAAAAAGTTTTGGTATGATTTCTTGCCTATTTTACTGTTGTTATGCATTCCTATTTTTTCAAAATGCATAGCATCTTAGGAATATGAATGTGATGGAGAGGTGAGATACTAGCATTTTTTAGATCTATTGAATCTAACATTTTTCCTCTTATCATGTAAGATTTGGAGGCTTGGAGGGAATGTGATGTGGAACAATAATCAAGCTGGAATGAGAAGGCACAACTCGACCAGTCATTACAGGCAATGACTAGTGCACATGACCGCTTCCTTTCTCTCTTAATTATATCATGTTATTCATTTTTAAAGAGTAAGAATATGTAGGAATAATCTAGGGCTACCCTCACAGTCAATTGTGTGAGAGATATTTTTCCTTTAGCTTTTAAATCATCTCTTTGTTCAATGATTATAAATATCAATTGTATTATTATGATAAATAATACAAGGACATTGTTTTTTTATTTTGGCACATAATGAACATGTTCTCAATATGCAGAAATTAAATGAAGATGTAATATACTTATGCAATTGTATGAAACCTTTGTAATTCACTAGGACTAAATTTGAACATGAGTAAAAATTTAGTAACATTTTTGGGGACTTCTTGCTGATTGTCTGCCTGCTAAGCATTTGACCAACTTCCTTTGACTTCTGTGAGGCATTAGAGTCTGAGATTTGTGCATTCCAAGACATCGAACACACCTAACATAACTTCTAAAGTTTCTAGTTGGGTTTGGAATGCATGTAAATGAGCCTAATGAGACCTAAAAACTCTAGTTGGATTGATTGACATGTATAATCAGACTCAAGGATCAACTTTAGAAGTTGAAACTTTCATAGTTGTCCATCTTAGGTATGCATCTATGAATGTATGAATTGAATGGATGCAAGTGATTAGTAGATGGATGGGTATGCATATAGCTAGGGTTTGACAACAATGTACATGAGTATGGAACTCATGGCGTAACTTCAAATAACTATGACACTAGGTGTGTGCATATATGTGTGTGTTAATTAGGTTTATGCACTCAAAACATGCATAAATATATGTATGAATGAGGTGGTGGGCATGAAAATTAAATTTGAAAAAACTGGACCAGAAACTAGACCAAAACTAAAAACTTAAAGAAAATAAACAGGGAACTAAACTAGGAAATAAAATAATTGACATGTGCTTGGAAAACACTTAGGAAAAACCTAAACTAGAATGCAGACACAATGTTTGAAAGAAGGAAACAATAACCTAATATATACAAGATAGGATTGATAACTCATACCTTGAAACATGGTTTGAGGTGAATCTCATTCACAAGGATTTGTAAAAGCTCTCCCTTCATTGTAGGAAATTGAAACACGTTGTGTTCTTTACATTCAACTATCAAAAATGGCCCATCCCACATGTGATAAAACTTGTTATAGTGACCTGGTATGCTTTTCAAGACATCCCACTCAAGAACATGATCTCCTTCTTTAAATCTTCTAGGTCTAGACTTCTTATCAAACATCCTTTTAGTTTGAATTTGTTGGTACTCCATCTTTTGTAATGCACTATACCTTTCTTCCACCAACTCTAGCAATTTAACATACCTCAGCCTTAGTGGATCATCCTCTTCAAAAAACATTAAATTATCAACCAATTCCAATGAAGGGAACTTTGTAAAAATAGATAGCTTGTCTTGTTTTCCATATAATAGAATGTAAGATGAATTGTCAAGAATTTTTTTTGGAGTTATTTTGTCAAGCCACACGGTTGATCTTAGTTTAGAATGCCAATCTTGCTTATTTTCTTCTAAAGTCCTTTTCATTATCCTCAACAAGTTTTTATTGGTACTTTTAGCCAAACCATTACCTTGAGGGTAATAATTTGATGAAGTATTAAGGTAGAAACTATTTCTCAAAGCCCAATCAACTATTCTAGCACCCACAAATGATAAAGTGTTATCAAAGGTTATAGATTTAGGGACTCCAAACTTTGTAGCCAATTCATCATAGAAATTCAAAATAGAACTTTCATTCACCTTCCATAGTGCTACACTTTTCTCCAATGAGTAAAGTAATCTATGGTAGTGAGGATCCATTTGTGACTAGCGCTAAAATTTGGATTTATAGGACCCACAAAGTCAATGCCCCATTTTAGAAATGGTTCAGGGGTAAAGCAACCAATCTCTTCTTCCCAAAAAACAACACATATTGTTTACATTTCCTTTCCTAGACATGGTCATCTTTGAATAGGTTGGGCCAATAATACCCGACCCTCATTATTTTATAAGTTGTTGTTTTTCGGTAAAAGTGACCCCCCTGCCTCATGAAACTACTCCAAAAGCTTTCTAGTTTGATTATTATCAATATATCTAAGGAGAACACCATTCATGTCTTTTTTGAACAAAACACCGTCAATTAAAACATAGGGTATGGATTGTAATCTGAAATATCTTCACTTTTCTCTATTAAGTAGTGAAGGCTACTCCCCAGTTTGCAAGAAATGAATCATTTCTGTCAACCAACTAGCTAATTGTTTATCTGCAACATTTGTATCACCATTAAATAGTGTTTCCTAATTATCACACTTTTGTCTTGTAATGGTTGACTATCATTTGTTCACATAACCCCTTTCCCCTTACTAATTTGGTGATTTTTATGTCTACATCGTACTCCATCACCTTGGTAATCCAAGATGCACACTTTTTATTAAGATCTTTACTAAGAAATAAATCCTTGAAATTTGGGTTCAAAAACATAAGGTGAACTTTAGTATCAAAAAACAAATGCCTGAACCTTTTGAGACTTTTAATGACAAAAAAAGTATGTTTCTCCACAAAACTATAACACCGCTCATAGCTTTCAAGACCTCTACTATAAAAAGCAATAGATTGTTCATACCCCTCGTCATTTTTTTGTACTAGAATAGCTAAAATAACATCCATACTCCCATATGCATATAAAATGAATTCCTTAGAAAAATTTGGGTTAACCAAGGTTGGGGTTGATGACAGAGCCTCTTTTAATAGTTGAAAGCTTTGCTTACCTTCTTTAGTCCATGTGAAAGCTGCATTCATTTTAAGAATTATAGTGAGAGGCTTAAGTAAAGAAGCAATGTTAGACATGAATCTTCTCACAAAATTTATCCATCCAATGAAACTTTGAAACCCTTTTTTGTGGCTTGGCAAAGGAAGCTCAAGTATTGCTTCAACTCTTTCTAGATCAACTATTGTGCCTTTGATACAATGTGACCTAATAATTTTCCCTCATGCATAAAAAATATACATTTTTTAGGATTTAATGAGATTCCAAACTAGCTACACCTCTCAAAAACTAACCTTAGATGAGCAGAATGATCATCAACATCCTTTGAGAACACATTTATATTGTCAATGTACACTGAAACCATTTTGTAAAATAGTCCCTTGAAGGTCATGTCCGTTGCCCTCTGAAATGTGGCACTAGGATTAGATAGGCCAAAAGAAATTCTTTGATAAGACATGGTCCCCCATTTTGTGGTAAAAATTATTTTATACCGGTCTTCCTCTTTAACTCATACCTAATTATACCCTGACAAACTATCAAGTAATGATAATCTTGTTGAACCAACAACAACTTGGAGTATTTGTTCCATTGAGGGTAGTGGATAGTGATCTTTCAAAAATGCTCTATGTAAATCGCTGAAATCAACAAAAACTCTAATTTCTCCATTTTTGTTTCTTATTACAACCAAATTAGAAACCCAACTGGTGTGTTTGATTTCATAAATGATGCCCCCTTCAATCAATTTGGTCAACTCTTTGAACATTAAAGGTTCTAGCTTGGGGTTGATAGGCCTTTGTTTTTGCTTTATAGGATTAGCATTTGGAATTAGCTTAGTAATATGCTAAGCTATGTCTAGATTAGAACCATTGAGATTTGAATACTCCCAATCAAAAACATCTAGAAATTCTTTATATAAATTGGCAAGTTCAGATTTTTCCTTTGTTGTACAAACTTTACCAACTTTCAAAAACTTTCCTTCAGCCGCTTCAATACTTTCATAATGCCCTTCCTTTACCTATATCCTAGCTTTGTTTTTCTGTAACTTATCATCTTTACTAAAAATAGACTCCAAAGTGAGCAAACCCTTTGGAAGTTTATTTGACTTAAGCTGAATAATTTGCTCATCGTAATACTATTTAAGCTTGTCCTAATTTGAAACAGAAAATACATCTTCATCCAATAGAGAACTAATAATTTTCTCATTGTTATCAAAAACCTGCTAGATAGTGCTATTATAAGGAAAAGATGGTCTTCCTACAACCTTGACATGTTGCTGGATATTCTCTTTGCCGATTTTCGTAGGTATGTTAAATTGAGCACCAACTATTGCAAGTCTATCAACTTGCTAATTATGATTTCTTGGAATAGAGAGAATATTAAAGGTAGAAAACTCCTTCATGATATCCCAAATTTGATGTTTATATAGCTTTAAGGTGTCATTCTTTGTTGCATTTAATTCTCTTACTTGATTGACAATCAACTCGCTATCCCCATATACCTTTATACATTCAACTCCTCTTTTCTTTACCCACTCCAAATCTTGAATCAAACCCTCATATTCTACAATATTATTAGAGCACACAAAAGAGAAATGAAAAACAACATAGTAATTCTCTCCATAAGGTGAAACCAACATAGTGCCTCCACTAGCACCATTTCTTCTTTTAGACCCGTCAAAGAACATTTCCCACAGCTGATCTTGCCTTTCTTCCATCTATTTTTCTGACTTGACTAACTTTGGAATAAATGCATCTTGCTCATGAATAATGTAAGTTCCCAAATTTTTTGCATGCTTAAAATTAGAAAAATGACTTTCAACAGTTTGACTTGATACCCATTCATTAAGAAGAATATCTAGGATATCATCTAGATTGGTTCTAGTCTCAAGAGTATTACCATGATCTCCTTCATCAAATGAAAATAAGTTTTCATTTATGGCACTAGGTACACATGGTCATATATGATCTTTTGCAAGCAATTTAGACTTAATTGTTACCTTGGTACCATATCTAGACCTAAACAACATGTGAGACCAGTCAGATGATAAATACCCCCAATCTTAGCAGTGAAATCTCTAGATAAACAAATGGAAAAATACAGTGGTAAATCTATTAGATAGACATCCTACTGAATATAAAAATTAGGATAGGGAGGATTGCATGTTTAATAAGATGTACAGTACCAAAAGATGTTCTATCAAGCTAGATAACTCCCTTTTCAACTAGTTGGTATTTCAATCCTAACTGATATGCTACTTTTTTAGGAATGACCAAGCTTAAAGCTCCACTATCAACCATACAGTTATGGAATAATTTATCACCAATTATTAATGAAAGATAAAAAGTTGGAGGCTTAACACTCTTACTTGATTGATTGTTTGTCTCCTTGTTTTTATCTTGTCTTTGATAATTGTGATCAACATTTGTTAGTACATCTTTTTGAGGTTCGTTCACAACCTCCTTAGGAGTCACCTCACCAAATAAAGCTTGCCTTAGAATATTAGTATGCCCTAGAATTACCAACATATCCCATATTGACATGGTCATTTTTATCCTCTTCATATTGTCTACTATACTAAATGGAACAACAAGATGTGACTTTTGATGTGTATGAACTACAACATGATCTGCTTGCTTTGGAATGCTATATTTGACTATAAGAATAGAAGTACTAGTCATAGCCTTTGTAGTAGGTATTGACTCATTATAGTAGGCCCCTAGCCTTTGTTTTCCATTTTCTCCATTTCAATAACTCTCTTCTTTGCTCTAGTGTTGGACGATACTAGTGAGTCATTATTGTAGTGTCTGCCCTAGTTTACATTTTTCTAGCTACATTGTTGCTATCATTGCCGAACTCTGAAAGGCCAATTTTATGTTGATGGTTAGTAGCATTATTTTGAGACTATTAGATATTGTGTTACAGATTCAATTGATATATGATGAGATTACTTAGACTCTACATTTCATGTATGCATGATGATTATTACATTATTCTCAGTTATTGATGATGTTTAGCTAAATGGATAATTATATGTGTTGTCTTATGGATACTTACCCCATACTGCATGTGTATAGTGTGCGTGTTATTTTCTTTATGTATGGTGTTTCTAATGTGGTTAAAGAAGGGAGTTGTAATCACCTGCTAGTTAGGATCTACACGATGCACTACTTCCTACCATTGCCTGTTTAGCTTAGCATATATATATTATGTATGTACACGCATGGATTTTTTGTAGGTTACAGGTACTGGGTATTGACTTAAATTTCCAGGATGAGCATACCTTATCACACTATCTCAATGGTAAGAGAGGGGAGATAAATTCTCAAGTCCAACTCCTAAACCCTTAAACCATTTGTCCTAGAAAGGTAGGGCAAGTATCTGAGATGTTTTACCTTCCGAATGCGTCGGATGATGTAATTTGTGATTTTAACCCCTTAGACTAATTTTGTATGGATTGTTCTATGATGGGTTTTCATATTTTATTTTGGAGGTCTTTGGTGAATTTTCTATTAATTAAGTCTAAAATTAAAAGATTTAATTAATGATTAAATTATTTTGGAAAAATAATAATATAATATTATGATATTATGATATTTTGTTTTTGATTAATTAAATGGGAAATTAATAAAATAAAAGAAATTAAATAATAATAATAAAAGAATTAAAATAAAAGTCATAAGTCTACCTAGGAGTATGTGCACCTCTTTTATGCACATGTGTCTACAACATAGGAGTTAGCACACAAATTAAGCACATGGTGTCTACAACCTTGTGACTCATCTAGAAGGTTGGAAAAGGCTTGTGCTTAGTTGTCAATGCTTATCTGATCTTCTAGTTGTTTCTAGAGACATTCTAGGTACTTCTTGAGAGGTCCTTATATTCAAGCACTCCTAGTAGCTCGGTGTGCATTTTTGGGTGGATTTGCGAACGTTGGAGAAGGAAGGGGCTTGCTCTACAAATTATGAGGAGAATTGAATTAGCATCAGTGTCCAGGTAGACACTCATGATTTTGCATATATTATTTCGCCTCTTCCACTTCCTATCTTCTTCGTGTCTTCTGAATGCTTTATGAGGATTCCATATTTCAGTTATATGCATTCTTGTCATGGGTATTTAAATTTCTATATGAGAAAACCACATCATGCGTAGATCTGAGGAATTTATTGGATTGGGGTTTAAATGCTTATGGACAAATCTTATTAGAGGGATTAAATAGGTGGATTCAAAAGGGATACGTTGTATGCATACCTCAGAATTGGTCTTGATCTCGATAGATAAATGTATTTATAAATGCATATTTGAAAAATGTCTTTAGAAAAAAAGTGTAAAAAAATGTTTATTGAAAATATTTATTAAAAAAATAAAATAAAATTTATATGGGAGGGATGAAACCCGTGGCCCATTTACTTAGCGGATGGCACAGGGGTACTTTGTACTTGTTGTTGCCGCAGGCCTTGCGATAGCAGGGTATTGTGTACCCGCGACAGAGGTAAAAGTTGTATTTTTTTTGTTATGTTTTTTTAAATTTATGTTAATGTTATATGTTTATCGATTATTAATATTTCAATTTTATTATTATTATAATATTGTTATTAAGAATTAATATTATTAAATATTAATTATTATATTTTAATATTAATAATTAGCAATTATTATATTTATTATAAATGAAATTTTATTAATAGTTTTTCTTCTTTTAATAATTAATTATCTTATAGTATTTTAGATTATATAAATTTAATTTAATTGGATTTAATTTGTTCCAGGATGAAGGATAGATAATAATAAGGAGAAATACTCATATTAAATCCTTAATGTGCCTTATTAAAACATGATGGGGGTTATTGTCTAAATATGTATTTATCCTTTGGGCACTTTAGAAAGTTGATTTAAATGAGTTAAGGGGGGGAAAAATCTTTGTCCTATTGAAACTAATACATGGGTTAGTTATAAGGAAGACAAGCAATGTTCCTTCACTTGATATTTAAATCTGAAATGAAAACTAAAACCCCACACTTAATTCAGCTATGTGATTTTAATGAACCAAAACATGTGCTTGCATTTTGTGTTTTCTCTATGCTATTTGTTTTGGGTTCTGGGGTTGACTAGATTTTTGACCAGTTATAGGACGTCTACCAGAGGCTCAGGGGTTATGATATGTGATGTCATCTTGATCCTTTTTAAACCTAACCATGGTTATGTGATGGCATGCTCTATGGTGTGTGTGGTTTATTGATTGATATTACTTCCAATCTTCCTGTGTAAGCTGTGATATATGTAACCGCTTTTGAGTCATCGACCAGTTGTATTTGGATTACTTTCTAGTCACCTTGATGGGATTGAAGTGTTTGGTTGATCTTGATGATGTCATGTTGTGACATGTATGACTTGACCATTTTGGAAGTCTTTGATCAATATTATTTTGAGATATTTTTCGGTTGCTCATTGAGAATCGATGGACACTGTGAATTGTCATTTGATGCTTTTCAGTTGCTCGCAGAGAATTGATATGATATTATGATTATCTTTATGATGCCTTTCAGTCACTTTTATAGGATTGAGGTAATTATGTGATTTTGTAATTTCATGAGCTTAGGGTAGGTTATCTACATGTAGTGTCAGGAAGTGGCTTGCAATGGGGGCCAGAGCCCTAAGTGGCTGCCAAGGTAACTCATTGTAAGTTGTTTAATAAGTGAAAACATTACACTAAATACTGACTTAAATGAACCTAATAAGATAATTGTATGTTCTTGGCCATGCCTCAAATGCTAGTATAGACTAGGATGGGAGTAGAGAGAACGCTTAGTTGTGACCTTGCATTTTGTAGTATGCCTCATTAGTACGAGAGGATACTAGTGGCCGCATAGGGATCATTAGGGGGCCAGGGTCTATAGAGAGACTACTAGGGCAACTCTAGCATTATCTGTGCGATGACACTTCCCACTTACATAGTAGGTTTTCTACATGCCTTGTGTGCCTCTGGGTATAGGTGTTGACCCTTTATGTTGGAACCTTTGAGTTAGTATACTTTTAAGAAATTGGGACTTAGAGAGTACTTGTGCTATGAGATTTGATATCCTATTTGGGACTTGATATTATCTCCTTAGCATGGTGGGAGTGGGCCATTTAGGTCCCACGTGGTGGGGTGGTAGTGCTTTTTCACTCTTACCATTTGAGATCCGTCTGAGACACCGTGGCTGGAGCATTCTTTGTTGGCATTTATCTTCATTCTATTCTTGGATCATTCTGATGGACACGCATCCTTATATTGATGATTAGCATATGATAGATGATGTTATTTACTTATAGAATCATCTTATGCTTTATTTTGCATGATTAGATTTCTTATGCATATATTGTAGCATGTTAGATTTCTTTTTGCATATGATGTAGTATGTTTTAGGAGTGTCATTCCTATTATGAAAATACCTATGATCTCTTTGGTGACTTGGGATGTTACGTGCGGAGGGATGGCTAGGGCCCATGATGGTCTAATGATGCTATTGATGGTTGGGAGGAACCATACACTTAGATAATTATGTTTTATGATATATGGTTATCTTTTACGATGGATGTTTATATCTTCTATGATGATGTTTCATGTATGGTGTATAGTTTCATTTATTTTATTGCACTTGCATCATGGATTAGAATATGATGATGTAATTTATTTTCATATATGTATATTCTTTTAAGCCTTTCATACTATGTGACATGTACTGTGGATGATTGAGCATTCTGAAAATTAATTTGCTAAGAGACATTTGGAACAATTGTATATTGCTTTAAGGACTATGGACTTTTCATATTTATTTCATGTGGATGTGGAGTTAGATGGAATTAATATTAGTTAATTTAAATGTGATTCAATGTTAAGGGATGCTTAAGGAATGCAACCTGTTATGTATGTTTATGTATGTTTTCAGTTGAATGATGTTATTGCTTTCGCTACTATGTGTTTGATGTGAATAGTTTAACTTTCATGTTTCAAAAAAAAAAAAATGCTACCAAACTTAGTGAAACTTTAGGTTAATTCTTTTGGATCCCTTGGCAAGGCATTACAATTATTTATTGTGTAAAACACCTCTCTTTGCCAGTTAAGGAATGTAGTATCAACATCATGTGTATTATGTTGTTGTTCAAGTACATCAAGAGTTACATTTTGTTGATCCATGATTGTATTTTGTTCCATTAATGCCTGATTAATCATCCCATTTATCCAAGTAGTTTGATTATGTGCTTTGTTATAGGAATAACACCACTCAAAATTTGTAGCCAAGTTATTTTGCATAGGTACAATGTCTTTGACAAGATTAGTAGCATTAAGAGGCACTGGGTTATAGGGTCAAAAGGTTCTTTGATTGATATTTTTCCTATAACCAATTGTACTAGCTTGATATAGTTCCCTATTTTCTTGAATTTGGCCTTGGTTCTACTACTGGTATTGTCGATTCACAACTTGATTTTGTTGTTGATAAGGTTGCCTAGCTTAAAATTGTTGTCTTTTCAAATTTACTAGCTCATTACTAAAAGTTTGTATCAAGTTCTCAATCTTAAGCTGACTATTCTTAATCTCCAACAACTCTTGTGAAGGGCTTGCTATAACTATTTCTTGGCTAGGAATAATAGATAAAGCATTAAAAGGTGGGATTTCTAATGGCATATTTGGCTGAATATCCAAGAAGATAGGCATTGGAGGCATGGGGGCTATCTTGCCTGCTTTAATAAGACTATTCTTAGCTCTAATAGCAATATCATATGTTTGAGGTAGCGAGACACCTCCCATTGATTGGATCATTACAAAAATATCACCATTTAAGCTTCTTAAAAAATATAGAAATGTATGATCTACTAAAAGTCTTACCAAGACAAGTATTCTGGTCCAAGTCCTTTGGAATATGTTGTTGAAATCCATCATCTTCTCTCGGGAAGCATGCTTTATAGTTGTGAGCTACTCTACAAGAGACAAATGGTTTGATTTATCTTCAAAATGCCTTTTTAGTGCATATCCTATGACATCCCACAAATTAATAGAGCCAACAGCTAGACAACAACATTAATGAAGTTGCAAGTAGCTTAACAACAACATCTTCTTTTGTGATATGACGAACATTGCACAATGTTGCAACATTTTTGATATGCTCAAATGCTATGGTTTGAGTTTTATTGGTGAAATTTTGTAAACTCTTCAAGGTAGCCAAATGTATCTCATGATGCTGCATAAAATTCAAGGGGCTTCCTTGACTAAAAGGAACAAACATAAACCTTCTTGCCATTTGAAGTGGATTTGTTTGTTGTTGCTATATAGGAGCTTTGACTAGGGTTGCTAGAACTGTAAAACCACTTGTACTTGCTACTATAGCACTTGTACCTACTATTGTTACATCTGAGACAATAGAAATATCAAGTTCAAATGGATCAATTCTTAGAGTTGGACTTGCTAAATGCCTTGTAATTCTTTCACTTGACTGATTTCTCCTCTTGTAAACACAAATATCAAGTGCTAAAAGTTGTGTCTTGTTGTCTGGTTTAGTCCTAGAAAGAGTCCTCCCACATCTTTTTGGAGTTTCCTACTATAAGTATTCAAAAGTGGTAAAACTTCTGGTCTTAACCTTTCTCATAAACTTTAGAAAAAATCACTAATCTCTTGATAAAAAATTCACCAGATACACAAAAATACCTTCTAAGCTATTGGATGCTTTTTTGTTTATGTATGAAAACAAAAAATCTTCATCAAATTAATAGGAGGTCCCACTTGGCATGCCAAAACTGTTAACTCCATAAATCACACCCTATCTCAAGCACCTAAACACTAGAGATTTATGGAGAACATCAAACCGGTCAAAGGTGTGGGTGACCTATAACAAGATTGAACCTCTAGGTTCTAGGCCAGTTCTTATTAGTTTTAAATGGTGAATCAATTTTAAAATGGAAGGATCAATGGAGCTTGTGAAAAAAAAGGGTAAGAATAACTGATAATTAAAAAATGCATAGACAAATATAATATTTCCTCAAACACAAGTTGAGCCTTTATCAATTTATGGGATGATATAATCTTTGACACATTGATATGCACATAAGTATTTCAATAGAAGCCCCAATATTTGAAGGTATTAAAAGGAACTTAATCACATTTAACACTTACAAAAAATCAATACAACTTCTAACTTGTATAGAACAATAACAGTCTCAAAAAGATGCTTAATGTGACAAATCTTAAAGGTTTCAGAAAGAAACACTATAAGGAATATCAATCATCTACATGCAAAAACATGACCTCAAAGATAAATCCCAAATGCTCAATACATTTCTCCAAGGTTCTGAAAATACATCTCCAATCTGAAACAATACTAAAAAAAATGATAACAACCAAAGGTCTCTTCCCAATACTAAATGAATTTTTAAGTACAATTGATAAAATATATCAAAATTATCCTTCACTACCTAATTAATGATGCCTAAAAATGAGGAACCACCTTGGGTTGAGTAGAACAAACTCCCCCTAGAAAAGGTCTTCAGAAAGATCCAAAACATGTGATATGAGTATCAAACTACTCTTCCATAATGACAACGTAATGACAAGTCAAAATGGACTCTTAGATCTTTTAAAAAGACTCGAAAACTACACTAAAACTTCAATTGAAAATTGAATTTTTGCTGACACTTGGAAACAACTAACTGACATCACTTCACTCTATGACCAAGTCATAATAATGACATCTTCTCATTACTTCACTTGAATCCACATGGCAAATGCCTTGATTAATAATTCTTCAACCCTTTATACCTTATACCTTTTCAAAATTTAATCAACAATGCATTTATTATTTAGTGCTAATTAATTAATTTATAATATATCCATTAATTAACACTAATTACATTTCAATGGATGCATTATTGATAATATTAAAAGAAATAAAGGGAATAAATATAATACAAAAAATCCTATTAGATCCCAAAAGAGTCCTAACCCAACCCTAAAAATGCAATATATTTAAAAGCATTTAACATTATCACAAGTGCGAAAAAAAGAAGTCAATGAAGACTTGGATTATAACAAGATATGTAACATTTTCTTCTCCAAGCACTTTAGGGATTGAAAATTAAAGACAAGATAGAGAGGAGAATACGGTTTGAGAAAACCCTAGCCACCATGATGAATCTCTTATTATCTGTGAAGCATTTCAGGTCTGATTTATAGTATTTATTGCACCATTATGGAGTCCTTTCTCTGTCATGACTAGATCTTCTGCCTTTCACATAGAGGTAGCATTTATTCTATAGTTTCTTGAAGCATTTGGAGCTTGATTTTTGGGCATTTCTTATGCCATTTGGAGTCTACTATTTAGCCACAAGTGGGTGTCATTGAATCAGACATGACCTTACCTCTTTTTGTATTTTTACTTGGTTTTCTAGTAGCCATTATGAAGTCTCTTTCCTAAGAGAACGTGGAAGTTTCTTACTGATGCCATGACTTGGTCTATTATTAAAGGCAATTACTATTATCCACCCTTTACCTAAAGCTTCATGAGCTCATTTTGTGGCATTTTTACTTGGTTTTCGGGTGCTTGTAGCTATAACTAGGCTCTTTTAACTGTATAACTGTAAGTTATCCTTGGTGAACTTGAAGTTTCATTTATTTTCCATAAAATGAGGCTTCTATGTTTGAAATTTTATCTATTACATTTTACTCTTTTTGCTCTTCAAAAGCATACATGTGTTTATTCTAAGCCATTTAATACTATACAAATCTGAGATATATCTTATGTATCTAATCTTTTCATGTACAATAGTATTCAAATTTTGTTTGAAACTGGCTTTTTAGAAGAGCATACATTTTCTTGTAGATTAAAAACTTTTCTGGGCTATGAAAACCTTTCTATTTTTCATGAATCTTCATTTGCCTAATAAAATAGCTCATGCCTAAACATAATACAAGTAGAATATCTTTCAGGAGTCTATTACATCTGTATAGTGTCCCAACCCTTGTTAGAGGACCTAGGCCTTGTTAGAAGCCTCAACCCTATTAGGATTTGTTATATACAAGTATAAAATATATGCAAGATGATCCCACTTCCCAAACATGAAATATACAATGAAGTTCCTTAATACAAAGAGATAGATGTAAAAACCTCTTTCAAACTATTGCTGATATCTTCAATATATGATATTTTCCCTTTTCTACTCTATACAAAACTTTGTCTCAGTTTGTATACCTCTGATCATACATTAGAATTCACATATCATATTTCACATATACATCACTTATTCATCACATCAACTTTGCATTTCCAAAATTTATTTTATACCTTTTCAATTATAATATTATTGCCCAGTCAATCTTCATGCTTTTACAAAATTTATAAAATAGATTATTATAACTTGGTGAATTAGGGTTAACAACTGGTATGTCTTCCCAAATTGGTTAAGTAATTATTTTGTAAAAATAATAATCTCTTAACCCAATGTATCTATTTCTCTATTATGCTATGTTCTACCTGTATATTCTTGTAACTAGTAATCTACTCATAACTCTGTCCGTATAGTCTATACTGAATTGTACTCTAGCATACATTATCATAGTATTCTATACTACCTTCCCTTAAGTGTGCATGAACCAATATAAATTATATGTAGTTATCCAAAAAAAACTCTATCTATCCTGTTAGATAATCTATATGGTACTTAGAACAATTTGCTAACTATGAATGCCATAACTTAATCAACAAATTCTATCATCTTCATACTAAAGATATGTTGCCATAAATGAAAACATCCAATTTATTCCTTAGCCAAATTTCCAACAATATCCCCCTTTGGCATTGATGGGAACAAATGGAAAAATTGGCTGAGTCCCAAAAACTTATAGCATCAAAACTTTACAAAATTTTGTCCTTCTCAAAAAAATTTAGAATTCAAAACTTTTAGATCATTAAATTTAACCATCTTTCCTTATATCTTCAAATTAAATTATATAACACCCCTTTGAATAATCTTCCTTCCATACATAACTATATAATCATACATTTCTAATCTTTCTGATGCAGGAGCATCCAGAGGTGTAAGGGCAATCCTGTGTCAACTAAAAAAATGTACTTAGACTTAGTTTTTGTTTCATGTGTTTTCATTTTTGGATACCCATTTGGGTCAAATAAAGGTTCCAACTCTCACAGTTCCACTATCAGTGTTCTAAGATAGAGTATTTGAACACCTTGGGATACGTGTAAATGCCAAAAAAATAGGTGTATGTAATTGAGCCATCATTTTGGTGAACTAGAAAGTGTAAATTGGTCGGATGAATGTAATTGTAATTTAGAGCATTCCAAAAAAAGAATCAGGTCAAAAGGCCCCACGGTTTGGAAGTTATCGCAGTTTTTCAATTTTTGGAGACCTCCTAAGAATGCTTCAAAGTCAGGTTAGGGGCATTAAATGACCTCAAACATGGCCAAAAAATGGGGGATGGAAAAATCTTGTCCATAGGGCTATAGAGAACTTCAAGAGCTTTCTGAAAATGTAAATAGTTTGTTAATCGGAGCTACGGTTCAAAAGTTATGCCTCCCGAAATTTTGGTTACCGTCTCTAGATTCTTCTAATTTTGTGCTGACTTCTAACGCGGCTTCTAGAGCCTTCTATTTGGTTGGTGGATGCCAACTAGCACTTTCTAGAATGTATTCCTAATCTTTAACCCTCTAGGGTCTATTTAAGAACATTTCTGGCATTGTAAAAGGCAGTTCAGAGTGGAGTTTGAGAGGAGGTACTGAAAGGAGAAATTATCTCTAGATTTATGCTATTGTAAGCCCATAGGGCATGTTTTGAAGTTTATTTTCTCTATACTAAATGCATTATCTTATTTACAAAGTTAATAAAATTTCCCTATCCTGTTGTGTCCATTCTGTGCTTGGGTTGTGTCCCCATCAAGTGGTATCAGAGTAGGTTTTCCTAAGTGTGTAGACAGAGCACCCGACTGTGAGGCAGTTTGCACCAAGACTGTGTGGTTGTGGGTTTGAGTTAAGAAGATGCCTCCATGAAGAGAGCATGGTGGAAGGGCTGGAGCTATTAATCCTGAGGAGGTTAGAGCCCTCCAAAGGTAGGTACAAGTGTTGCAGGAGGAGCTCCGTAGAGGAACAAATGTTGCTGCAGGTGACGAAAGTGAGGATGACAATGAAGAAGAAGAAATTGGACCAGAAGGGGAATTTGACGGGGAAGTTCTAAATCAAGTAGACGAAAGGCTTTTTAGGGCCATTACTAAGTTTGGGAAAATACCTACAATTGATGTGGGTGTATTTCAAGAAATTTGAAACTAGATGAGTTTATCAATTGGATCAATGAACTGGAAGAGTACTTTGAGTATGAGGATATCAGGGATCCAGATAGGGTTAAGTTTGCAAAGGCCAAACTAAAAGGCCATGCAAAAATTTGGTGGCAAGAGGTTCAATTGGAACAAAATAGAAGAGGAAAGGATAAGATCAAAAGGTGGGATCGTATGGTGGACAAATTGAAGAACCAGTTCATTCTTGTTGATTATGAGCTTGATTTGTTCAAGAAGATACATGGGTTAAAGCAAGCAGGAAAATTAGTCCAGGAATATATGGAGGAGTTTTACCAACTTCTAATTAGAGTGGGGCATGCAGAAGCAAATAAGGAGAAGGTTGCTCGTTACATCAGTGGGTTTCGAGCTAGCATCTAGGAGGAATTAAGTCTAGTAAGAATGATTGGGTTCTCAATACTTTGTTTATCATAGTCTCATCTTCAATAGCTCCATCAAATCCTCGAATTGCATTAACAAAACCTTTGATTCTTGCACAGTACTGGACTATAGTCTCACCTTCTTGCATTCTCATTTCATCAAATTTTCCACTAATACTTTCATCTTTGGCTTTGAGCACATTTTTGTCTCCTCCATGAATATTTTGTAGGGCATCCCATATCCTCTTAGCATAATCACATACTTTTATGTCATCAAACTTTGAATAGCTTAGGGCAGATGCAATCTCCAACATTGCTTGATTGTGTTCCTTCTTCTATTTCAATTGTTCAATAGTTGGGGATCTAATTGCATCAACATGTTAAGTGGTAATAGTTGATTGTGCATAATCTCCAAGTCCTCCTAGATGTAGCTTCATCAAACTCTATCATGCAAGAAAGTTTTCCTTGTTTAACTTGGGCACCTCCTTTCTGTACATCTCGATCTTTAGCTTTAAGTACCTTCAAACTTTTTCTTCACAAGCACTTGGTGCACGGCTACCAATTGTTGGAATGTTTAGAATAACTGAGAGTGGGGGTTGATCAGTTATTTGAGGTCCAAATGTACAAATAAAACTTTATAGTACTTCAACTTATAATTATGCATGCATTGATCATTCAATATCTTAAAATTTTGCATATTATTGTCCTAGTTCAAAATAACTTTGCATAAATGTAAAAATGAAATACCAAAAAATTAATTACACATTTTGACACAAGGACTTTATGTGGAAATCCAATTTGGGAAAAATCACCAGTAACATGCTACTAATTTTCACTCTTCTAAGGAGAGCCTTGTGAGGAGCCAACCTTGTTAAAGGTTACAATGCACACTGTTAAATGTAACCTTGATTAAAGGATTTCAATTACTAGCCTTGTTAGAGGACTTTAGAACATTTCATCATAATGTCATCGTATTAAAGGATTTACTCATGACTATTAGGTCAACCTTAGTCTAAAGCATTTATCTAGACTAATACAATTGTTAGAAAGTAATAGCAAGACCTGATCTAATAATAAAGCAAATTACTTGCAGATCATAGATCACTTGTTCAGTCCTTCATTCAGCTTGGCATTTATCCTCTTCATCTTTAATAGCTTGTTCACGCTTTAATCCTTCATCTCCTTAAACATTCTTGCTTAGTATGCCAACTGTAGACTCTTTCATTCAGCCACCATATGAAGACACCCTTGACTCCTTGTATATCTCAAGTTCATGCTCTTGACTCACATTGCTTCTAGCCTATTATCTCCTTAAATAGAGAATTTAGATCTTTTGCCTCTTAACCATAATCGTTCATCTTAGGGTTAGGTCAGATTCATTAAATCTACCCATCTTTCCATTTTGTTCCCTCTAGAAACTTCATTTATAATTCTCTTGAATTCGTCTCAAAATTGCTTATCTTGAATTTTGTGCCACCAGCTCATCATATTTATCTTCCACATGGTTCACACAATTCAAAAAATCAAATTTGTTGGTTCAAATTTGTCAAATCTTTAATCAAATTCATTTTACTGACACTCAACAATAACATGTTATTTTATTGGCAAATAATGTCTTATGATGCTTAGTCAACACTAGGTTGCTCAACATACACTGAGTTTCACTAGGTTGCTATTGCCATCTTTACACACTCAACACATACTAGGATTTTTTCATTTAGTACCTACTATATTTCTCTTTTCTTGGCACATACTAAACTTGTTGCTTGGCTTCAACTAACTTTTTGCTTGGCCTACACTAACTTGCTCAGCTTCAACTATTTGCTCAGTCAAGCTTGGTAGACACATTTCTTTACTTAGTCATCTTCTAGTCTTTGCTCAAGTATTCTTTCATTATAGCCTTCAGTAGATAAACAATACACTATATCATCAATGTCTTTCTTGGTCTTAGTACTCCTTTTAGACACCATATTACTCAACCTTTCTCTGGGTTCTCTTATTATCCTTTCTTTTCAAATCCTCTTTATCACATCAATCAAATGATGGCATTCATACCAAAGTAAGCAATTGTCTCACCAACAAGCATCAAGGTTTGACATCAAGGACAAAATAATGATTGTTCCATAATAGGTTTCATCAATATTCTTCATTTCAACAATAAGTACGTACATATAACCATAGGCTCCCACAAGGGTTATTGAGCTTGGTGTACTTATTAGAGTTAGGATTACAGAATCTAATTGGAAGGAAGTAGTAGCAATGATGATGAAATGTTAGTATGTAGAGCATAAACATTATGGATAGAAATGGGTGCAGCAACATTCAAAAGCTTCAAGATGAAAGTATGAAAATTGTCAACATAGACCTACAACATAAATGGGAAGATGTATAATTGATAATATGAAAAAAGGATGAGTGTCAAACTATTGTTACAAAATCATCAAGAAGCTATAGCACAAGAAATATGCTATATAAAGGATGTTGCAAGCTATAGGTCAGATATTGTATTATGTCTTTAAAACATGAATTGAAGACTATTTTCAGCTTGTAATACATGATGGACATACTAGTGCAAAGTCGTAAACAAAGATGGCCAATTAATTCTATAGAAAGAAATACAAATACCTATAAAAATTTCCATGAAAAGGTATAAGAATGCAACATTCAAAAGGAATAAGGAGAAATTATCAGCACAACTTCAAGACCATCAAAATGAACATAAAGATTTAAGAGTAGAGATGGGTATAGAGAAAAGTAAAAGAAGAGTCAAGAGGATATAATGTTAGAGTCAAGGGAGGATACCAGATATGTATACAAGGTTTATTTTATATATCCAAAGATATAAAGGGAATTTCACAAGAAAGTAGAGAAACCATCATAGAGAATGTCAACAACAAGATTCAACAAACAAAGTTGAAATAGACAGAAGTAGAATCAGACATCAATAGGTCCAATTTGCAAAAAAGGGTTACAATTGAAAAGTAGAAATATTTGAAGAATGAGTTAAATATGTTTGGTGCTGAAATAAATTGGTACATATTTATATTTAAACAAATACCATGATAGAAACCAATAGATAACATTTTTCATTATGTGGAGACAGAATTAATTGATGCAAACATGGGCAATATATTGTCTACTGAGCAAAGAGCATTCTAAAAATTGATAAAAATAATGATTAAACCAGTAGCAAGATATAATTCATTAAAGAAACTCCTTATGTGTCTTCGTAATAGAGGAATCTATCTATGTGAATAGGGGAGATTATGAAATAATAGAGGCATATAGGTATAAAAGGAATTCCTCTCTTCTTCACATTGTCATCAGTGGAACAATGCAGACCATAACCTCAGCATTGAAGAGGCATACCAGTTTGCCCTACGAGTTGAAGATAAGCTAAATAAGAGGTTTGAAGGGAGACAAAGAGGGTGCAATCAAGGAGGAAGGGATAGTGGTAGGTCATCTGGAGGCCAAAATGAAACCTAAAAAAAGAATGAAGATGTGGGTACTAGTAGGAACCAGAGGAATGAGGGTTTCAATCGCTCCCATGATCAAGACTTTGGAAATTAGAGAGGAAGAGGTAGAGGACATGGACAATGAAGAGGAGGATTTTGTGGTACCTATTTCCATTGCAATGAAGAAGGTCATCGTGCCTTTGAATGCCCTCAACAACAAGGAAGGACAGATAGGAGAGCTAAGGGTCAAGCTAGGGTTGCTCATGTGGATGAGGATGCACAATCATCACATTCAGAGGATGCAGAAAGAGGAGAGACTTTAGTAAATGAAAGGGTCCTACTAAGTGGTGAGATTGAACTAGGACAAAGGAGGAGTTTATTGTTAGGAATAAGGTGTCTCAACCTTGTATAATTCCTATTCTTATTATTTGTTTTGTAAAATGTATTTCTTGCAAATAATGTTGATGTGTCGACATCTTGAATTGTGTTTAAGGAGATCATGGCTAAAACAGTTATGATGGATTCCTATGACACGTAACAACTATTTTAGGAAGATTCAATGACAGGTGAAGACATGTGGCAACTAAGATATTTGAGTACTGTACACTCTACCCCAATTTTTTTGGGGTTCCTATTTTCTCGAAGAATGGTAAAACCCTAATATAGTTTACCTTTGGGAGTAGCCCTAAAGTGAAGTGCATGTTATAAGCATTTTTAGGGTTGTGAAGAGAGATGATGTGGAAAAGGTGTATTATTGGTACTGCAAGTTGCTACTAGAGTCTTCTATTGTCATTGTTGAGCTTGCACTGCAAGTGTATTGTAACCTTTTGTTGAAGATGATACATTGTATAGGCTCTAAAGGGGTGGGGTTGTTTTACAGAAAGTTTTTCCCCATCGGCAAATCTTTGTGTTATGTGTTTCTTTCTTTGTCTATTTTCCATATGCATGGTTGGTTGCAATATTGTTGTTTACATGATATTGAATTTGTAAGTGTAGAAGATTTTAATAGGATTTTCATCATACTTTCATTATGAGATTAGTGTAAGAAGCTGTTTCCACACCTGAGTTTCCTTACATTTATTCCATACCAGGTGCAAGTGTGAGGATAAATGTTGTGATGTGATCATTGATGGTGGTAGAATTGATAACTTGGTATCAAAGGAGATGGTCTCTAAGCTAAAGCTCAAGAGGGAGAAACACCCCTAGCCCTATCGGATTGCTTGGGTGAATGATGATCATAAGGTCCTGGTAAGTGAACAATGTTTAGTGAAGTTCAAAATTGGGAATTACCACAATGAAGTTCTTTGTGATATTATTCCAATGGATGATTGCCATCTATTGTTGGGAAGACCATGGCAGTTTGATAGACATGCAGTACATGATGGTCATGTAAACACATACTCTCTAACAAAGGATGGAGTTTGCCACAAACTGAAGCCCATGAAAAAGGAAGGATAAAAGGTATGTAGCAGTGCTAGGATTTGTCTTGTTGATGGAAGGAAGTTTTTAGATGGCATGAAATATCAACGTATGTGCTATGCTTTGATTCCTAGGAAAGATAAAGAAGGTAGTAGTGAAATACCACTTGAAGTTTCAGATTTACTAGGTGATTTTGGAGATATTATCTCTGATAATGTTCTAGAAGGATTGCCACCAGTAAGGCAAGTCAGTCATCAGATAGATTTAATCCCAGGAGCTAGTTTGCCTAACAAGGCTGCTCATAGGATGACTCCTACTGAAACTGAGGAGCCAAATAGATAGGTTTAGGAGCTATTGAGGAAGGGCTTGATTCAGGAGAGCCTGAGTCCATGTGTAGTACCTAAAGTATTGGCACCAAAGAAGGATGGAGAGTGGAGGATGTGTACAGACTCTTGAGCTATAAATAGGATAACCATCAAGTATCGATTTCCTTTGCCAAGAATGAATGATCTTATGGACTGCTTGAGTGGAGCTCAATATTTCAAAAAGATAGATCTCAAGAGTGGCTATCATTAGATATGGATATGAGAAGGAGATGAGTGGAAAATAACCTTCAAGACCAAGGAGGGTCTTTATGAGTGGTTAGTCATGCCCTTTGAATTGACGAATACCCCAAGCACCTTCATGCAACTTATGAATGAGGTACTTAACAAGTTCTTGAGAAAATTTGTTATTGTCTATTTGGATGATATTTTAATTTTTAGCAAGACTTTGGAAGAACATTTATTGCATATTCGTAGTGTCCTTGAAAGATTAAGGGAAGAGAAATTGTTAATTAATCTGAACAAGTGTATCTTTGCAAAAAGGGAGTTAGGGTACTTGGGGTTTGTTATATCACCTGAAGGTCTCAAAATGGATCCAAAAAAGGTAAAAGCCATCTTGGAAAGGCCTACTCCAAGGTTTGCTACTAAGGTAAGATCATTTCATGGTCTGGTTAGTTTTTACATGAAGTTCATTAAGAATTTCAGTGGCATATGTGCACCTCTGACTGACACAATAAGAGGGGATAGAAAAGAGTTCAAATGGACTGTGGTAGCTGTGAGAAGTTTTGAATTGCTAAAGAAGAAGGTGACAGAACAACTTGTGTTGGTACTTCTAAATTTTAGAAAAGTGTTCCAGGTGGATTGTGATGCTAGTAGCAGTGCTATTGGAGCTGTATTAAGCCAAGAAGGTAAGCCTATTACATATTTTAGTAAAAAATTGAATGATGCGAAAAAGAAGTATTTTGTTTATGATCAAGAGTTCTATGCAATAGTTCAAGCCTTAAAGAAATGGAGGCATTATTTATTGCCAAAGGAATTTGTTTTATATATTGATGATCAGGCATTACAATACCTAAATAGCTAAGGTAAATTGAATCAGAGGCATATGAAGTGGGTAGAGTTCTTGCAGAGCTATACATTTGTGTTGAAGCATAGAAGTGAAAAATCTAACAGGGTTGCAGATGCACTAAGTAGGAGACAGTTGTTGCTTACAGTAATGCAGGTTGAAGTAGTTGGGTTTGATGAACTCAAGAATCTATACCCTGAGGATCCTAATTTTTCTAAAGCATGGAAAGCTTGTAAAGAGCCTATTGTTGTAGATAGAACTAAGTGGTTAGACTATCTGATTCAAGATGGTATGTTATTCAAGGGTAGTCAATTATGCATTCCAAGGAGTTCCATGAGGGAAAATCTGATTAAGGAGAAACATAGTGGAGGGATGGCATGACATTTTGGTCAAGATAAGACCATTTCCATTCTTAGAGAACATTATTTTTGGTCTCAGATTTAACAGGATGTGAAAAAGTTTGTATAGAGTTGTCAAATTTGTCAAGTGGCCAAGGGATTTAGTCACAATACTGGACTATATCAGCCATTGCCTGTTCCATCAAAGCCATGGGAGGACATAAGTATGGATTTTGTTCTTGGATTGCCGAGGACACAAAGGGGTAATGACTCAATATTTGTGGTGGTTGATAGGTTCTCCAAAATGGCACATTACATTCCATGCCACAAAACTCATGATTCTATCCATATTGCAGACTTGTTTTTCAGAGAGGTGGTAAGACTACATGGCCTCCCAACGAGTATAGTTTCTAATAGAGATACTAAATTTGTGGGGTATTTCTGGCAGACATTGTGGAAGAAGTTGAGAACAGACTTGAAATTCAGTTTCACACATTACCCACAGACTAACGGCCAAACAGAAGTGGTAAACAGAAGTCTGGGCAATTTTCTCAGATGTTTAGTTAGGGATAAGCCCAAGGGATGGGATTTGATTGTACCACAAGAGAAATTTTCTTACAATAACTCTGTAAATAGGAGTACAGTTAAATCACCATTCCAAATTGTATATGGAAATAGCCCAAGGATTGTACCAGAATTGAGGAAGATAGAGCAAGGGGAGAGGACAAGTGCTGAAGCTGAAGAATTTGCTAAACATATCAAGCGTCTACATGAGGAGGTTTAGGCACACATTACCAAGATGAATCAAGAGTATAAAGCTAGGGCTGATAAAAGGAGAAGACATAAGGAATTCCAAGTAGGGGATCTAGTCATGGTACACTTATGAAAAGAAATATTTCCAGCCGATACTTACAACAAGCTAAAAATGAAGAAATTTGGCCCCTGCAAAATTTTGAAGAAACATGACTCAGGAAATGCATATGAAGTAGAGTTGCCAGATGGAATTCACATTTCTCCTATTTTCAACATTGCAGACTTAACAGAGTATTATGATGATGGTGCAGATGAGGAGCTGATGTTAGAGCCATGTCCAATTCCTACTTCTAAGAAGGAGGAGAGAGAAGACATTCTAGATCATCGTGTGGGTAGGAGTACCAGAAATAGGCAGTATGAAGAGTATTTGGTCAAGTGGAAAGGATGGTCGATAGAGGACTCAACTTGGATTTCAACAGCTGAGGTTTCCCATTTGGGATTTCCTCTACCATTCATAAAGGGACAGGGTCACTTTTCAATCTACCTTGGATGTTTGATGCAGGAGCATCCAGAGGTTTAAGGGAAATCTCGTGTCAACCAAAAAAAGTACTTAGACTTAGTTTTTGTTTCATGTGTTTTCATTTCTGGATACCCATTTGGGTCAAATAAAGGTTCCAACTCTCATAGTTTCACTATCACTATTCTAGGATAGAGTATTTGAACACCTTGGGATACGTGTAAATGCCAAAAAAATAAGGTGTATGTAATTGAGCCATCATTTTGGTGAACTAGAAGGTGTAGATTGGTCAGATGAATGTAATTGTAATTTAGAGCATTCCAGAAAAAGAATCAGGTCAAAAGGCCCCATAGTTTGAAAGTTATTGCAATTTTTTGATTTCTAGAGACCTCTTAAGAATGCTTCAAAGTCAGGTTAGGGGCATTAAATGACCTTGAACATAGCCAAAAATATGGGATGAGCAAAGCTTTTCCATAGGGCTATAGAGCACTTCAAGAGCTTTTTGAAAATGTAAACGGTTTGTCAATCGAAGCTACGGTTCAAAAGTTATGCCTCCCAAAAGTTCGGTTACCATCTCTAGATTCTTCTAATTTTGCACTGACTTCTAATGGGGCTTCTAGAGCCTTCCATTTGGTTGATAGATTTCAACTAGCACTTTCTAGAATGTATTCCTAATCCTTAACCCTTTGAGGTCTATTTAAGAACATTTTTGGCATTATAAAAGGCAGTTCAGAGTGGAGTTTGATAGGAGGTACTGAAAGGAGAAATTATCTCCAGATTTATGCTATTGTAAGTCCATAGGGCATGTTTTGAAGTCTATTTTCTCTATACTGAATGCATTAGCTTATTTACAAAGTTAATAAAATTTCCCTTTCCTTTTGTGTCCATTCTATGCTTGGGTTGTGTCTCCATCAAGTGGTATCAGAGTAGGTTTTTCTAAGTGTGTAGACAAAGCGCCGACTGCGAGGCAATTTGTACTAGGACTGTGTGGTTGTGGGTTTGAGTTAAGAAGATGCCTCTACAAAGAGAGCATGGTGGAAGGGTCGAAGCCATTAATCTTGAGGAGGTTAGAGCCCTCCAAAGGCAGGTACAAGTGTTGTAGGAGGAGCTCTATAGAGGAACAAATGTTGATGTAGGTGATGAAAGTGAGGATGACAATGAAGAAGAAGAAATTGGACTAGAAGGGGAATTTGACGGGGAATTTTTGAATCAGGCAGAGGAAAGGCTTTTTAGGGCCATTACTAAGTTTGGAAAAAGACCTACAATTGATGTGGGTATATTTTTAGGAAATTTGAAACCAGATGAGTTGATCGATTGGATCAATGAACTGGAAGAGTACTTTGAGTATGAGGATATCATGGATCCAGATAGGGTTAAGTTTGCAAAGGCCAAACTAAAAGGCCATGCCAAAATTTGGTGGCAAGAGGTTCAATTGGAATGAAATAAAAGAGGAAAGGCTAAGATCACAAGGTGGAACTGTATGGTGGACAAATTGAAGAAGCAGTTCATTCCTGTTGATTATGAGCTTGATTTGTTCAAGAAGATGCATGGGCTAAACCAAGCATGAAAATCAGTCCAGGAATATACAAAGGAGTTTTACTAACTTCTGATTAGAGTGGGGTATGTAGAAGCAAATAAGGAGAAGGTTTCTCATTACATCAGTGGGTTGCGACCTAGCATCCAGGAGGAATTAAGTCTGGTAAGAATGACCAGCGTTGAAGAGGCATACCAGTTTGCCATATGAGTTGAAGAGAAGCTAAATAAGAGGTTTGAAGGGAGACAAAGAGGGTGAAGTCACGGAGGAAGGGGTAGTGGTAGGTCATCTGGAGGCCGAAATGAAACCCAAAAAAAGAATGAAGATGTGGGTACTAGCAGGAACCAGAGGAACAAGGGTTTCAACCGCTCCCATGATCAAGACTTTGGAAATCAAAGAGGAAGAGGTAGAGGACATGGACAAGGAAGAGGAGGCTTCTGTGGTACCTATTTCCATTGCAATGAAGAAGGTCATTGTGCCTTTGAATGCCCTCAATGACAAGGAAGGATAGATAGGAGAGCTAAGGGTCAAGCTAGGGTTGTTCATGTGGATGAGGATGCACAATCATCACATTTAGAGGATGTAGAAAGAGGAGAGACTTTAGTAAATGAAAGGGTCCAACTAAATGGTGAGATTGAACCAGGACAAATGAGGAGTTTATTCCGTACTAGGTGCAAGGGTGAGGATAAATATTGTGATGTGATCATTGATGGTGGTAGCACTGATAACTTGGTATCAGAGGAGATGGTCTCTAAGCTGAAGCTCAAGAGCTAGAAACACCCCTAGCCCTATTGAATTGCTTGGGTGAAGGATGATCATAAGGTCTTGGTAAGTGAACAATGTTTAGTGAAGTTCAAAATTGGAAATTACCACGATGAAGTTCTCTGTGATATTATTCCAATGGATGATTGCCATCTATTGTTGGGAAGACCGTGGCAGTTTGATAGGCATGCAGTACATTATGGTCATGCAAACACATACTCTCTAACAAAGGATGGAGTTCACCACAAACTAAAGCCCATGAAAAAGGAAGGAAAAAAGGTATGTAGCAATGCTAGGATTTTTCTTGTTGATGGAAGGAAGTTTTTAGATGGCATGACACATCAACATATGTGCTATGCTTTGATTCCTAGGAAAGATAAAGAAGGTAGTAGTGAAATACCACTTGAAGTTTCAGATTTACTAGGTGAGTTTGGAGATATTATCTCTAATAATGTTCCAGAAGGATTGCCACCGATAACGAAAATCAGTCATCAGATAGATTTAATCCCAGGAGCTAGTTTTCCTAACAAGGTTGCTCATAGGATGACTCCTACTAAAATTGAGGAGCTATTGAGGAAGGGCTTGATTTGAGAGAGCCTGAGTCCATATGTAGTACCTACAATACTGGCACCAAAGAAGGATGGAGAATGAAGGACATGTAAAAACTCTTGAGCTATATATAGGATAACCATTAAGTATCGATTTCCTTTGCCAAGAATGGATGATCTTATGGACTGCTTGAGTGGAGCTCAGTATTTCACAAAGATAGATCTCAAGAGTGGCTATCATGAGATATGGATACGAGAAGGAGATGAGTGGAAAATAGCCTTCAAGACCAAGGAGGGTCTTTATGAGTGGTTATTCATGCCCTTTGGATTGATGAATGCCCCAAGCACTTTCATGCAGCTTATGAATGAGGTACTTAAGAAGTTCTTGGGAAAATTTGTTATTGTCTATTTGGATGATATTTTAATTTTCAGCAAGACTTTGGAAGAACATTTATTGCATATTCGTAGTGTCCTTGAAAGATTAAGGGAAGAGAAACTATTAATTAATCTGAAGAAGTGTATCTTTGCAAAAAGGGAGTTAGTCTACTTGGGGTTTGTTATATCACCTGAAGGTCTCAAAATGGATCCAAAAAAGGTAAAATCCATCTTGGAATGGCCTAATCCAAGGTCTGCTACTGAGGTAAGATCATTTAATGGTCTGGTTAGTTTTTACATGAATTTCAGTGGCATATGTGCACCTCTGACTAACACAATAAGAGGGGATAGAAAAGAGTTCAAATGGACTATGGTGCGAGAAGTTTTTAATTGCTAAAGAAGAAGGTGACAGAACAACCTGTGTTGGTACTTCCAGATTTTAGAAAAGTGTTCCAGGTGGATTGTGATGCTAGTGGCAATGCTATTGGAGCTGTATTAAGCCAAGAAGGTAAGCCTATTGCATATTTTAGTGAAAAATTGATTGATGCAAAAAAGAAGTATTCTATTTATGATCAAGAGTTTTATGCAATAGTTCAGGCCTTAAAGAAATGGAGGCATTATTTATTTCCAAAGGAATTTGTTTTATATACTAATCATCAGGCATTACAGTACTTAAATAGCCAAGGTAAATTGAATCAGAGGCATATGAAGTGGGTAGAGTTCTTGCAGAGCTATACATTTGTGTTGAAGCATAGAAGTGGAAAATCTAATAGGGTTGTAGATGCACTAAGTAGGAGACAATTGATGCTTACAGTAATGCAGGTTGAAGTAGTTGGGTTTGATGAACTCAAGAATTTGTACCCTGAGGATCCTGATTTTGCTGAAGCGTGGAAAGCTTGTAAAGAGCCTGTTGTTGTAGATAGAACTAAGTGGTTAGACTATTTGATTCAGGATGGTATGTTATTCAAGGGCAGTCAATTATGCATTCCAAGGAGTTCCATGAGGGAAAATCTAATTAAGGAGAAACATAGTGGAGGGATGGTAGGACATTTTGGTCGAGATAAGACCATTGCCATTCTTAGAGAACATTATTTTTGGCCTCAAATTTCATAGGATGTGAAAAATTTGTACAGAGTTGTCAGATTTGTCAGGTGGCCAAGGGATTTAGTCACAATACTGGACTATATCAGCCATTGCCTGTTCCATCAAAGCCATGGGAGGACATAAGTATGGATTTTGTTCTTGGATTGTCAAGGACACAAAGGGGTAATGACTCAATATTTGTGGTGGTTGATAGGTTCTCCAAAATGGCACATTTCATTCCATGCCACAAAACTCATGATGCTATCCATATTGCAGACTTGTTTTTCAGAGAGGTGGTAAGACTACATGGCCTCCCAAGGCGTATAATTTCTGACAGAGATACTAAATTTGTGGGGTATTTCTAGTGGACATTGTGGAAGAAGTTGAGAATAGACTTGAAATTTAGTTCCACACATCACCCGCAGACTGGCGGCCAAATAGAAGTGGTAAATAGAAGTCTGGGCAATTTGCTGAGATGTTTAGTTGGGGATAAGCCCAAGGGATGGGATTTGATTCTACCACAAGAAGAATTTTCTTACAATAACTCTGTAAATAGGAGTACAAGTAAATCACCATTCCAAATTGTATATGGAAGTAGCCCAAGGACTATACCAGAATTGAGGAAGATAGAGCAAGGGGAGAGGACAAGTGTTGAAGCTGAAAAATTTGCTAAACATATCAAGCGTCTACATGAGGAGGTTCAGGCACACATTACCAAGATGAATCAAGAGTATAAAGCTAGGGTTGATCAAAGCTGAAGACATAAGGAATTCCAAGTAGGGGATCTAGTCATGGTACACTTATGAAAAGAAAGATTTCCAGCCGGTACTTACAACAAGCTAAAAATGAAGAAATTTGGCCCCTGCAAAATTTTGAAAAAACATGACTCATGAAATGCATATGAAGTAGATTTTCCAAATGGAATTCACATTTCTCCTATTTTCAACATTGCAGACTTAACAGAGTATCATGATGATGGTGCAGATGAGGAGCTGATGTTAGAACCATGTCCAATTCCTACTTCTAAGAAGGAGGAGAGAGAAGACATTCTAGATCATTGTGTGGATAGGAGTACCAAAAATAGGTAGTATGAAGAGTATTTGGTCAAGTGGAAAGGACGACTGATAGAGGACTCAACTTGGATTTCAGTAGCTGAAGTTTCCCATTTGGGATTTCCTCTACCATTCATAAAGTGACAGGGTCACTTTTCAATCTACCCTGGGTGTCTAATGCAGGAGCATCCAGAGGTATAAGGGCAATCCTATGTCAACCAAAAAAATGTACTTAGACTTAGTTTCTGTTTCATGTGTTTTCATTTCTAGATACCCATTTGGGTCAAATAAAGGTTCCAACTCTCACAGTTCCACTATCAGTGTTCTAGGATAGAGTATTTGAACACCTTGGGATATGTGTAAATGCCAAAAAAATAGATGTATGTAATTGAGCCATCATTTTGGTGAACTAGAAGGTTTAAATTGGTTGGATGAATGTAATTGTAATTTAGAGCATTCCAGAAAAAGAATTAGGTCAAAAGGCCCCACAGTTTGAAAGTTATCGCAATTTTTCAATTTTTGGAGACCTCCTAAGAATGCTTCAAAGTTAACTTAGGGGCATTAAATGACCTTGAACATGGCCAAAAAATGTGGGATGAGCAAAGCTTGTCCATAGGGCTATAGAGCGCTTCGAGAGCTTTCCAGAAATGTAAACGGTTTGTCAATTAGAGCTATGGTTCAAAAGTTATGCCTCCGGGAAGTTCAGTTATCATCTCTGGATTCTTCTAATTTTGTGCTGACTTCTAATGCAGCTTCTAAAGCCTTCTATTTGGTCGGTGGATGCCAACTAGCACTTTCTAGAATGTATTCCTAATCCTTAACCCTCCGGGGTCTATTTAAGAACATTTCTGGCATTGTAAATGGCAGTTCGAAGTGGAATTTGAGAGGAGGTACTGAAAGGAGAAATTATCTCCATATTTATGCTATTGTAAGCCCATAGGGAATGTTTTGAAGTCTATTTTCTTTGTACTAAATGTATTAGCTTATTTACAAAGTTAATAAAATTTCCCTTTCCTGTTCTGTCCATTCTGTGCTTTGAATGTGTCCCCATCACTTTCTTTTCCATCTATATACATACATCTATACAATTTTCCTTACCTTTCTCTCCCCCTTTGAAATCAATGACAAAGATGCCAAAACTCTCTTACAAGTCAAAATTGTATTACCTCTGATTCATGCCAAACTTGAGATTCTAGATATGCAATCTGCAAGGCTTTTCTTCAAGCCCTCAAACTATTTCTTCCAGGTGTACCTTATTGCCTTTGATATATTGAGAAATGCACATAAGCCATAGGATGCCACATCAACTACATTCAAGTCTATATATACAATCCTATCATAAAATGTCTTAGTTGCAAGACATTCCTCAATATTTTTTTGCACTTGATTTCTAGTGTGAGATGTTCTCTTAGAAAAGAGAACCTCTTAATCACTCTCTCTGTTTTTTCAGCTCAATGATTCTAATATCATCATGTACATGTGCAATCTCTACCTCTAAATCCTCAATGTTTTTAGTAGATTGCTGCAATCTAGATGTCAAAACTTGTAGCTCATATAACTTAGCATTGAAGTCACCATTTATATCCTTTATGTAACTGTATGACAAGGTGATTTGTCCATATAATTTTTTTCCTTGTTCTAAACATCTTCTCAGCTCCTTGATGCAAGCATTAAGTGATTTTGGGTCATTCTTCATATTTATGCATATAGTTTTAAATAACTATGAATTATGCTTGATTTGTGCTCGACTAGCTACTTCCTCAACTAACTGAGTATGTTCATTGTCAAATATACATATAAATTTTACTACTCTTTCCTAAGGGTCAATATATGTTATCCTAATAGATAAAACTTCTTCTAACTTGTCTAAAACCTTTCTTAATGTTCTTTCGAAGCTTTTGACCTTTTTGTTCCTTTTAAATAACTTACTCAAAGTTAAAGTCAAACCTTGTTGATCATCATCATCAGTTAAGTTTTCAAGTGTTGATACCAAGGTCATCTTCCCTTTCTTCTTCTTGTTATCTTCTTCTTCTTCTTCTTTCCTTTGTTCCTTTTCTACTTTCTTCCTTTCTTCCTCAATTTTCTTCTTTTCTTTCTCCTTTTATCTTCATCTTCTTTCTTCTTCTTATTTTCCTCTTATTTTCTCTTTTTCTCCTCAAATTTTAATTTTATCTTTTCTTTTTCCTTCTTCCTTTTCTTTTCCTCTTCTTCATTCTTAGAGTTGGTATAGCTCACCAAATTGCCAACATTAGTATCATAAAATTTGAATGGATTCTCTGTAGTGTTTAAAGTGATCCTTGTACTTTCTACTTGCATGGTATTAGTTCTAATGGAAACTTGCAGAGTTGACTCTGTCATCAAGTTATCTATTTTTTTTCTCCACCTCTAATGTAGATATTGTAGTCTTTTTCTTCTCTTCTATTGCAATATTTGTAGGTGTTTTCTTTACTTAAGGCATACAGATTGCCCCCCCTAAATCTCTTCTAGGCTATGGAATACTAGATGTGGAGGTCATGAATTTTAAAATTACTGACTTTGTCTTCTTTTTCACTTCCTCATAATTACTACCCATTAACAAAATTTATCTCTTCCTATTCCTTAGCAAGGGTTCAATAACCTTCATTATCCTTTCCATGTCATCATCACTATTTACATCACCCAATTTACTTATTTGATTCTATATAATACCTCTATCCTCATCTACTACTCTTCTCTTTCTATTAACCAATCTATTATACAAGTCTTGTAGAATATCCTTCTATATGTCCTCAAACATTTTATTTTCTAGAATCATATGTCTAATTACAAAATTCTCTAGTTGTAATCTATCCATATTGCTATATAAATTATAATTACTATTAGCAATTATTTGTACATCCATATTTTATACTTTGGGTTTCCAATATCATCTTGGCATAACCTTCAATTAAGTCTCCACTCATCTCATAACCCATATGGTCAATACATTTTACTCTTGGTTCTATTGCTTCTATACATGTGACGTCAGATTCTCCCATAAAAAAATGTCATTCTTGTATTTCTCAACTAAAGTAGGTGGAATAATAAATCTCTATTTCATTATAGACTAAAATATTTTGATCATTCTGGTCATATAATCTACCATTCTTACCTCAGATTGTTTCTTGTAGTAACGAGTTACTATGCCCATTGTACATTTATCACTATCCCATTCTTTGTTTGACATACTAGAAAAGCTTCTAACTAGTTGAAAAAATAGATGTGTCAATAAGGATTCATATCTAAACACTACATTCTTTTTCTTCTTTAACTTCTCAATGTTGTCCAGTAACTACTACTTAATTTTTTTACAAATATTTACCTTCTCCTTCTTGATTGTCATCAGATAGGCTACATGGATGAATCCAAAAGGCACAAAGTTCACTCTAGAACTATGATTAATTTTATATCCAATGATTTTTCTAATTACTCGAACATCACTTTATTTTATCAAATCAATCCTCATGTTCCTACCACTAGACTTGGCCTTCAAGTTTGTCTCTACTAGCTTCTTCATATTTTTTTGATTAATTGGGTTACAACCTTCATTACTTAGTCTAGGAAGCTTATGGATCAAGTCGTTACCACAATGATATTTCCTACCCAAAACATTACTTCATGAGTTCTGTTTAGAATTATCCTACTCCACTCATGATTATCAAAACCTATGTAGAATGTATGCTTCACAGTGGTTAAACCACTCAAATGTTCAAACCCTTGTTTAAGACTTAGGTTTATTGCATACTAGGTCTAGATCCTTGTGGATATCATTGTCTCCAATGCTCTCAAATTTTCAATAGATATAAGATCTTATATCTTCTACGTGTAACACATTCTATGGAACTTGAGAAAATGTTCCTAAGGGATCATCTTCTAATGACACATAAGGATGCTTCTTGAAATTGTATCTAGGATGCTCACTCACATTAAAAACTTTTGGATTTATCATTGTATAGATTAAATCTTCAAAAATATGACTCCACTTATGATAAATACCCAATTTTTGCATATTTAGGGCTTCTTCTTGCTCGCACACAAAAAATCTTTTAAATAAAATCACTCGAAAGCACTTCCTTAAATCTTACATGTTTGAATGATACTCAATCAATCAATTTCAAACCTTAAATTGCCTCTAATTCATTTCAAGATTAGTTGTGTAAATATGCAATCACCAAAAAGTTCTTTCTTATAACTAGACAACTTAATTTCTTTTGCGCACTCACATATGACTTCCAAATGATCCATGTTCTTAACTAGTACTTCTCAACATCATGTTATACCTCATACTAACTATACAAAGCTAAGCTCACTCTTTGTCATCATTTTTTCCTTTCTAATGTTTAATCTCTTATCCAAATTACTTAATTCAAGTAAGAAGAATCAAATACAATTATTGAATTCAATTTTCTTTCAGGTGCTTCAAATGATTGTTCTTCCATTACTACATGTGAACTAGATGGATCTTTGGATTTGATAAATAACTCTTTGAATTATTTTACATGTTCCTTTAAGCTTTTTTTCTGACTATCATTGCTACTATTTGTCCATCTGACATTTCTGTTCATGTTCCTTCTACAATTTGATTCCTATTGATGTTCCTCATAGCCATTCTACATAATCTCGCTATATAACCAAATTTGTTACACAAATATCACACTATTGTATTGCTTCCAAATCTAGGTCCAGGCTAGTTTACACGTACTTTGCAATTTTTGGATATGTGTCCAAATTTGTTACACTTGTAAAATACAATATTGTTCCTTGCTCCATTATTTCCTTCTTCAGATCTTCTTCTTGTAGGGTTAGTAACTCTAAACATTCTACCATTGTTATTGCTATTATCAAACTTTGGTTTCTTACAATCAACTGCTTAATGAACCAAACTATGATAAATATAACAATAAAAATAAGTAGCATGTTTAAAAGAATTACCTATGTAGTCCCTTTTGATATGACCAATTTAATCACATGCATAACATCTACCTATGTATTCATATCTCTCTTCTTTAGGTGACTCACTTTTCTTAGATTGCTTAGGTTAATTAGTTTGTTTAGGTTGATTAAATTGTTCAATTTCCTTGGGTGCAATATTAGATTGATTTGTGTCAACCTTGTTAAGGTTTTATTTCTTTTGAATAGGCTAATGAAATTTAGGACTAGGTTCCTTTCTAGCTTCAAATTTCTTAGTTGAATTTTCTCCCATAAAACATCGAAGATCAATCTTATCATAAGAAGGTCTCTAAAAATACATTTGCTCATCAATTTTCTAACTACTAGAATATAAATTCTCTAATTGTTGCTTAGTCTGGTTTATCTCTCCTTTCACAATAGTGTTGTACTTCTCAAGTTTTGCATACTACAACTTGGTGGATTCAAGCTCATATGTAAATTTTGTAAGATGGGATCTTAGATCTACATTATCAAATTTTAGAATTGACTCAATTTTACTATCATCTTCCTTCAAGCTCAATTTTAAACCAATAATCTTCAGTTCACGCTTGAGGATCTCATTTTCTTTCTTCAATCTTGAAACTTCATCACTATCCTTAATTTAATCTTTAGTCTCCTTTATCAAATTGAGATGATCAATCTTGTCTTTCATCTTTCCTATGTATTCTTTTTCATCTTCATATCTTTCTCTAAAGTTATCCCTTTCTTTAGTTAGAATATCATTTTTCTCAAGAGATTGTTCTAGGTTCTTCTATAACTATTCCATATCCATAGAGATCTTACTCAAGCTATTAAGCCTCTTTTGAGTAACTACGCTCTTGTACCAATTTTTAGAAATAGGGAATACTAAGAGGTGGGAGAGTGAATCAATATTCTACAAACTTTAGCACAAACTGGATAATATTAATTACCTTATAACTTGCATATGAAAGTAAACTAATTATGTTGAATAGTAAACATACCCATGCAATAACAGAACTCATAACACCATATTTTGTTCACTAGGGAAACCCTAGCCAAGATAAAACCTTGATGGGGTTGTACCCACAAAATGATCCACTAATCAAAAGTATTTGGTTAAAGATATTGACACTGTTAGGAGTCTATTACATCTGTATAGTGTCTTAGTCCTTGTTAGAGGACATAAACCTTTTTAGGAGCCTCAACCCTATTAAGAGTTGTTATATAAAATAAAAAATGTATGCAAGATGATCCCATTACCCAAACATGCAATATACAATGAAGTTCCTCAATACAAAGAGATAGATACAAAAATCTCTTTCGCAGTGCTACTAATATCTTCAATATCCGATATTTGCCTTTTGTTGCTCTATACAAAACTTTGTCTCAGTTCATAATACCTCTAATCATACATCAAAATTTGCATATCACATTTCACGTATACATCACTTATTCATTACATCAACTTCGCATTCCAAAATTTATTTCATACCTTTTCAATTACAATATTATTGTCTAGTCAGTCTCTATGCTTTATAAAATACTATATCCTGCATGTATATTGCCATAACTAGTAATCTACTCATAAGTTTGTCTATATAGTTTGTACTAATTTGTTATCTGACATACATCATCATAGTAGTTTTTACCACCTTCCCTTAAGTGCACACAAGCTAATATAACTTATGTGAAGTTCATCAACCAAAACTCTATCTGTCCTATTCGATAATTTGTATGATACCTAGATAATTTTCTAAGTATTAATGTTGTAACTTAATCAAAAAAGTTTTACATCATCATACTAAAGATATGTTTCCATAAATGACAACATCCAATGTCTTCCTTGGCCAAATTTCCAACACTTTCTTGCATTCTTCTTCATTATTTTTTGCAATTTCATCAACTCTAACATTTGCATTTTCCACAATTTTGTTAGTGTTAGAATTCAAATATTTGTAGGTATTTCTTTTAGTGGAATATCCTAGAAATATTCCATCATCACTTTTTGCATCAACTTTTCCCTTTCTTACATCTTTCAATATATAACACTTGCTTCCAAAAACTTTGAAATAAGTCACATTAGGTGCATAGCCATACCAAAGTTCAAAAGGTATTTTGTTTGTACCTTTCTTCAATTGAACTCAGTTTAGACTATAGACTAAAATACTTAAAAATTCTCTCCAATATTTTGTGAAATATTTTTCTCCATGGTCAGTGTCCTTTCATAGTCCATGATTGATCTATTCTGTCTTTTAGCTATATTATTATGTGTTTGTGTCCTAGGTGCACTCATTTGTCTCTTAATTCCTTTATCATTGCAAAATATGTTGAACTTATCTGATATGAATTCACCTCCTCAATCTAATGTCAATCACTGCACACTCTTTCATGTTTCCTTTTTAACTCTATCCAAATACCACTTAAAGATTTAAAATGCATCATATTTTTCTTTAATAAAAATCACAGTCATCATTCTAGAAAATTGATTAACAAAAAAAATGAGATATTTGTCACCATAATAGATTTGCACTCAATAGGAAAACATAAACAGTATGAATCAACTCCAAAATATCATCAGAAGAATAGGTTTTTCTCTTGAAACTATACTTTGTCAACCCATTTGACATTTTTTGTACATCACTTTATTAGGTTTTCTTAATCTTGGTAACCCTCTTACTCTTTTCATAGTACTAATGCTTACCAAATTATCAAAGTTCACATGACATAGCCTCTTATGCCATAACCAATTATCTTCAAATTGTGCAAATAGAAAAGTATCTTTAGATAGATCTAGATAGAACAAGTTACATATTGTTTTCTCACCACTTCCAATTAGTTCACCTATACCATAATAGATCTTTACCTTTTTATTTTAGAATTCAACTCAACAGCTTGAATTGATCAACTGTGTCACACCCAACAAGTTATATTTTCAAACCATCAACCAATGTGCATTATCACGTCTATTTTTATCATTAAGTATAATTGATCCTTTACATTTCAGATAATATGGTGCATCATTTCCAAGCTTAATTTTAGTTCCATTATGATGTCTAGCTTCTCAATCTTACTTGTATCACTAGTCATATGAGTGAGCAACCACTATCAATTATCCATTTATCTTTCTTAATCCTATGCAAAATTTATGTAATTTTATCATTTTCATAAAATTCATCTTGCATTGCAACATAATTAACTTCTTCATCATGACCATTAGAATCACTATCAGAACCATCTCCTTTAGCAATGTAGCAAGATTTCTTACCTTTATCTTTGTAGTATTTTTTACCTTGACAGTCTCTATTGTCTCTCCTTCCTCGATATTGTTTTTTGTTCATTTCATCCTTATCCTCTTTTTTAGGAGACCTTGCAGCAATATGACCAACTATATTACATGTAAAACAAATTATAGGGACTTTCTTTGTATTGCCTTTTCCTCTTCTTAGTCTTTTGGCCAATAATACTTCAAGTTCATCGATATCATCATCTAACTCACTATCACTTTCCACATGTTTACTCTTCTTCTTTATTCTAGATCCATCAAGGGTTAGTTGAGCTTTAAAAGAATATTCAATAATTATCAAAATTTGACAATTCAAATGTAGTGGGTCTACCAATTAGACTATCTAAGGTTAGATCATTACTAGGTGTATATCTTAGATCTTGAATTGCAGATACTCTAATTGCATAGATAAGAAGTAAATTACTCAATGCCTTACTTATCACAGTCTCATTAGATATGATGCCTCCAAATCCCTTAATAGAATTCACCACCTCTTTGATTCGGCCACAATATTGTGCAATAGTCTAATCTTTTTTCATTCTCATGTCATCAAACTTACCTCTCAAGCTTTCTACTTTACCTCTCAACACATTTATGTCTCCTCCATAGATTTGTGCCAACTTGTCCCATATTTTCTTTGTAGTATTGAAATCCTTTACATTATCAAATTCAACATAACTTAGGGTTTCTGCTAGTTCTATCATTCATTTGGCTGTGCTCCTACTCCTCTTTCATTTTTTCAATTATCACAGGTCTAGGTACCTCAATGTATTCATTGTCCAAGTAGTATGATCTAGAATCTCCAATACTAGATAAATGCAATCTCATCAAACATTGTCATGCTATGAAGTTCTCCTTGCTTATCTTGGGTATCTCTCTCTCTTCTACATCTTGATCTTTGGCTATAAGTCCCTCTAATATTTCCTTACAAGAACCACAATTCTAATACCAATTGTTAGAATAATTAGAATAACTGGTGGGGGGATCCATTATCCTTGGGTCTAGATGTAGTAATTCAACTTTTAACATCTTCAAATAATTCATAAATCCACTCAGTCGATATAGAATCTTAATAGTAAATCAACTTATTCACATAGTTTCTCAACTCTCTATTTTAGTGTATGCTGACTAATAGTAGCATAAAATAGTAAATAACATGTAAAAAAAATTCATACATACATAACACTTTTACACTCATATTTAATGTGGAAACCAAATCTGGGATAACCAACAAGTAACATGCTACTAATTTTTCATGCTTTTGAATTAAGCTCAATTAAGAGCCAACTGAGTTAAAGTTTACCAAACACACTGTTAGGTGTTTTCCTATTAAAGGATTTAATCACCCTATCAAGAGTGTCTTGATTAGAGGACTTTTATCATTCCATTAGAATGTCACCTTGTTTTAAAGATTTAAAAAATAGCATTTAGGTCAACCTTGATCAAAGTATTTTGACTTTTACAATGGTTAGAAAGTAACAAAATTTCTTATCTATAAAACACAACTCACTTTGCAAGTTCATATCTCCATTCAACTCATTTTCTAGTTCATTGACTAGCCTCCACTATCATCTCCATCACTGAGCTTCTTGGCATCCCTTCAAGAAATCACACTTCACTAATCTTCACACTTCTCCTTTACTACTCTATTCTTCACAGGTTCTCCTTAAAATCACCAATCAACAAAAAATCAACCTTAGAAGACATCTCTTATGTCTCGTTAAATAGACAAGCTTGATTTTTTTATGCTTAAACACATCCATAGATCTTAGGGTTAGGTTAGATTCATCAAATCCTTTCATCATTGTGTTCTCCTTCTCCTTTCCAAAAAATTCTCATCAAATCCTTGCCATAGACTAGTTAAAAAACTCTCATCATTTATTAAACATGATAACTCGCCAATCCTTATCATAAAAAAGCTTCAAAAAATACAAAAATACAACTCTGTTATCCTAAGATCTCAAGTATTTTATAAACTATCAACTTGTTATCCCTTGGCAATCACTAAGTTCTTCTACTCAGTCATTATTGTGTAGCTCAATTATTACTATCCTTTATTTCTCAACATTCACTATCATACTTAGTTGTTACCAATTCGTGGTCAATACTAACATTTCCTTCATCAACTTTCTCAGCCATAACTATCTCTTGACATATACTATTTTTTCAGCTTCTTCTTAAGTTCCTTAAGCTTATGTTTCATTTTCTTCATTGACTGGACAACATTGGTAGTCAGTCAAGCTTAGAGTTTTACTCAAGTTCTTTTCCTTTCTCTCATACATCAATTCAATTGTCTTGTTGTACTTCATGTAATGATTTAGAAAAACATTATGTTTTCAATGACCAATTTATCAAGTGTCCATTTTAATTCCATGATACTTAACTTCTCTTCTCAATAACTTGAATAACTCACATCGCTTCTCCTCTTTTAAGATTCTCTTCATCAATCAAATGATATGGTACTCTACATTTTTGGTAAATGTCTTTATAAGTAGGATTCAACAACAATGATAACATAACAATTGTTCCAATTGTAGTTTCCACTAGTGTGGCGGTTGCAAATTATCAACAATTCAATTATTCCAAGCTAAGGAAACCCAATATGATAGAATCATCATAAAAAAGTGAAATAATCTTCTCTTACTTTAGCTTTTCATCTCCCTCTTATATTATATTCTCACTAGACAGTGGTGGAAAATTATAATGGCCAATATTTAAACCCTTATGTAAATCACCAATTTACATCACCCCTAACTTAGCCTATCCTGATATCCATTTGTATTTCCAAAGTAAACACCTACTTCATAATCCCAACCATGTTCCCTAGATGAAATTATAATCACCTAAAAAATGGCCAACTAGACTATTATCCCCTTTCTCAGCATTTTGGCTAAATTAATTAATCATTTCTCTAAGCCAAATTGCTAAAAATTAGTTAATTTGATTTTAACCTATAGTTTGACTATATTATCCTAAGTCCATATTTTATTAAAAGTACATGTCCCCTTTTAATTAAATAAACAACCCCATTCTTCTAACCCACTCAATGTGCACACATAAAGTCCTTTTCCTATTTTCAAATTAAAATAAAATGATTTTGTCTCACATGAAAATTCAACTCTTGTTCATTGGTTGACTTGCTCTTGTAAATGGAATATTCCAAAAGTAAATCCCCACCCTTGATCTTGATCTCAACCGTTTGTACACCTTTAAAAGATAGAGCTCTCTCCTTCTCAAAGGATCCATCTTTTTTATTATTTTTATGCTACATGTTTCTTGACATATTTCTTGGAACTTTGTTGAGAACTTCTCACCTCTTGTCTAAATTATCTCATCACCACTCTCATATTGTCTTAGAATCATTTAAAAATAGATTAGTTTCTTTTGGAATAGCTTAAAACATCTAGTTTAATTAGCATGGCTTGGAAACATTATCATATTTTTAGAATAGTTGAATTGCGCATCTCATTATATCTTAAATGATTTCTTGCATTGCATGCTTGAGAACTACTTTGGACACTTACATTCTTGTTATTGTCGAAGGAATCACCCATTGCATGGTTTACTAGCAAGAGATGTATCTCTAAGTCTCATTTGAGAGCTCATTTCATGCTTACTTCATGCACCTTACACTCCATGAATAGGGAGCTCTAAGATGCCATTCAAACAATTATAACTCATGGTATACCTTAGATAGAATGGTTTAGAGGAGTGCACTTTCTTAGTGTATAGAAATATGATGCATGAGTATTGCAGAGACTTCCATTCAACATGCTAGCATCTTTGAATCTAAAAAGATCTAGGTTGTTGTTAAGTTATTATGAATAACCAACCTATATTAGTAACACCCAAATCCTCTATCAATTTATGTGAGATTTGACATGCATACAATCTATATACTTCTTTTTCATTCATTTAAACTTATTGGACCTTCTACACATCTTATTTATGCATTCTAAATGTTTATTCTAACATATACTTGTAGGTTATTGAGCTTCTCACTTCATTTCCAAGTTATTTCTCAAAATTTTAGAGGTGTTTAAGATTTCAAGATCATGATGCCACTCACATATCATCTTTAATATTTCCATTTGGGATCCTATCTCATTGAGGTGAGTTTCTCTACTTTACTTCATTATTTTCTTGCTAGTATTTAGAAAATAAAATCTATCTCTTGTAATACCATTGTTTTTCATTTTTAGATCTATGTCTACTAAGATACTATAGAAGTGGGAATAGAGAAAGAGGGGATTGATTTAGGAAATTCTCCAAATAGCCCCAATGTATTTCTTTTTTATGTGTGTGTAGGTTTTATAAAGGAACAAGTTCAATAAGTTACTTCATCAAACTTTGAATATGACATTTATCTCCTCTTTCTTTTTAATTTCTATCAACAAGTGGTATATATGTTGTTATGCTCTTTTATTCCTTTTTATTTTCCATATTAATTTAGTATTTCATTAGTTTTTTGCTTTGTTTTTTGGGCATACTCTCTATACTCTATTCATGTAGGACTTGCATGTGTTGCTTTGGCATCCCTTGCCTAGGTTTCCATCCATGAATCATATCGATGTCCAAGGGAGTTAACTCAAATACACTAGTTATTGACATTTCAGTCAAGTTTGTTTATTAGTGACACACACACACACACACTTATTTAGATAGTAAGTATCTACCAAGCTTATTATATAGTTAACAATGTTAACCAAGTATTTTAGAATCTATTGAGCTCTATAGTTGCTATCAAGTATCAGGAACAATATTTAGTTTGTGTCGAGCAGTTTCTACAGGTTGTGATTATCAGTGTAAACTGAGCTTCTTAATGATTACTAAGTTTCTTAGTGCAAACTGAGTTATAAAATGGTTACCAAGTTCACAGTTTTAGTGATGTGAATTGAGTATTGACCGAGACACTCAATGTCAACCAAGCGATTCAGTTTATACCAAGCTCATAGTAATAGCATTGATCAAGCTATGCAATGTGAATCAAGTGATTCAATTTATATGCCAAGTTTTGTAGTATTTACCAAGTCATCAGTGTAGACTGAGTTTAGACTACTTGGAAGTGATCAGTATGGACCGAGTTTCTACATCTACTGAGTGCATGATGATGCTGAGCATTGACAGTAGATGTCGAGTATTAGAACCTCACTGAGTTAGTCTTCAGAACCTAAACTTATAGTTGGACCGACTTTGTGTATTTTGTGTAAACTTGTATTGTAGTCGACTTTGTTGATTTGTAAATTGGATTGATATATATGTAATGTATTGTATCGCACTCAAAAAAAGAAATACATGACATGAATATGATGCGAATTTAATAAGAGAAGAAGTGTGAAGTAAAAAAAAAAGCTACAACAATATAAGGAGCAACAAATATTTATCTATCACAGCAAGGTGATCATTACACTCAAAGGAATTTCATTTAGCAAACCAAGTTGTAGATTAGATATCAACCACTATTTCATCCTAATAGGTGGATCAATTAAATCCTTTCACAAGGTAGACTTAATAGTCATTTGTAAATCTCTTTACCGAGTGCATACTTCATTATATGTTTGTAAATCCTTTTGCAAGGTTGACCTAGTAGTCCTTATTGCTCCTAATAGGGAATATCATTATAGGTGATCATTGTAAGCTTTAACATGCCAAATTTATATTGTAGTACTAAAGCTTGTGGGTATCATCCCCACCCTAGTTTTACTTTCTATTTGGAAGGTTTCTAGGTCACCATATTGCATGTCAAAGTGTTATGAATGTTTTAATGCTTTCATCTTTTCATGCATGTAATTAGATTAGAATACACATGAAGGATTAACTAATAAATATAGATTAAGTTTTATAAGTTACTAATTCACCCCTCCCCTCTTAGTAACTTAGCTTATCATATATTTCCAATACTAGTATCTATCATATATATATTTAGCTCCTTTTTCCTAGTAGTCTAAACATTTTTGTCAATTAATTTACTTCATATATCATATTTTGGAATATTTAGTGTTTATTTTAGATAAAGTACTCAAATTTTAACACTCAAGAACAATAAATAAATTATCCCACAACAAACCAGATTTGATCTCCCTAGATCTACATGCTAGTTGAGTGAAGTGGAACAAAAGGTTCACCCCCTTGAGATTTTAACTAGTCTCTAGGTTGATTCACTTTTTCCTTCTCTACTAAAATGTAATACAATTGATAAAGTTATGTTAAAATAAACTAAATTAAAAATGAATCATGATAAATGTGTGTTCATACATCTTTATATTTTTTATATGTGCAAAACTAGGTTCTAGCCTAAGATTGTAAACTAAGATCCATTTCCAAACTCTTTCATTGGAGTTCAATTTGTTAAGCCCATCCTCAACCCCATGGGAGAGTTAGGCACCAATGTTTTATTATTACCTTTTAAATTTTAGTTCGAGTGCAATGATGAAGAAAATAAATAATAAAAGAAGTGGGTGAAAGGATTCAGATTTTAATATAATTAATGTAAACATAAATATATAGAACAATAAATAAGAATGTAAATGTAAACCTAGAAATCAAATTTAGATAGAAACCTTTCATTGAAATTTGGACCTAGATATGTGAATTTATAGGTTGAGGCATCTTAGGCACAAAGTATTGTTAATGAATTTAATATTTAAATTTTGGATCATGGTTATTTGTAAATCATTTTACTAAATGTTAAACAAAGAATTATTGGTCTATGAAGTGAGACTCCATAGGTTACTTGTTTTCATCTATTCAAAGAACTCCATGTTGTTGTCTATTCTTTATAATGCCATAAATTTGTATTCTTGTATCTAGAAGCTAGACACAAAAAGGAGGGAAATGTATTGTGTTGTATAGGTCTATCCCAAGTTAAAATCTAGGTAGGTATCAAGCTACAATACAACTATTATGATTATAAAATAGACATTACACCTAGTAGGGTAGAAGCTAAATTTGAAATGAAATATTGAATTGACAAGTTTATACATTTGGGTTAATAATTAGTGATGGAATGCTTTTCAGATAATATCTCTAAGTTTTGATATAATAACATTACAAATAATCATAAAATGCATCATGTAAAGCATATTTGAGGATTTAGGATGGTTGATGTTGCTTGTACTCATATATAATCTTAACTAAGGAATAATTTCTTTTAAAAGTGAACTTGTGAGTTATTGAAATAAATTAGACATGGCACCCTTATATAGGGTTCTTAAGATATATCCACATCTAGGTCAACTTATAATGATCATTCTAAAATATTGGTGATCTCATCACAAATAGAAAGAACCAATACACTAATATGTCCAAAATTGGGTTTTTATTCAGGAGTGGGGAGACTATGGTGTAGGTGTTAACATGTGAAGTTGATGTTGTTCATGTTATAAAAATTATTGATGTTAACATATCTTATGCACATTCATGTTGTAGCTATACCAGTTGATGTGTATCAATAACATTAGAATATAAGTAAAGGAGTCCACCAAAGGACACGTCATCCAAGAATATGTCCCCAAGGTTGTAGAAATATTTTAAATCACTAGAACCTCACACCAACATGTTGCTTGATACACTAGGAAATAACATGCCTCAAGAAAGGAAGAAGATAACTCTTCAAGGAAATGGAATCAAGTTTCACAAACATAGAGAAAGGATCTATGAAAGGTCTAGATGAAAGGTCTAAATCAGGTAACCAATTATGTGGAAATAAAGAACATGAAAAATAAGGGTTGTCTTATGAACAATGTAGTGATATAGGAAAACAAGAAATATTTTTGGTTGATGCAAGATTTCCCAAGATCCCAAGATGCTCATGCATCACCACTAAAACACAAGGTGATCCCCCTCAAAATTTATCCTCTTGTTTATTTACCACCTTCCATATAGATTGAAATGGGGAGTAGGTGATATGCTTGATTAGCTCCTCTTTTGTGGTGACTCTTTTGTGTTTGCCTAGTATAATGTGGTTCCCCATTATGCACTTCTTTTAGATTTGATTTGTATAAATGACCCCTTATTCTCTAATTGTATGATATGATAAAGGAATTGATCTATCATGGTATTCAACTATTTCTATCTCTTTTTATTCTATATGTTGTATAAACATTTTTTCATGTATACACTATTGTTTATAAATGGGTTTTTATGTTGTTTAATTTTAAATGACATAAAAAAGAACCTACCATTCTTTTTGGTATTCATAATGCGTACCTAAAAATAATATCCTATTTTAATCTCTTATGAGATCTTCCTCTATTGTTATTTTAGTTTTTCTACCTTTGGAAGATGATGGAAATTCATTTTGATATAATTTTGATAAACATGAGTAATCATATTATCATATTAACCCCAAAGTTGGTAGATTTATTTTTTGGTTTATCTTATCATGTTCTTTTATTTCCCTTCGTTTGTCCTTTCTTAGGGGAATCTCGTAGCGGACAATCTTATACTTGGTGAATTTATATTTCATTAAAGTAATTTCTCCTATTAATGTTTTTGCAATTACTTTAACATGGGGTCATACATTCTACTCTTTGTTTTAAATTTTGCAAAACCATACAATGATTTAGTTCGATATATTATGTATATGATTAAGGGAAAATATTTTCATTAGGTTTATTGTTTCATTATCAATCCTTATGCATTATTTAGTATATCCTAAGACTGACACTTCTTTCAATTAGTCCTTAGACTAGCCTATTTTGTAGAACCCTTAATGGATACATAGTTTTCTTAAGGACCAATCTCCCTATTTGGATGGATTGAATAATATGCATAGAATTCTATACAATTAATTCCATCATTTGTGGTATTCCTTTTTCTTTTTATTATCACCCATAGCAAGGTAATACCTTACTAGTCTAGTTGATGATCTCTCTCTCTCTCTCTCTCTCTCTCTCTCTCTCTCTCTCTCTCTCTCTCTCTCTCTCTCTCTCTCTCTCTCTCTCTCTCTCTCTCTCTCTCTCTCTCTCTCTCCTTTTATCATGGTTTTACATTCTACTAGCACTTAATTCATTTAGGGGTTTGGTGTCTCCTTCCCTACTTTACCATGATTATTAGGTTGTCTCATACTCCCACTAAAGTAGGGGGTTAGATTCAACATCATAAAAAGCTAGCACCCATATTTGAATGCTTAATAAGGCCCTATTTTGAAAATTTTGATATTTCATGTATTATGTATGACCAAGATACTATTCATCCCTTGATTCAACATCTTCCTTATTTTTGTGAACCCCATTGAATTTTTGATGTGTTTTCCTAGGTAGATAATTCCTGGGGTTCTATCTTCCTAATAATGCAATTCCCTAGACATTGTGTTCCATTAGGTTTAGTCTCGAATTGTAACTAGGGAACCACTACATTATTTAGATGGGATGTTAGATTCCATGGTCATTCTTGCTTAATTTTGAGTCTAAGGAATCGTGAAGAAAATATTCTCCATTGTAAAAAGATTATCTCCGATGACAACCAAGTAGAGGAGTTCTCAATCAAGAAAGAAGATCCTTTTTCCATACACATTAATTCTTCATCTCTATCAAATATTTAATCAAAAATGTCAATATTTAATATCTGACATTCATAGATCCATGCATTTATGATGTAGCAAACAACTTTAACTTCACAATAATGCATAGTTTGAGATAACACACACTTATGCGGCTCAATTATTTTTCCATGCATTACCACATGCTTCTACAATTCACTACAAACTATTAAATAACCAAAAAACTCTAAACCTCAAAATTCCCCTTTTCGAAAAATTTTCACAAATCACAAATTTTTCCATTTAAGGTAATTTTCCTACTAACTTCTAGAAAGATGATTTTTTCCTAAAGATACATTTTAGCTAGAGAAGAAGAATTGAAAATTAACCTTTGAGATTAGAAGTATTATTTCTAAGTTATTACAAACAAAAATTTCTAAAAAAAGAAGAAAGAAAAATTAATGCTAATTTTGAAGGTTTGGATGATCTTTCTAGGTCTCAAAAATAAAAATGTATGGTTATTAATAGAAAAAATTGAATTAGAAAATTACTTAGCTCTTCCTCATGAAGTCATTGTATAAATTTCAGCCAAAACCCTCATCTGAGTCAAAACCAATGACTCTCAGAAGTCCTTGCATCAATTTGAGAAGCCATTCTCGATTTCTTTATACATTTAAGGTCAACAACTACAATTAGGTTACATACAACATCTTCATGAATATCTAGAATCTCAAAATACATACATCAAGGTATTTAAAAGGTAGATCTAATATTTATGTTTACATTTTATTTCCTTTATACAATTTAACTTCATTTCAAGATTGATTTCTAAATATAATTTTACCAAGGAAAATCTCATTCCACAACCTTTCCCCCATTTTTCTATGTGCATGAATTTTTTCATAGTTGTTGAAACTCTTCTAGAAAGTCTAGGACCTATTGAGTTAGTTTTTAAAATTTAGGTTGAATCATAGAGGAAATGAAAAAAAATTGCAAATTGTTTTGGAGAATAGAATGCCCACTTCAAATCGCACCATATAAAATTAATTCAAATTTAAACTATAGATTAGTAAACATTTCTTGTTTCTATTTCAATTCATTGAAGGTGTCTACTTGTTTTTTGTCATCCTATATTTCTCAACATTTGTCATTTTTTTCTTATTCAACCTCCTATTTTGCATGATTATATAATCTCCCCTCAAATACATTTCATCTTAATCATTGAATCACTTAGAGTTTGAGTCCTACTTGAGGTCGTTGAGCCATCTTCCTTCTAATTTGTGGAATAAGGAAAAGTTGACAATTACCTTTCTCCCCATGTTTCTTTATGTGTAGAAACCAATAATAAGTTGTATGCTAAAATATTAAATTTTGTACTAACTTGATAAGAGTACAATGTAAAAAACTTTATCATTTTTATTTACAAGAAGATTATTTTTTAACGTGCAAAAACAAAGAGTATCAATAAGAGGGAACTTATCACCAACTAGAATGGATCTGGGACACAAATGCTAGTGTATTTATATTCTCTTCGAGTGTCACTTAATATTATTATGTCTCTATACTTTCATGCTAGAAAAAATGAGAAAATTGTTGGGGATTGTACAGAGTTTTCCCTTAGTCAAATCCTTATTTTTCATCTTTCAAACTCAATGGGATAGATAGACAAGCTAACATATAGAAAACTATAATAAAAGACACAATGTAAAGGGACATGCCACATAAAAAATACTATTATGGATGAAAACCCCCAAAACAATAAATGAAACTAATGTTTACATATCAAATATTAAAGACACGATACAAGAGAGAGTTACCAATAAGTGATATTAAAAGATCTCAACTTGCTATTGGTGTTAACAACTAAAAGTACTTTACCAAATATTCCTTTTGTGTGTGTGTGTGTGTGTGTGCACGAGAGAGAGAGAGAGAGAGAGAGAGAGAGAGAGAGAGAGAGAGAGAGAGAGAGAGAGAGAGAGAGAGAGAGAGAGTCTTGTCAAAAGAATGAAAGTAAAGGATTTTGCTTGGGTGAACATGTAGGAGGAGCAATTAAGGTTTAATTTATACTATGACATATATCGTTTAAAAATAAATTCTTATGTATGCATTTATTTTCCAATATAATTTTACTAATATTCAAACCAATTATAACTATGTGCACTTCTTCATTGCCACCTATGAGGTTTAAATTAGTAAATTTTAAACTTGGGATTTATCATAAATGTTATGTTCTTAATTAAAAAGTTTGAAATTCATACCATCATGAAATTTCCAACAAATACTCTATCCTAATAGTGCAATGCAATGGAAATAGAAATGACATAGTAAAAGATCTAAGGATTTTTCACTTGGTGCAAAGGATAACTTAGCTAATGATGAAATATAATTGATTAATAATTATTAATGATTTTTAATGTAGTGTATTTGGTGGAAATTAGGATTCTACAAAAATCCAAAAGATCAAAGGGAAAATTTCCTTTGTTTACCTTATCCTAGGTGTACAATTTGGAATTTGTGGATTGAAAAATGATCAACGATATCTAGTTATAGGTGTGTTAAGTAGGAAGTAGGATCATGATATAATTTAGATTTTAAAAACATGAGAAAAACCTACACCTATAATTTTTAAATTTAGAAGAAGTGAAAAATTATCCAAGACATGATGCCATAGAGATTGCATTGGTAAACATGTTCATAACCACATTGCCAACTCAAAAAGTAGAAACACAATATATATGGGAATAAATAAAATCAATACACATGTAAAAAAGACAATTCAATGAATGCCTTCCTCTACTATATGAACTCATTGTTAGGTGGTTTTACAAGAAAGCTTAGGTAGTGGAACAACTTATTACACTAACCTTGAGAAGAGGGTTATGCAAAAAAAAAAATCTCATAAATTTACAAAAGCTATAGAAACTTAACAAAAATAAACATGAATATCATGCATACCACAAAATAAGGACTTGGGGAAACCTCTTTCAGGGAAAAGCCCCACTCTCAAAGTCACCCAATATATTATTAAAAATTCAATAACATAATGCAATATACTTGTAAATAAAGATTATTATAGAAGAATCACAATAGAGATACAGAGGTAAATCAACAATTACAAGAGTCTTACACAACCTATACCTCATAAACTTAATATATAAGAGACACAATACAAGAAACTATCAAATGGTATTACAAAACTATGGGCCAAAAACCACTAAAAAAGGGGCATTCATCTTATATTAATCTTAGGTGCCTTATCATGTGTTAAAGCACACATCAACACATGTAACTCTAATTTATATCTCATTTGTGAAACACATTTTTTATTTCTTTTTATAAGAGAAGCAACTTGTAAATGACATAACTTTAAGTTGGGTCTTTGATTGATTAAATGTTTGAAGTGCCAAAAAAAAATCTCATGTGCTTTATCAAGTTATATTACATCAATTTTCAGTCCATTTAAAATCTCCTAATACTTGAAAATAGAATTTGAAATTTGTATTGACAAATTAAAAAAATGGAAACTTTAATGTATTCAAATCATGAGATGACCTTGAGAAGAAAATTTATCAAATTGATTATCTAGCAAATCTATATATTTGAAGAAAATTTTGAACAATTTGTTCTTAATTATAAACTTACTTAAAATAGAAACCTTAAATAAATTTGAAAGGTTGAGAGAAAATTTCCTAAAATATCTCACTTGTCAAATACCTTAAAAAAAAAAGAGATTATCCATGTCATAATACAATTTTTAGGGCTTGTGAGGCCCATAGACTTTAAACACTAATGTGTGGCTTTGGAGAATTTCTTGATCAATTAGTGCTCAAATATAAACTTACTTTATATAGTATTACTAAATAAATGCAAGGTTGAGTTATCATTTTCTTGAAATTCTCCCACTTGTCAAATACCTTGCAAAGAAAAGATATTATTAACATCATAACTTAATTTTTAGGTACCACAAGGTCCATAGACATTGGACATAACCTCAATTTCTCCATGCCCACAACCTTAGTTAACAAATGTAACATTCATTAGATCTACTTCCTTAACAAGCTTTACTCGCACCTTGTTTTATCCCAATACCTAAACATGATCTCTTAATCCAAATGGATTCATTACATGCATGATCAAATTTCATATTTCTAGCTTTAGTAGTGGGAAAAGAAACCACATATCCTATCACTTACTCATCCAACTTATTCCACCACTAAATAAATAAAATACATAAGAACTAATATATTTTCTGTTATTAATATCAGATATCTAGTTTGAATGCACATACGATTGAGTATAAATAGAAATATTGTCTCTTATAAAATTTCTATGAAAAAATAGAGAATACTCTAAGGCACCCTTAACATATCTCAAGAATTTTAACTAAATCTCAATGAACTCTTGCAATTTTTGAAAATAAAATCATGAAAGAACTCACTATTATGTCAATGTCCTATCTAGTATAGACCTTAACATACATTAAACTTTCAAGAGGACTCCAATTTAATTATAGACAAATGTCTTCTATTTATTTTTCTTGTAGTCATGTAAGGAAATTTTATAGTTGAGGATTACATCTTTGCACTAGGATAAATGGACAATAGAGTGACATCTCTATTTGTAAGAATAAAAATAGGACTTATGTAGAAGCACCAATACAAAATTATATAGGTTTGGACTACTTTAAGAATATTATTATAAAATTTTGAAAACATCACCTCATCACAAATATATATTCAAAATCTATGATTATCATCCAAAGAAATTTTGAGTTTTATTAAAAAACAATTAGGTTTAGGAATTTTGAATTCATGAAAGCTTTTTAAAAGTAAATGAAGAATTTTATTTTACAAGAGATCTCTTTAAACCAACTCTCTATTAATATAATAATAATAATAATAACTCTTAACATATATTTTGGTATGGCATAACATTCCAAGTGCTAGTTTTATTTGCATTTCCTTGATTTCTTTAAATCTAGGTGGACTATAAAGGTGTAAATTCTATTGGAATGTGAATTATTCACCTTAGAATCATTTGATGCATTGTAGAGAGTTGAAGAAGAATATTTTATATTATAATTTATTAGTTTTAATGAGTGGAGGAAAGGAAAGACTTGAGAAATATTTTTAATGGTCACTACGCTAAGACTAATGGTGTTAAAGAACTTGCTTTTAAGTGTGTGACACCCTATACTATATGTCATTTGGAATACATATGTGAGATTGAATTCATATATCAAATTGTTTTCATTTAAATTGAGTTTCTCCAAGTTATATCAATATATTATTTAGTTTTATTAATGTTCTATCTATATTATTCAAATATTTCTTCATTAGTACTTAATATTTGTCTTAATTATTATTTAAGAATATTTTAGCTCAATAAATTTGATTTGATATAACTACCTAAGAGTATGGATTATATAGAATGATATTCATATCAAAATGATTGGTAGTTATGCTATAATCAACTACTAGTCTTTCTATTATGATATCATGTTGTTAAATTACAATGACATATATTTTCCTTGCACATTTTTTGTAGGTGGTAGTTTCATCTTATCTCATTCATTTTTTCTATACTAGTACGTGAACATGGAAATTAATGGAAAAGATTAGTGTATTCTCCCATTCTAAGTCAATTTGAGAGTCACTTGATAGGTGACTACACCCATTCTATAGATAAGAGACAATTCTATAGTGGAAATAAAAGCATGAGAGTGGAAATATAAGGAATCAAATCATTTGTAAAGGAAGAAACTTAGTTAAGAGAAAAATATTTAATAACTATTAAAGTGGGATGAATGTTGTAACATGTTATATCTTAGCTCTTTGGAAATTTTTTGGAAAAAAAGAAGTAGAATGATTAAAAAGAGATTTAGTTTTGTGCTTATCAACATTTTTTGCAATGAAGGGTTGCTTGTATATTGAAAAATGGTCAAGATGTTATGGAATGTTCATGTGTAGATTTGATGTGCATGATCTTCAAAAATTAAGCTTTTGGTGGCTACTATGAGATAGATTTTTATTTGTTGAAATGACATATTTCATGTAGCCATGACCTCAAGTGACATTCTAAATCTCCCCACACCCCCCCCCTCCCCCAAAAAAAAAAAGGAAAAGAAAAAAGAAAAACCCAAAAACTTCCTTTTAGACAATAATTACAATGATGCATAAATAATCTATTTATAATATCTTAAAGATCAAGTTCTAAATTTAGGAGTCCTAACTCTCTTCTTGAAATATTTTATAATGAGTTTTTTCATATGTTTTGTCCTAGGTTCATGACTGGCATAAAAGTCACAAAGGAAAAGAGCTCACTTGAGAATCTTTAGTTGGTACTTGAAGAGTTAAACAATTGTATAGAGATCGATATAAGTCCACATTGAATCAATTCTTGTAAGTTGTATAAGTATTGTGTTAGTATATAATTACATTTAGCTAGTATTTTCAACCCACAAATGGCTTCTCCAAGGGGTATCACTCTTATTCTTAGGTTTTAAAACTTCCTTGTTACCATGTATCCTATATTTCATTTGCATAAACATTCAATCTTTTCTCTCTCACTTTAAGACTAGCATTATGTGTTATTGAGAAACTAATTTAAAAATATCATGATACTTTATAGCTCAAGTGGAATCATAACAACTTGACTCTTTTAAAATTCATTTTGTGTTTTTTATTATAGTTCACTCACAAGTCTTCAACTAGAATTCTAAAGGATAGAAAATTCTGTTGCAATTTTATTAAAGTCATCAAAGACTATAAAATGACCTATAAGTTTTCAAAGGTTGATAAGATTATTCCAAACTAACATTTACTCAAGGTAGAGACCAAAATAAATATATTTCCCTTTGAAATATTTAGTATGAAAATGCATGAGAGTCAAATCACTCAACTTGAGGTACATAGAAACAATGCCTACTACCTGAAAATCAAAAGGTCTTATTTGTTAGACTAAAGTGGGAGAAAAATGCTACATATTGGTTTGTAAATTTCTTATAATATATTTCTATGAAAAATACATCTATAAGTTATTAGGATCATTTTAAATAAATAACTAGAAAATATTTGTATTTGATATATAAGGAAGAAGTATATGGAGTGACAAATTTTCTAGCAAAAAACAAGGCCAAAAGGTACAAGAATGCACTACTGAGTTTGACATAAGGAATATGAAAATGGGTAAGAATGTATTAGAAGTGGTAATAAAATATACTTAACTTCATAATCATCTTTGCAAGCCTCTATTGTTGTCTAAACTAGTTAGCATAAATAGACACAACTGTATACTATTTATCTTGACCTAGGTAGTTTCTCTTGCTCTTCCAAATAAAATAGATATAAGATGAATATAAAGGTTCCAAAAATTAATTTGAAAAGGAAGAAGAAGAAATTTGAAAATTATGATCATTATGAAAAAAAGGTCATGTATAATCCTCACACCCTCTATGTTGAAGATTCTATCATAAAAAGAATATTCATGCTTAAGATAAGAAGGGTAAGGAGAACTACTTTCCCTCTATTAATAAGACAATGTAGTGAATAAGAAGGGTGGGGAAATTGATGATGAATCAAGGGATTCTAAGGTATCTTGCACCACCTCAAAGATCATTAATTTAGAAATTAGATCATTTCTATTAAAAACACATATACAATGTTAATATTTTCAAGTAAAATTTTGGTTAATAAAATATTATTTGTTGTTGCTCATCTATATGTGTGTGATGTCACTATAGACGATCCACAGTTGGTGTGATTGCAAAGAAAACTTATGTAATAAAGATAACACATACCATGTCATAAAAAATAGTATAGAGAGTAGCCATCTAAGAATGTCAGTGATCTTAATGGAAGATTGATTCATTTATAGAGAACTAATTTTAGATGTCTTTGTATTCAAGTAATCTTAAGATTCTTGTTAGGGTTTTTTTTTTTTTTTGAATTTTTAGATTTGTGCTTTTACATGCTCATGACTTATTCTATACGATATATAGGTTAAGAATCTTATTAGACATATCTGATTGATTTTTAAGGCTATGTTGAAGGCCCAAGAGGTTGTATTATCAATCTTTCCTAGCCATTTTAATAATCAAGTTTATACGCACATTTAGCTAGATTGGTTTTCCACAAGAAACCATGCAATAGTTTTAGGGAACCATAAACCAATTTATAAACACACACATGCAATCTCATGGCCCAAGTTTCAACACTACCACATTTGAATTCTAGGATATATTTAGAATATTCCTTATATATCTATTGTTACTTGGTATAACTTATCATAGTCAATATTCCAAATTAAGGACATCAATCTATCATATTCCTTTATTCAAAGATTCTATATAAGATACATAATAATATATCATATAATTCCAATTTGGTTTTTAATACAATACAACTATATAGAGCCATTTAATGTTTGGTGAGGTGGAAAAAATTATTTAAACAAATTAACGAGGTCGATTATGTAGACTTTTATTTTGTCCATTTTCAATAATATCATTCTAGCATCTTAATGCATTTGTATTTCTATTCTCTTATGAAAGTTACCTTTTTATGTTTAGAAATTGAGGATATTATTGACAATTGAATGAGTTATAGAGATGTTGTATTGATGATAGGTTTGATCATTGATGACAATATATGTTCTTTAATTCATGTCAAACTCAAATTTTGTATATCATTAACTGTTTAATAGACCAACGAGGATAGTGGTTGAGAAACTTAGATTTGAAAGCTTACACATACATACTATAATGTGTGTAGACATGATATCTATGTTTTCTATCATTTATGTGATGTTTTGGTTAAATTAAAAATCATTTAGTTAATGCTAGTAGCACATCAGTATATAGAAAATAATGAAAATGATAATTACATGTATTTTTGCTATATCTTATTGCAAATATGAGTCAAATATAGCAAGCATAGAAAATGGTAGAAGACTTGTTCATGCATATATATTTAGAAGTGTGAGGCATTTTGATTATTTTGGAAGGTCATTAGTGTGTAACATGTGGTATATTACAATTGATTATGTTATATTTCTAGCATGTGGATTATCATTTGAAAATGTAATATTATCATTATAACATGTGGGATACTTAATGTAATGATTGTATTGATGCTTATGAAGGCATGCATGCCTTATCATGGCCATTTATAATTAATGTTACACTAGGGAAGCTCCAATAGGATAACCTAATTAATTAATTGTAAAGGGTATAAAAGAAAGTTATTTTCCTTGATTGGAATAGTGATAATATATGCGTGAGATCTATGGTATACATATTATGTGAGCCTTGATGATAGATTATCATAGTAGAGAAATGATGATTTTGGATGATTGAGTGGAATTCAATGTAACTTCTTTGGCATGTAAGTTGCAGATCAACCAATTCATACTTATTGTATATATTTTCTTAAAAGTGTTGTCTTTCACTTTTTTTGGAGCACTTAGATAGTGGAACTACTTATTCTTTTAATTAGAAATTTATAAAAAGGGTACAAGGTCTCCTAACATGGATCTATCCTTTATTAGGAACTATCGTACTTAATGAATTATATTTGAATCTTAATAGGATCACATCCTTTCATAAGGAACTCATAAATTAATACATTATCTTCTAATAGAATCACCACCAAGGTTTTTCCTATGAGAAAGAGTTTCCCTAGTCAACAAGTTATTGTGTTATGGTATAAAATTTCTTACTATTGTGCATTATTATCTTAATTGTTGGTGATCATATTTATAAGTTTGGATATAATTATTTATGTTCACAATTGATTCAACCCCCTCTCATTTGTATTATATTTTACTTCTTAAAAATTGGTATTAAATCATTAATTCCTCTTTGAGAATGAAGCTTAGTATCCTGAGGATATTTGCAATGGATTACAAGAAGGAGACTCCTAAATTTTTTTTAGTGATAACTATGATAGTTGGAAGTATACGACACAAATACATGTCATTTGTACAAGAATTGATTATTGGCTGATCACAAAGGATAACACTAATGTCGACACTAAAAGGAAGTCATCTTCATAAACTGATGAGGGTAAAAAAAGCTATTTAAGTACGACATGATTACAAGGGAGACACTAAGAAGTTCCCTAAATGAATGAAAATTCATTGAACTAAAGGAGCATAGCCTAACACGTGATATTTAGGATAAATTATAAAAAGTATATGAAGGTGATGAATATACAAAGAAAGAAAACTTACAAAATTGGGAAAGTAGATTAGAGAATGCTAGAAGATGCAACCACTAGAGCATATGCACAAAGGATTAGTAAAATTGCAATAGGGATAAAGAGCATAGGAGGAACTAGCTATAATAGAAGATGAATTGTTCTAAAAATTCTAGGATCATAACACAAAACTATGAGAATAAATTCAACGCAATTGAGGAAGTCATTCCTCTCATTAAATATTTTAATAAATAATTTTTTTTTATTAAGAGAATAATTTTTGAAGGGTCCCTAAAACCCTGTACAAATTAAGACTAAAGATTTAAAATATTATAACCCAAAAGATGAGACAAAACAAAACAAAATACGGCTATCCAAAAACAAAAGTCCAACTAGGAAAGGACAACAACAAAAGGACAAGAACCAACATACCAAAAAACATAAAAAAGAGAAGGTCCTAAAAAATATAGATCAACTAGCCCATGTTCTTGAGAAGCTCAATTGCCTCCAAATCAAGATTATCCATCCTATCATCCACCTATTTGATTTTCTTGATCTCTATAATAGTAGGAGAAGCCATCATCTTGGTGCTGGACCTAGTTCTCTTAGCTAAACCTACCTAACTATCAACATGCTTGTCCTTATTGTTTGGGATCTTAATGATGGAAGTATCCTCAGAGATTCCCTCCAACTTACTGATGAAAATTTTGATGTATTCATTGGAGATCTTTAAGATATTGATGGTCTGATCAATAATTCTTTTGAGGGTGTTATCTTTATCATCCAAATCTAAATTTTTTGCCTCTAGCTTATAAAGGGTAGCAATATTCATCACATACCTTGTCTCAACACCATCACCCTTAGTACCATCATTCTCCTTCACATAATCAAATGTGGTCTCAAGGACAAATATCCTACCATTCATCTCATTTATCTCATAGAACAACCAATTGACAACCTTAGAATTGTCTAATAGGTTGTTCCTAGCCATGTGAAGAACATCCATTAATTGAATCTCTTTTCTAAAATCACTTAGACCTAAAATTTAAGTGTTAATTAGTTTCCTAATATAAATTTCATTAGCCTCCTCACTCCTAACAACCATGTTTAGCTTGTCTCTGATAATTCCCAATTTACCATGTCCATATCAATTTTTTCCAGACCATTTTCTTCACCATGGGGGTATCCCTAATAGGGGAACATGATAGGAAAACTATAGCAAGCTCCTAGGAAGTCTCTCAAGGAATATCTTTGACCACCTTCTTTCCCTCAATGCTGGGAGTTTGGAAATGACCTTCTATTTCTTATTTTTCAAGGTCTAGGAAGGGGAACCCTTATTATTTAATTTAATGCCCTTCTCTTCTCTATTTTTCTCCATGTCCTCCTCCTCATCATTGTAATCCTCATCAAAAGAGATAACCACTTTTTAATTTTTGTAATTTTTACCCTCCTCCTTGACATTCTTTAGGGGACACTTGGAAGAGGGTCTCTTACCTTTATCATTGGTAGTAGTGTCCTCTAAATCTTTTGATTGCATGCCTTCACTATCCTCCTATTGGAAATATGGTTAGGTATAATGAGTTAGGGTTGTCATTTATAGAAACATATACCTCAGGACAAGATGATAGAATATACTGCTGAAGATTCTATAGTCAAAAATAGGAAATTGTCTAAGTGTTAGATAGTTTCTCTAGCATCGTAGAGATAGTTTTTGGTATTGCAAAGGCTAAAAAGATATTTAGCATGTGTGAAGTAAAGGGTGGGTATAACTGAGTATCATAATGACATACCTAAGTGTGCATATCGATATAGCTAGTATGGACGAAGTTATAGATCAAATACCTGTAAAGACAGTATGTACAACAAAATAAAGTACAAAAAAAATAGAGGAATAAAGTGTTATGGAATTATTTTGATCACCAAATAATTACTTATTTATGTAGGGATGACATCCTAGATGTTTACCCTAAGTTAGCCTATCAGGTGATTGCATCAAGTTGACTGAACAAGAGTTTTTGTGAAAGAAAAGAGTATAAGTAAAGAGTCATTTCATGCAAAGAAAAGGAGATGTTGTGAATATTATGCAATGCGAATGCGAAGTATATGATGAGTATGTGAAGTATGTATATGACATGAAAACTTGTATGAAAGATCTATGATGCAAATTATGATGCTAGTTTAGAGCTATTTGAAGTACAACAATCAACAATAAAGAGGTTTTTGTATCTATCTCATTTTTTATCAAGACACTATATTATATAATTGCATGTTAGGTTAGTGGGCTCTTCTTGCATACAGTTGTAATTATATTACCAACTCCTAATAGGGTTGAGGATTTTAATAGGGCCTAGTCCTCTAACAAGGATTGAGACACTATATGTAATTCATAGACTCCTAATAGGGTCAATATCCTTAACAAGATTCTTTTGTTTAGTGGATCATTCTATGGGTGCCATTCCCATAGTTAATAAAATATGGTGTTATGAGGTCTCTTTGTGTATGGGTTTATTTATTGTTCAAAATTATTGTTTTACTTTCATATGCATGTTGTAAAGTAATTAACAATATCCACTTGTGGGAAACAAATTTATAGAATATTGATTCACCCCCCCCCCCCCCTTAGTATTATCTATTTCTAACACCTCCATCTCTGAGAAATTCTAATGGGAGTCAGATTCTTCATAATCCTCCTTGAGAATTGCCTTATCTTCAATGGATTTCCCCATAGAATAAACTTTAATATATTCATAAATAAGAAGCATGAGACCAACATGCATGGTGTTGGAATTAAAATAAGAAAGGAAAAAATTTGAGAGGGGGGGGGGGGTGAATCAATAGTTTAAACTTCTACCCATAAAAACTTTCACCACACATTCATCTCACACATTTACTAAGTAAACAAAAATACCATGTAAAGCATGTACATCTAAAACATGCAAACAAGTAAACACATATGACACCAGATATGATTGCCTAAAAAGCCTCCAATGAGAAGGTAAAACTAGGGTGGGGATGTCACCCACAAATCTTTACTATTGTAGTAATAAAGTGTATCCAATGAAGGTTACAATGTTTTGATCATGAGACATGATCTACCCTGTAAAAGGTCTACCCTGTTAAAGGCTTACAAAGACTATTACGTCTTACCTTGTTAAATGATTTCAGCATGTTGTTAGACGTGTGCCTTGTTAAAGGATTTCAACTCACAATTAAGTAAGTACCTTGTTAAAGGATTGTAATATAGCCTATTAGGACTACTCTATTAAGAGATTTAATTGATTCACCTGCTAAAATGATTCAGCAATGATCCTGTGGTTAGCACTTGATTGCTTGATGACATATCACCTCTATATTGATGTATTCTTGATCCTTCTTGATCAAATCTCTCGTTGCTGTGTACTTTTCTTTTCCTCTATTCTCCTTTAACTAATTCTATAATATAATCTCAGTTCATAACTTCCTTAGCCACCATGAATGCTCTGTTTGTGCATGCACACTTCTTTCTTTTCTCCTTTCACTTCTTCTTCACAACATAGATAGTTTGCGGTTTGTTCTCCTTAAGAAAACTTCGTGACTTAGGGTTAAGTATGAATTAACAACTATGATTCATCCATTTTCCTGCTTAATCCTTCCCTTTTTTTTGATTGGATGCATGAAATACATTGGGAATCTAAATTAAGATTTGTCCTTATCTCCAAATATTGTGATTCAATCCTTAAGTCAGCTAAAAAATGGTTTACATAGTTGTTTGTGCCATTACAAACAACTATAACAAAACTAGCTTGCTCAGCACTTGAAGTCTCTGATGCTCAACATTTACTATTCTCTATACTTTGACTCAACATCTATATCACTTAGCATGCACTACTTATTGAGCTCCTAAATCACTCAGGAGACATTGTCTGATTAGCACTTGAGTGACTCGGCACACTCTGTGGTCTCAGAGTGCTCTATTATATACATGTTGTTCTTTGCATGTACTACTTGTTTAGCATGAACTAAGTAAATGACTTAAGTGTTTAGACACTCATTAGTCAAAATTGATCTAAGATTCAACACATGGGAGGGCTTCTAACCACTTTTTCCCTAATCCTGTTAATGTTGGAATTCATAGAAGTGTACAAATAAAATTAATGGAAATTTTAAAAGCATGTCTAAAATGGTTCAACAAAACAAAATGATGGGTGTAGATACAAGAAAATATCCCATCCAAAGTGACAAAATACATAATGGCTCTCAATAAAAATCTCTAGAGGTTTTTATATAACTGGTATGGTAATAAGTCTTATCATTTTTTATTAAAGAGTTGCAATCCTCCTTGGTCATGGGAAATACTCAACAACACTATTAGAGATCTTATATTTTTAAAAATTATTGTCCACAAGAGGGATACATATAACCTAGGAAATGAGATCCTCCATAATTGTGACACTTTTCCCATAAATGTTTAGGGTCCCTTCATTCTAGTTCTTGATGAAAAATCTTTGTAATATCAGGATTACCATGATGTAGCCTTTCCATGAATGGTGTTAGACTACCATTGCAAAATATCTCCCACAGCCCAAATCTTCTCCACCATTTATCAAAATTCTTTGTCATCCTACATCTTCATTGTCTATCCATATTTCCTTGGTCAATTGACACACCAAAAACCCAAGTAAGTAGCAAATAAGAACTTTCCCAAATTGAACTCATTTTGAATGAAAGAAATAGTGGTCAAAATTACCCATAAAACATGTGATAATTCAAGGGGAAATAATTACACCTCATATCCTTTTGATTCACAAAATACCTTGTAATTAATAAACCATCACCTTGAGGTACCTTTGACAACATTTGAAATAAACCTCTCTTTTCTATTAATCATATCATAATTGTAATTTGACGTGACCTCCATAGGGATATCCATGTCACCACACCAACACATCCTCTGATTGATTTTTACCATCACATTGTTAATAGAGTTAACAATTTTGCTAGACTCATTATAAACATGAGATATACAAAATTTCTTCATATTATTAAGGACCCTCAGTCTCTTTAATTATATTATCAATAGCCCAAGAAGGTTTTGATAATCCCTTTAAAGAATTGATAATTTTATTTGAATCTCCCTCCAACCAAAGCTTAGAAATAACCATGTCTTTAGCCATTGTAGTAACTTAGAGTGTCACCATCACCTTCACATTGTGGTTGGTCTTCTTTCCCAAGACAAGTGCCACCATAGCATGACATCAACCAAAGTGATCTCTCAATACTCAAACCTAGGATTTCCCTTAGCTACCCCATTTTAATAGGCAAATGTTAATTGGTAAGTTCCAAGCTTTTAAAATTACAAGATTCAAATATTCTTTTCCTAGAGCTGAGACTTTGATTATAGCTAGTGCATATAAGGATAAAAGTATACTAATAAATAGTGTGAGAACTAGGAGAAAAAATATTGGAGAATATGAAAATGAATAGGAATAAATTTAAAAATATGAAATAAAATTTGTTGAAGTTAAAGATTTGATCATTAAGAGAGATTAAAAGGCAAGGGAATATTAAAAGCAAGTTACCTATATACTATTGTACATGAAATAAAATTGCTCATTTTGAACAAGATGTCCTAAAATATAATCTAAGATTAAACCTAGACTCTACAAGAATAAATTTCCTAAAGATTGTCTCTATATTATTGATGATAGATTGAGAGATATTAACTTTGAGGATAATGATAATAAGGATGAGATAGGATTTGTTTCTAGAAAAGAGGAAAGTTCTATTAAGGGAAAAAGAGAACTTGTTTCACATGTTGAGAAAGTATAACATACTAGATTATAGACAATAGACATTCATATCATATGATAGGTGAAAAAAATAAGTTTGTGGAACTAAAAAAGTTATGATGGAGGTGTTGCCAAAGTCTATTGAAATACACCTTAGTTGATAAAAGGAAAAGGTTCAATATCACTTGATGGTAAGACTAGCAATGATGATGTTTTACTTGTTGATGGATTGAAACATAGTTTAATATATGTTGGCCAACTTGTAGAAAAGAGTTATTGATATGATTTTAAGAAATGGGCTGAGACACAATATTTGGTGAGAATCAAATACCTACTATATCAATGTTCAATTTCTATAATTTTTGCAAAAATTCAAAAAGAGAGTTGTATGCAAACCAAAAGCCCTCATCTTATTCAAAAATGAAAGAATATATACAATGATGGCTAAAAAAGTCACCATAGCCAAGAATTCAAAATATATATGTGGCTATAATAAAAACAACAATATTAAACTAAAACTAATCAAAACTAGGTGTTTAATTACCCCAACTTGTTGGGGTCATAACTTTTGACCTAGAGCAAAAGACCTCCAAAAAAGCCAAATAAAAAGACCTAAACAAACTTTTTAAAAATATGAACAAAATAGTTTCAAACATATGATCTTCACTATAATCTAGATCAATTATCATATACAATTCACTAATAAGAAATGTTCAATCAAAGATAAATAAGGAAATGAGATTGCAAATGGTAATAGGACTAGAGGTAATGTATTTAACTTAAATTCCTCAAAGATAAGTTATTTTTATTTAAAAATTTGATGACGATTGGTTATGGCATAAGATATTTTTTAATATATCTTTTGATAACATAGTTAAGATTAGTAACTCCAATGTTGGGAAAGATCTACCTAATATTGAGACCTTCTAACATGATGTGTAAAGTATGTGTGATGGAAAAGTAGAAAAGGAGCAAATTATTCACTACTTTAAAAAGTTGGAGATTTTACACATGTTTATGTGGGCCTACCAAGACAAGAATGTTATAATGAAAAGTATTTTATCTTTTTCATTGATGATATCATGAGGATGATGTGGATTGATCTCTTAAGAGAAAAAAATGAGGAATTTGATAAGTTAAAGATCTTTTAAAAAGTTGAGAATGAATAAGGGTTAAAGATGAAATTTTTAAGGTCTGATCAAGGAAAATAATTTAGATCTAGTTAGTTCAGGGCATATTGTGAGGATAGTGGAATTTCAAACAAACTTCTACCCCTAAAACATGAGAATTGAGTGGAGTAGAAGAGAGAAAAAACATAACACTTGTGAGGAAATAAGAGAAATGTTATTTGAAGGTAAAGTAACACATGTACTTTGGAGAGAACCAATGAATAGTGCAATACACACCATGAACAAAGTTTAGATTAGATAAGGAATAAGTAAAACATCTTATGGACTCTAGTTTGGTCATATTCCGACTATTAAGTATTTTAGAACCTTTGGAACTAAATGATATATCAAAAAGATAATGAAACAAGGAATTTTGATTCTAGAAGTGATGAAGGTATATTTATTAGGTATTCTAAATGTAAGGCTTACATATGCTACAATTTGAGGCTAAAGAAGATTTTTGAAAGTACAAATGTAATAATTGATGAAATATTTCAAGTACATAAAAGAAATAAGTATGATTCAAATCAAGTTCAAGCACAAGTCAGAAATAAGATCAAGATCATAATACAAAACAAGAACTATTATTTGAGATTAATAATAGAATTCATGTTTAGCTTGAAGAATCTAGAGAATAATAGAGAGCACCAAGGTATGTTTTGTTAACTCATCTCAATGGTTAGATTATCAACAATGCATGTAGTGGAGTAATAGAAAGATGAAGAATGGGAAAGGTATTTGTATGATTACACAATTTGAACCTAAGAATACTAACAAAACATGCAAAGATGAATTATGGATTAATTATATGAAATATTGAAAAGAATAATACATGGGAGTTAGTCCCTAGGCCTAAAGATAAGAATATTATAGGAACTAATTGGGTATTCAAAAACAAAATGAATGAGCAAGGAGAAGTGATAAGAAACAATTAAGTCTAGTATCTAAAGGATATTCATAACAAGAAGGTATTGATTTTGAAGAATTTTTTTCTCATGTAGCAAGATTAGAAGTAGTTAAATTATTCATGGCATGTGAAACTAAAAAAAAATGATGTCAAATTGATGTAAAATGACTAGATAAAAACTTGTTAAATCTTGGATTCAAAAAGGGAAATGTAGATGAGAGTCTGTATCTACGAGTTAACTCAGATGGATTACCGATTATAGAAATTTTTATGGATAATGTCATTTTTGGAAGAATTGACGAGGTGGGTGATAAATTATTTTATGAAATGAATGGTTAATTTGAGATATCTAAGATAGGTGAAATGAAATACTTTTTAGGATTTTAAATAGCTCAAACTAAGTATCTCAAGGAGTTGTTAGTAAGATTGGGTATGGAAAATTACAAACCAACTTGAACCTCTATGATTATAAGTTGTAAATTGACTAATAATGATTATTACCCCACTATTTTTTACAAAATACAAAGATATAGGATTAGTGGTTTACAATATTTGACTCATAATAGGACTAGCCTAGCTAGTGTGGGTGATATTGTGGTGAGGTATTAAGAATATCCCAAGGAATCACATCTAACTGCAATAAAAAAAAAAAATCAAGTACTTGAAGGAAACTTTGGAATTTGGTTTATAGGGTGATAGAGAAAATAGTTTCACACTATATGCCTATATTAATGTTGATTGGGTAGGAAATGTCGATAACAAGAAAAATACTAGTGAAGGAATATTTTTCCTTGGAGGAAGACTAGTTTCATGGCTGAGAAAGAAAAAATATTTCATATCAAAATCCACAACAAAAGAAAAATATGTAGCAAAAAAAATCAATTTCAATCAGTTCATGTAGATGAAATAAAAGCTAAAGGACATTAATATTCCCAAACCTATAAATATGCATTTTGATAATACAAGTACAATTAACATGTTCAAAACATATACCAAGATATGAAACATATGTAATACAATTAACATATCTAAGAATATTGTTTTACATATAAAAACTAAGCATATTGCTATTAAGTATCTTATTTTGAGAGAGAGTCACTAAGAAGAAAAATACATAGGAATATGTTAGAACAAATAATGCAAGAGCATGTTGGATTGTTTGGTTATCTTGTTCATTTGGAATAGATGCACTTTGTTACTTCTTGGTAGTATTTGTTAGTTGTCTTGGTGATTTCATTTTGACTTCTTTCACCAAGTTAGCTTGGCTCAACTTGGTGTACATGTTCATCGAGTGGTCCCTTGCTTTTTTTTTCCAAGTCATTCTTTTCTTCATTCATTGACTGTGCTTGGTGGCTTGTCTATGTTTGTTCGGTGATGATTAGTTGAACTTTGTTCATTGAGTTGTCTATTTGGTACTTCTTTGAGAGCCAACCTATGTATTTAATTTGTGATCTAGATTTAATTATATGATTAATCATTAGGAAGAATGTGGACCTAATTTGGGCTATTTCTTTATCCAGTACAGATATTGAATCTTTTGTAATCCATTTAGGTAGGTATAAATAGGGGAGTTGAGTCCTAGGTTTAGGCATGATGTAGAGGCTAGAGTTTGAAAGTTTATGATTTTGTAGATCATTTGTGAGACATGAAGAATTTTCTTTGTATTTGAATAGTTGCATTTGTCTAAAACTGGGAAGGCCTTACAACCTGACATATATGAAGTAAATTGTAAAATCAATAAAGATACATTGTTCTCTCACCTTCTGGCATTATATCTTGATTGTTTTTTTTCCATTGTGTTAACTCAGTGTACTTTCATGGTAACTAGGTGAGCCTTTGGCCCTAGTTATCATTTAACCTTGTGTTAGGTGGTATCAAAGCAAAGATTTTGTCCTTGTAAATTTTCAAATTGTGGAGAACCATAGATGGATTGGTTGTAGGGTGACAGATTTTAGTTCTAACCTATAGCTTGTACAGGGTTACAATCTTGCATGAACCTTTGGTCAAGATGGTTTGAGGTAGAGGAAATAAAAATAATGCTATCATGGACATGTTGAGATAAATTTCAGCTATATTGGATGTTTTTTAGAGAACCCAAAGGAGATGAGTACATCCTGATGATATTAGTGATGATGGAGTAGTGGTGACACCTAGTCCACCTCGCAATAGGTGAATCATAGTCATGCTCTAGGCCATGCTTAGGAATAATATATTCAAACTAAGGACTATTTTTCCCACTATGAGGTGCATTTAATCTTGTCAACCCAGGGATGTATACTTGAAATGGTCGGCATAGTATGTGCACTAGGTCTCTTAATGAGTCACTAAGCTTATGCTGCAGGAAAGTAAAATGCAAGGAAAATAACTTACACTATTGGTATAGGAAACTAACACACTTAACTCTATGAATGCTGGAAATACAATGAAAGGCTAACAAATATTCCAACTCAGTTCATCCACTATAACTATTCTCACATATGTTGCAGGAAGATTCATGAAGTGCAGTGCTACAAGAAGGAACTTACAAATTCTACTTACAATACTAAGAATGCTTGAAAATAAATCTATACTAACCTAACCTAATCCACCTTCCAAGTGGGCCCCTTTGGTTGGCTTCAACTAAACTACTAGCATAGGATAGAAGCCAAAAACTTATTTCATTACATTTCAAAAATTCATTACACAACACATAGAACTATAAAAACACAACTTCACTGTAAAAGTTAACAGTATGTTCTCATAAACTCTTTCTTCTCTAAAACTTGGACACAATTGGTCCAATCCCTATATATAATAAATTGACACTTATTCCAAAAATAGAAAAACTAATTAACTAACTACAAATCTGTAGGCGAGAAAGAAGGAAGAGTAATAGTTCAAGGCGAGAAGAATAAAGTCTAAACAATGACCGCTTGACATAAATGTAGAGAATATAGTAAGTCTTCAGAGTTCCTCCATTCTTGCAACCATGTCCTTTGGTACCGATATGATTCTTCTCCACCATGACTTAAACTTCAACATTATTTATCCTCTTGAATACTATTAACTATATTCAACATTCATCTTTAACTTTGCCCAATCATCTTTAGCTTCATCACTAACAGGTTAGTTATTATGTAGAGATATGTTTGCAAATAATCATTTATCAAATTAAATTCAAATATAAGAACACACATTTTGATAATTATATGAAATACTACATAATATATATAATACTAGCAAAAGATGGCATAGTATCTATCCATAGGTTTATCCTAGGTTTCGGTAAATATAGGTCCACAAATGTTTTGACAAAAATAAAATAGAGTATTAACAAAGTGTTTTAAAAATATCATGAAATAAAGACAATATTCGGCCTCATCATTTGCACCTACTAAGCTAATGCTTGCCCTTAAGCATTGCACTTTCTTGTTAATGACCTGAACTCTCCAATCTTAGTCCTTCCTTTCCTACTGCTCTTGAAGGTATAGTAAAATCCTCTTGTTCTTTCCCACACTTCCCTATGTGATCTTCCTACAACTTGTCGAGTCTATCAACATTAATGTCATATAGAATCCATGGGAGCATTGGAGGCTACATGGTTAGGGGACACACCAATTCTAGTTTGGTCTGTTTCCCTAACTCTAGATGTTTTGGAACCCTATGAAGTGTTGCCTCCAAGTTGATGGGACAATGTGGTTCTAACTTTTTAAGTGACTCAAGCAATTTGGCCCATCTACTTCTAACACCAGTCATAGCTCTCTAGAAGGAAAAATAGGGTAAGTTCTCATAATCAGCATAGGCTTTGGTTCTTGTAGCAAAGATTCTATCCCTTACTTCTAGATTCTTCTTTCCATAAGTTAATGTGAACCAATTCCTAAGAACTTTTTCTAGCTTGCTACTCTTAGCTCTTAAAGGCAAGGGCTATGTCCTTTCCTCATCCCTATAATTATTCAGCTACCTATCATAGTTTGCTTCATTAGACATCTAGGACATGAGGGCTCTTAAATGTATATCCCCTAGATAGAGCAAGAGATTCCATTGAGTCTCTGAAGGGATAAAAAAATTATGAACATATAATTCACAAAGAAAATTATGCTTCTAGGGTGGTAGAGTTTGATATAATCCATAAAATTCTTGTGCTAATTTGAACTTTGCATTAATATCCTTAAGAGTTAACATTAGTTGAAACAAAAGAAATTGTTCTTTTAAATAGAGAGCATAAACTCTTGGAAATGGTCTACAAGCAAGTGCTTGATCATCCAACTTGAGGGCATGATCCATCCGTTGCTTTTGACATGCTAATTGCTCATTTAAATCTACGATTTCTTCACCTTGAGATGCTATGACTTTATTCATCTTTTTCCTCTCTTCTTCACATAAGGCCTCAACAAAAATATGCTATCCAAACAACTAAAAAAGGAGTTTTTGCAGTGTAATAGAACCATTGTCTTCTTCATGATTTCTTTTCCTCTTCCTCTATTCCTTCCATAAATGTTATACAAAACCAGTAATCCATGTTGATTTATGGGGAACTAGGGTAGTGTTTGGATACTCTTGCTCAGGAATAGTTTTATCTTTACTACCTAAAATATCTGATTGACCTGCTAGGGTATCATTTAGATTTTCTTTGATTTCATCCCTACATTCCTCATTATGATTTTTGGGAATGCTTGTAATTTCAGAATGGGGAGGAGAGTGATTAGAGACAATTTGCATAGGGGATTCCTTAGTAGATGTTCTGGACAAAGTAGAATCTTTATAAACTTGCCCTCTCATCCTAGGGCTTCTCCTTATGGGGGGTTTCTTCTTGTACCACAACCTTTTGTCTATGTTTCCCTTTGGATGTTGCTACTGCAGGAGTAGTTGCTACATGACTTTTCTTAGTTCTCTTTTGTCTCACAACTATAGGGTTTGGCTCTTCCTTTTCCTGAACAGAGATTTCTTCTTGCATTTTTCGTTTCCTTTTTGCTATGCTAGAAGTAGGTTTTTGGGTTTCTTGAATAGGTAAAGGTACAATCTCTTGAATAGAGATAGTTTCTTGCACATTTTCTTGGGTATTTTGTTTAGTAGGCTCATTGGTAGGGACTACATTTTCCTCACTGGGCTATTCACTAGGGGTAGCTTGGGGTTGCAGAGTTTTGACTTGTACAAATTCATCCCATGTTATGGGAGACACATCCCTAAGTGACCTTTCTATCATTAATTTAATTAGGGCATGATGGGTAACATAATTATCTTTTCCTTTTTGAGTTTCTTTTGCACTAATATAGAGCATATTGTACAAGAAATTTGGAATGTTTACTAAAAGATTATGCCTTATACAACTAAGTAATTTGAAATGATGTGCATATAAGTATGGGGATTTCCCTTCACATGTAAGGTATCTGATAATATGCATGGCTAATTCATTGTATGGTGGCAGTAGTGACATTCTCTTGCAACCTTGCCTTGTAATGTCCATTTGAGGATCAGTCAGTCTTGTAAATTGATCTCAAGCTGACTTTGCATCATGTGTGCTGGGATAATGTTCTCCAATTGTAGGCAACCCAGTTACTTCAGCAATGTGTTCCTTTGTTGCAATCACTATTAAAACCCAAATGGAAGCTTCACCTTCGTCAAACATCCTTGTAAATTTTGTGGCTGCCTCCTCATCAAATGTAGTCAAACTCAGGAAATACCCTAACCATCCGCATGTATTAAACCTTCTTATGGCCTCTACATCTGAAAGCAACATAGTATGTTCCACTGGTTCTCTCCTCTACAACTGTCCACCCATTTTCTTAACACTTTCTGTATCTACTCTATTTTTTCCCTTTTGAATTCAAGCCACTTTGTTGTTTTACAATCTCAACTCACATTTCTTTGTTTTAATAGGTAATTAATATCATAATGAATTGTTATGCACAATAATATGGCTTTAACAAAGGTAAATCATGAATATGTGTGAGAATCATCCAAAAATGGGGTTCAGATCATATAAAATTTAAACACAAGTCACATCACAGCCTGACAATAAAATCATTAAAAAATAAGGGGTATGACACCTCACTTGTGTACTTATGGCAATTAAATTCCATCAATGAAGGAAATATGAAGATTTGAAAAAAATCTTTACGGATAAATAGAAATGCCATTAGATATTAGTGACCTTCCCTACCCCCTGCTAAATATGGACAAGCATCCACACTTGTCAAACCTAGTATGGGTAAGGGACTAACATAATGCTGCCATCATATAAAGAATGCAATATTAAATATAATTAACAAAATTTGCATACTATAAGTGAATAATAATTTGGAAATGTTATACATGTCAAATGATCATTGCACATACCTAAAAAGGTGGTGGAAGTTGCATGAACAGTGATAGCATCCATTAGCAAGTTGCATTGTTTATTGAAACATTAGAAAATGATGACATGGAAAGTGGGTGGATGGAAGGTAAAGAAATGAGATGAGGTGGGTGGGTGGAAGGTAAAGATATGAGATGGAATGAGAAAGTGAATGAGAAAGTGAAATTTATGTGGTCATACAGTTTTTATTATGAACATGCACAAAGAAACTAATGTTGAAGAGTGGTAGGTAGAAGGTTGACACCTTTGGCTGTAGGAAGAGTTACCTGATGTGTATTTGAATGCAGCCACTAAAACTACTGCAAGAAGTCCTCTTTTTTTTGAGGCCATTTATATAATCTGAGTCTGTGACCATTGACTAATAATTTGAAAGGTACTAGATTAATGGTAGTTAATTAAATAGCTCCATTATCAAAGATGACTAATTTTATATGGTCCCAGCCATCTTGTCTGTAGCTTTCTTGGCATATCTTTAAATCTGGAATCACACAGTAGTGCGCAGTCACCAACTTGAAATTGTTTACTGATAATATGGGAGTCATTCCATTGTTTCCTTTGTTTCTATGTAAGTTCAGTGCATTCCAAAGTAGCTTTGTGCATTTCATCTAGAGAGTTAAGATGTAGAAGATGTTCTCTTTGTCTATAGGAAGTTCAATTTCTAGCTCCATTGCAGTTCTCAAAGTTTTATGCTCAAATTCAATGGGAAGCATTGCTACTTTTCCATATAGGAGCTCAAGTGGTGTGAATCTTGTAGTAGTCTTCCATGTCATTATGTAAGCCTGAACAACTTCTTGTAATCTACTGGTCCAATCCCTACAATGTACATGAATCATTTTTGTTACGATGTTCTCTAGTTCATAGTTTGTGACCTCTGCTTGTTTATTAGCTTGAGGGTGATAAGGACTAGATTTTTGGTGCCTAATGTTATATTGTTTCATCAACTCTGAGATCAAATTAGAGGTAAATTGCACACCTTGGTCAATGACTAGCTCTTTGGGTACACCATAGTGAGTAAAAATTTCTTCATACATAAATTCAACATCTTTTTTATCACGAGCATGCTTCATGGCCTTGACTTCAACCCATTTTTTCAGGTAATAAGTGCACACAAGAATATAGCATTTCCCATTAGATGGAGGATCAATTGGACCAATGAAGTCCATGCCCCATTTTTCAAATGATGTTTACGCCATCTGAGGGTTAAGAGGCATTTCATCTATTCTTGTTGGTTGGCCCATCCTTTGACACTTGTCACACTTTCATGTATATTTGGATTCATCTTTGTGAATTGTAGGCCAATAATAACCAGTTGTCAAGATTTTCAAGGTTGTTCTTTTTGCGGCAAAGTGTCCTCCACATGGTTCATTATGACATGCATGTAGAATGTCATATATCTCATCCTCTTTCACACATCTTCTCATAACTTGATCATGTCCGATGTAAATAAGAGATTATCTATTGAGGAGAAATGGAAACTTTTCTCTACAAGCAGCTTCTTTTCCTTGTAAGAAAAATGTTTTGGTATTTTATTAACTATAATATAATTAGCAATATCTACATACTGTGGAGTTTGAATAGAAATATGAAATAAATGCTCATCCAAAAATGCATCATCTACCAAAATAGTGTCAGTATCATCATGATGGATTCTTGATAAATAATCAGCTACAACATTGGCTTTTCTAGGCTTATCAACAATAGTTATATCAAATTCTTGCAACAACAATAACCATCTTTCTAATCTGCCAGTTATAGCAGGTTTATTCATTAGATATTTAATTGCTCCATGATCAGTATGAACAAATATGGAATAGCTAGTTATGTAATGCCAAAATTTGTTCAGGGCATAAACTACTACTAGCGGCTCTTTTTCTATCACTATGTAGTTTAATTCTAGTCCATTAAGGCTCTTGCTAATATAATAGATTGCATTTTCAAGATTTTGGGATTGTTGTGCTAGGATTGCACCTATGGCATAATCAGAGGCATTTGTATATATGTCAAAAGATAAATTCCAATCAAGATCTTGTAAAACTGGGGTTGTAGTCAAAAGTTTCTTAAGTTGCAGGAAGGCTTCATCACATTTAGATGTCCAACTAAATTCAACTTCTTTTGTGAGTAACTTATACAAGGGGCTAGCTATTTTGCTAAAATCTCTTATAAAATGTCTATGATATCTAGCATGACCTAGAAAAGATCTTACATCTTTTAATTTTGTAGGTATGGGCAATATTTGAATTACCTCTATCTTAGTTGGATCCACTTGTATTCCTACAGCTAATATGAAATGACCAAGTACCACACCTTCCTACATGAGCATGAAACACTTTTCACTATTAAGTTCCAAATTATGTTCTTTCCATCTTACCAAAACCTTTTCAAGATTCATTATTGCTTCCTCAAAAGTGACTCCAAATGTTGTGAAATCATCCATATATATTTCCATATAATCATGTGATATATCAGCAAAGATTCTAATAACTACTCATTAGAACGTTGCACGAGCATTACATAGACTAAATGATAAAATAAAGTATGCAAAAGTACCCCATGGGTATGTAAATTTGGTTTTGTCTTGATCTTCAGGAGTAATACTGATTTAGTTATAACCACTATACCCATCTAGAAAAGAGAAATACTTCTTTCCAGCTAGAGTGTCCAGAACTTGGTCTATAAATGGTAAAGAAAAGTGATCCTTTTTGGTGGCCTCATTCAATTCTCTATGATCTACACAAATTCTTCATTTTCCTCCCTTTTTAGGCACTATGACCAAGGGTGCCTCTAAGGCTTGGATTTATCCTTCTCTAGGGTTGACGAAGTGGTAGACAACCTTCATTGATGTATATCCTATGGATCCATAGTGTAGGACTCAAACCTTTCATATCACTATAGTCCCATGCAAAGGCCTTTTCATGCCTTTGAAGCAATTCTTTTAACTATTCTATTTGTGTGGTTGTTAATTTGGGATTAACATGGAGTTTATGACCTTTAGTTAGTTCAATAGTAGTGGTGGACTCTATCATAGTAGCTTCAAATATTGAACTTGCTTCTAATTAACACAGTAAGATTGGATGATGAATATTAAGTTCTTTGAGAAAAGTACAATTCTTATCACATTCTTCATATGTGATTAATTCCAACACAAAACTTTCAGATACATCTTTTTCTACCACACAACTATTAGTGAGGACACTTTGAAGTACTAAATCTTCCTCTTGCAATTTTAGAAAAGATTGTCTATGCAACATCATGAGCTATACTATATAATTTAACTCTTCTTCTTCATCCCCTAAATTTGGCCAAATAGATGTGCTCAAATCTAGTAGTGGTTGTGTTGTGGGATATAAATCAAATTTGTTTGTTGCTTGGCCATTTGATATGGTCATATTCCCTAATATACAACTTATATTTTCATCAGTTGTGGCTAACAATGGTTGACCTAGGATGATAGGGTAACCAAATAGATCAACTTTGGGGGATAAAATCATGAAGTCTACAGGATATTCTAGAGAATCTAAGGTTACAATTATTTTTTCTATCATCCCATCAGGGGTGACAGTAGAACTATTTGCAAGTTGCAAAATTGTTGGTGTAGCCCTTAGTCCTTCTATTTTCAACTTCTTCATAGTATCCTTGATCATGACATTTATAGCAGTGCCAAGATCTATTAAAGAATTTTTAAAAAACTGACCATTTATACTGATATTCACTACTGGACTTCCTGGATCAGAATATTTTGGTGTGATCAATTTCCCTAGCATGATGTCAACCAATTGTCCCTCAACATGGACTATGGTGGGGTCCTTTTTCTTCCTTCCAAGCTTCTTCAGGCAAGCATCTGTAATGGATTTTTCATAAATTGGAACATCCTTAATGGCTTGAAATAGGGGTATTTGGACATGTATGTTTTTCAACTAATCAAAAATATCAAAAGGTTCTTCCTTTGCTTGTATAGGTTTTCTTTGTATAAACTTTTCTAGAAAAGGAGGTTCCACTGCTTGGGTTGACATGGTAACATTGGTTGGGTCAATTGTTTAAGCAACTAATGGTTCTAATGCTACAGGAAGGTCTATTATTTTAGTTATAAGAGGCAGTTTAGGTGCTAGTAAAGTTGTACCAGATGTTAGATGTATATCTGCAACACCCAAATCATAAGCAGGATACTGTTGAGCATCAACACTATACATGGGCTACTATGGCTATTGGTTATTTGGGTTTGGCTAAGGTTGTGTAGGTAACTATGTCTACTTTTGAGGTCTAGGATTTGTAGGTGGTGGCATCAAAGCAGGTTGTTGAACTAGAGGTGGCAATTGTGGAGTACTAGTATTTTGGTTAGGCCACTGTTGAGATCCCCTCCATTGGTTTGTAGACTAACAATTCCATTGGGGTGGTTGCCATTGGTTCTACCAGTAGTTTTCTTGGTTCTTCCATTGGTTACTTTGTTGGTTAGGCTAGGGTGGTTGGGAATTCTAAGGCCATTGGGATTGCTGCGGGTTGTTTTGCCCAGCATTGTTCCAATGAGGTTGATATTGTGGAGAACTTTGGGGATTACAATTTTACCATTGATTACCATATGAATTTGAATTTTACAAAGGGTCCTGAGGCATACCTTGACATTGGGCCCATGGTCAGCATTGAGAAACAAAGAATACTTGCTCATCATCTCCATCTATCTTGATATACTCAGTTAGAAGATGTTGGTTCTCCATGCTTGTGACTAGTTTACATTGGAAATTCTTCTTTTGCTTTCAAAAATGAGGAAAATATTCAGCTAGTTGTAGCTCAACTTCTACATACATCTTCTTTGCAGTCATTGTGTCAAGATGTGTAGTGACATTGTTGATGATATCTTGTTTGAAATCTAACAATAGGTTAGATATCTTAAGCTTTGAAAAACCTTAACTGATTCCTTTAGTGACTGTGGAACGAGGTCCTTAGCCTTTCTTCATGGTTGACCTTGAATGGTTCTGATAGATCTTCTTGAGGTCTTCCCATGAAGCTTGATATACATCACCACTAGCCATTAGGTTGAGTGCTTCTAAATAGTTATCATTCACACCTCTTAGAAAGACTAGCTTTTGTGAATCCTCGAACAACACATGCTAAGGGTTCTTTGAAAATGTATATAAGAAATGTGAAACATAGTCTTTCAATGTTTCTTCCTCTTTCTAAGATCCTGAAGACATCATCTCCTCTTGAACCAAATGCTTTGCGATACTCTTTGTACATATCCAGAATTAGATTTTGCATTTCATCCCAACTTCCTATTGCATTGTGTCATAAGCCCATGAACCTTCATAGAGCTGATTCTTTTAATGTTGTTGGAAATAATTTAAGCTTATGGACATTAGTTTTGTAGTCAAAACTATGACAAAGAATGTCAAACTCAAACAAGAAAGTATCAAGGTCTTTGGTTGCAAGGCCATAGAACTTTGGAAGGGCAGTTGCAAGTATATTCTTGAGATTATCAGTATTTACAAGGCTTGGGAGAGGAAATGGAAAAGTAGGTTGTTCTATTACTAGAGGTATTAAATTATGAGGTTGCTGCTAAAAAGGAATATTGGGTACTAGGTTATTAACAATTGGTGGATTCAGAGCAGTGTTATCAAGAAAACTAGCCAAAACTTCAATAAAAGGTTGAAGACCACTTGTATCTATTGGTTTAGCTCTTGATGATAATGTCATGGGAAAAATAGGGCTTGCGTCTTCAAAAGGTAACTCAACTTCTTCTTCTTCAATTTCTTCATTCAAATTAACAAACTCTCGTGGAAGAAATCTGCCATATTCATCTCGTCGTCTTCCTCTTTGATGCATGCAATTAAACTTTTCACACTGGTGAAAGAAGCTTCAAAACTAGAAATTTCTAAAAAAACTTTATCTGAGAACTATGGCTCAAAAATGCTCGTAGCTTGACACCATCCTCAGCAATGGTGCCAAAAATGGTCCACCTCATAATAGGTGTATCATAGTCATGCTCTAGGCCATGCATAGGAATAATATATTCAAACTAAGGACTATTTTTTCCACTATGAGGTGCATTTAATCTTGTCAACCCATGGATGTATACTTGAAATGGTCGGCATAGTATGTGCACTAGGTCTCTTAATGAGTCACTAAGCTTATGCTATAGGAAAGTAAAATGCAAAGAAAAGAACTTACACTATTTCTATAGGAAACTAACACACTTAACTCTATGAATACTGAAAATACAATGAAAGGCTAACAAATATTCCAAATTAGTTCATCCACTATAACTATTCTCACATATGTTGTAGGAAAATTCATGAAGTACGGTGCTATAGGAAAGAACTTACAACTTCTACTTACAATACTAAGAATGCTTGGAAATAAATCTCTACTAACCTAATCTAATCCACCTTCCAAGTGGGCCCTCTTGGCCAGCTTCAACTAAACTAATAACATAGGATAGAAGCCATAAACTTATTTCATTACATTTTAGAAATTCATTACATAACACATACATAACTTCACTGTAAAAGTTAACAGTCTATTCTCATAAACTCTTTCTTCTCTAAAACTTGCACACAACTGGTCCAATCCCTATATATAAGAAATTGACACTTATTCCAAAAATAGAAAAACAAACAAACTAACTACAAATCCACAAGCAAGAAAGAAGGAAGAGTAATAGTTCAAGGCAGGAAGAATAAAGTATAAACAACAATTGCTTGACATAAATGCAGAGAATATAGTAAGTCTTCAGAGTTCCTCCATTCTCACAGTCGTGTTTTTTGGTACCGATATGATTCTTCTCTACCATGGCTTAAACTTCAATGTTCTTTCTCCTCTTGAATGTTATTAATTGTATTCACCATTCATCTTTAACTTCACCCAATCATCTTCAACTTCATCGCTAAAAGGTTAGTTATTATGTAGAGACATGTTTGCAAATAATCATTTATCAAATTAAATTCAAATATAAGAACACGCATTTTGATAATTATATGAAATACTACATAATATATATAATACTAGCAAAAGATGGCATAGTATCTACCCATAGGTTTATCATAGGTTTTGGTAAGCATAGGTCCACAAATGTTTTGGCAAAAATAAAATAGAGTATCAATAAAATGTTTTAAAACTATCATGAAATAAAGGCAATATTTGGCCTCGTGAACACCTAACCTTGAATTTGAAGTAGAAGAAGATGAAGAAAGACTTATAAGCATTTTGTCTAGAGAAAATTGTAAACCTATTGTTGAAGTCTCTAGTTATGATGGGAAATTGGATACCAATGCATTGTTGGATTGGATCTCTAAGATGGAGAAGTTATTTGAGTAAGAAGGAACCCTTGATAATAGGAAACTGAAGATAATAGTCACCAAACTAAAGGGACATGATTCATTTTGGTGGGAACATTTACAAATGGATAGGAAAAGAAGAGGAAAAGAGAAGATCATAACTTGGGTGAACATGATAGGTAAACTAAAGAAAAATTCTTTCATGTAGATTACCAGATTAATTTGATGAGGAGAATGCTAAACTTGAGGTAGAAAACATAATTGTGAAGGTTTATACTCAGGAATTCTACAAATTGGACATCAAATCTAGACATGTAGATGATGAGGTTGTGAAGGTTGATAGATACCTTAATGTTTGAGGAAATAAATTCAAGATTAGATCAATTATGTAAAGATGGATAGTGTTGAAGAAGCATGGAAGTATGCTTTGAAGGTTGAAGATGTTTTGACAAAGAGGCATGAACAAAGAGAATAGGGAAGAGGAAGAGGAGGAATATTTTAAGGAGGCAAAGGAAGATATTAAAGAGAAACTAGGAGATATGATAGTACACTAAAAGATAAATATGAAATTGAATGGAAGGATGAAAATAAAGACAAAATTGAGTGGAACGGTGGTAGTTCACACTGAGGAAGAGGTATTTTTTATCGAGGGAGTTATGGTAGAGAAGGATTTCATGGAACTTGTTTTAAGTGCAGAGAAGGGGTTCATATATCCTTTGAATGTACTCATCTGAGAAGAAGATTGGAAGTAGTATTGAAAATTCCATGGTTCAAGAATAATATTTGGGTCCAGCTAATGAACCTAAAAATGGAAGAAACTTTATGATGAGGAGAACATTGTGGAATGAGAAAGTTGACAAGGAATTTTTTTAAGAAGATTCACTTTCAAGACTAGATGTAAGATTTTAGGAACATATTGCAAGGTAATAATTCATAGTGTAATTTTAGATAACTTGGCATTAGAGGAGTTTGTGAATAAGTAGCAATTGCAAAGGTTGAGACATGCTGAACCATACCATATTGCTTGGATAAAAAATGAGCATAAGTTATTGGTAATTGAGAAGTAACTTGTAAAATTTAAGATTAGGAGATATTATGATGAAGTTCTATGTGGTATTATGCCTATAGAGTGTTGTCATATTATTTTGGGTAGACCTTGGTAGTTGTTGATACCTCTAAGTTGTCTTATCTATTAGAATCAAACACTTAGTCATATGTAAGGTAGAGTTAGATAGCCATTAGTGTGATCGAGATACTCTATATAGGCCAAGTCATGTAAAGACTTGTAAATAATTATGTATATGCTGAGCTTTATAGGAGCCAAGTAAGTATTTGGTTGCTAAGTATTTTTGATATAAGTCAATCCTAGTGAATGGCAAGCAAACAAAGCACATAGATGTTGAGTTATACAAAAGAGGCCAAGTACAGTTAAGATTGAGCAATAAAATGAAGAATAGTTATGAACGGCATCAAAGATAGTATGTATCAAGTAACATAGAGTGACCATGAAAGTTTGGAATGATACAAATTTTTAGTTTAACCATTTCAAGCCAATATAGATACAACATTTAATGATAGTAGATTTTTTTACAGAGGTTGTTATGTATTTTGATGTGGATCACTAATCCCTATGAGGAATGAATAACCAAATAGATGAAGAGGCAGAAAGGGAAACATCTAGAGGACTCCACATAAGTCTTTAAATAGGTAGATCCAAACCATGTTTTCATATAGAGGAGTGAACTATCTTAGAAGAGATTGTGAAGTGTACGAAGGAAGTGAAGAAGTGAAGAGAGATTTGTGAAGAGAATAGTGTAATTCCTCACCCAGAGATCCTTGGAACACAAGGATAAAACATGCATGGAATAATTTTTTTCTTAAGATAAGTTACTAAATCAACAACATAAAGTAACCAAGTGCAATAATGAAACATCAAAACAAGGTGATAAGAATAGGGAACATGGCTAAACTCACATGTTCACCTACAAGAACGAAAGTCTTACAACACTTCTAAATATCTCCAAGCACTAAACCAAAACTCAAAAACCAAAGATACATGAATCATGAGAATATACCAAGGGGATGTTCTCTTTCAAACCCAAAGTAAAAGCTCCTAGCATGGTTAGACAAACAAATCCATTTCCACTAATCACAACATAATCAAGAATTATAAGCAAAGACCAAAAATGGTCATACATAGGATGAGGGCTCAAAGTTATCACCACTCATCTACTAGTCACCATGCTAAAATACAAATGTTGACTCCTAAAATTTGGTTATTTGAAATTATGAAGCCCTAAAATTTGGCTAAGTTTGAATTTTTGAAGCCCTAAAATTTCCTAGAATCTTTACCTTAACTTGGAGAGGTATGGAACCTATCTCAAATGAATCATTGCATATAATAAAATATACCTTATGTATAAGGTTTTTTATACTTAAATGATATATTGTAAACCCAATAGAAATTTTTTTTTGAATTAGGAAGGTGTGGAACCCAGTAGTGTGTCCAAAACCTACTTCTGAACTTTCCTTAGCTAAGCCAAAATGCCCACTATTATTTGTGTGGGGAAACACTAATGTTTAGTCTCACACAAGACTTTTCTTCTCTACATGAGACCTTTCCTAACTACACACAAGGATTTGCAATACTTCATGTGAGGCTTCAAAAATGTCATGCACAAGCCTTTGCATCACATCGCATGAGCCTTCACATCACATCGCATGAGGAAGTACACACTCTGCATGAGATTTCATTTCTCTATGCAAGGAATTACATGCTCACATGAGTGAGAATGTATGTCCATGCAATACAATACATTCTTGCATGAGAAACTACCCTTCCCATGCAAGGAATGCCAACAATGCAACATTGAAGCAAGAAGAAAATGCATAAAAGCATGAAACCTCCACAAAGGATAGTACTAGGTCTATGTAAATTGAGGAATGATCAATCAAGATAATAAAGGAGATCAAATAATTCTAACATCTAATCTATAACATCTTATGTAATCACATGGAAAGCAACATCACAGTGAACATACATCAAGCATTACAAGAAGGAAGCACAAATAATGAAGCCACCAAACTAACAACAATTGTGCTCATTTCCTCCCATCCATAATAGCATCATGAGAGCTCAAAAGCCCTAGCCATCCCCTACGAATGAATCTCAAATTTCCAACAAGATAGTTGGAGTTGTCTCATGAGATAATTCTTACCTATACTATCAATAACAATATAAGGGAAAAATACATCTAATCATGCTAATCTATCAATAGTAACACTATCCAAAGTGATGGTAAGGAATCTCATCTAAACCATAAGTTATAATATCATAATAAGGAATGCATCAATTAACAACTACTATCATCTAAACATGATATAAAATGTATCTAAAGTAAAATATAAATAACAAGGAAACATACTCCAGATACACTGAAGTACTAAGTGAATATTTAGAATTGGTCTCAAATTAAAAATAATACATCTTTGTACATTGGTACCCTACAATGGTATAGGTAGCTACACATTCCAACCACATGGTCACTCATAGGCCCACTCTTACTGTGCTAATGGAGATAATGATTTGACCAAAAAAACACAACACAATCATCCATAGCTAACACTCATGCAACATTGTATAGAGGATTGAAACCAAGATCATGAGATGATGCAATACAACTAGTCCTAGTCAGACACTCTATGGGTCTACTATTTAGGGAATCTGGTGGAGAGTAGATTGCTTGGGACTCCCAAGCTCAACATTATTATGAACCATTCTCCTTGGAACTCCCTCAAGAGGCCAACATGTTGCATCCTCTGATGAGTCATGCAAACAATGTGGTATTTTCTTATCTTATTTAATTACCCATGAATTTATTTAATTATCACTTAATTAGAAACTTCTTCACATACACCTTGTTAGGATCATGACCTAGAGTTATGAGAGAAGCCCCTCCATTGGTCTACCCTACATACCCATGCTCATCACACAATGAGTTCTCATAGGCAATATAGTTTCCCAAACCAACCCCAATAAACACAACTCAATTAACAAGCAATCGAGAGCTCAAGTCTAGCAAGAACTTGACAAGTGCATGCTCATGTGCTCATTTATGGGCACACCAACTACATGATGATCATAAACAACAAGGGTTTGATGAGAAAAAATAAAATACCAAGTATAATAAGATCACTCACCTAGCCTATATCTAGGAGTATGGACTCTACATGAATCCCAATGAACAATAAATCACCAAGTATCACGAACTCACTCAACCGACCTAAATCCAAGAGTATGGATTTTTTGCGTTTCCACAACACACACCCCATTCCCTACTAGGAATGGGGACCACCTACTTTTTTTAGATCCCCAAATTCACAATTCAAAGTCCAAAAAATGTTAGAGTTGTAAAGTAAAAATTGAAAAATTGAAAAAATCAAAAAATTGGAAAATAGAAAAAACAAAAAAAAATCGCAAATTTTTTTTCTAAAATATATATATAATAATTTTTTTTTAAAAATTTAAAAATAAAGAATAATTTTTGTTTTTTGTGCACCCATGCACTTTGCATGGTGCATGAGAGGCACACCACCCACAGTGGTGCGCAACGCGCACCTGTGCAGGGGTGTGACAGGCACCCCATGGGTGGGAGGGGTTATATAAAACCTAAGCCCCCCCAAATCAATTCACCATTTAACACTTTGTTTTCTAGCTTCAAAACTGTATTGTTCTCTCCGCACTTGGTTCTCCAACTCTGCACTCATAAGGTGCATATAATGCATTTTGCGCATGGCACACATTGCCCTGCATGCTCATACATTGTGCGCACTCTAATTTCATACATGCCACTATGCATGCACCCAAGATGCATTGCGCACTATGCATTCGTGCCTCTACATGCACACCCACCTCACACCACACGCGTGGTGCAACTTTACTATCACATGCAATGCACGTTGCATGCACTGTGCAAACCACATCCCACACCTACAAAACCCTTATTTCCATTTCTCTTTGCACCACCTCAAAACCCTATGTGCTTCTTTTCCCTCTGTGCACTGCATGCTCCTGCTTCGCTACTTTGCACCCAAGACCACAACTCGCCCACTGTGTAAAACTCTACTTCACACCTCATGTGTACGCATCACATGCTTGATCTACCATGGGCTGCACACTGTGTGCTTCATCCACCATAGGCTGTGCACCATGCTCTTCATCTGCCAAGGGTCACGCACTTCATGCACTGCACACTTCTCAATCATTGCGCACACCTCCCGCACAGTGCACATTACACACACCCTCACCCAAAACCCTAAAAAATATAAACTATAAATTTTTTAAAAAGAGAAAAAATATAAATAAATATTTTTAAAAAAATAAATAAATAAATAATTTTTTTTAAAAATATAAATAATTAAAAATATATAAATAAAAAGTACCAAATTGAGCATCCTATTTTTATTTTGTTTTTCAGCAATAAATAGTGCTTTTGCATTTTTCTAAGTTTTCATTATTTTGAAACCATAAATGCCTTTCATGTGTCATGCAAAAATAATGGCATCCACTTCTAGAGAGAAAATGGCACCTAAGCCTATTGTGTTCAAGTTCCAAGGCATACCATCAAAGTTGAGGTTACAAGATGATTATACAAGGATTAAGGATACTAATCTAGGACACATGGACTTGGGAGAGTTCCTTTGAATCTGCAACAAGCCCACTAAGAGGTTAGCTCTAGTATCCACTTTGATCCATTCTAGGTTGGTGAGTGCAGCTTCGCATCCAGTATCAGTGCAATCAGCAGAGTTGATCATGACACTAGCTCAACATTTTGTTCCTAAAGAGAGAGTGGTTAAGAGTGTGACAAGAGAAGTGGTTCTGGACCTCTGACCTGACAACATTGAGAGGGTCTTCCACCTCCCGAGGGTAGATCAATTCATCATACTCTCCTATGAAGCAATAGAGAGATGGTAGAAGGAGCACCCAAAAGAAGCATCTGAAATCATCCAATCCTCATATCTCATTGAGAAGACTCCTTTGGGTAGGGTCATAGGAAAAGTGGACATGACTAGGGGATACATGAAGGAAGATATTGGCTATTCCATCATCTTTTTGAGAAGAGTCATGGGTCTACCATCAGCTAGCCACCACAATGCTTTTATGGTCAATTTCATTGAAACAATCAAAACGACAAGGATGCCACTGGACTGGGGCACCACCCTAAGTGAGAACTTTTGTGAGAAATTGGGGGTAGTTAAAGATAAGAAGAAGTTCTATATGACTTTTTACATGGTATATCTACTTGCAACAAGGGAGAAAAACTACCCCAGTTTGTACAAAAGAGGTAGTATGCAAGATCCTCATGCCTGGCCCTACATTTTCTACTCTCAACTGGTGAGGAAGAAGCTCTCAACACAAAGTAAGGAGTACAGAATCATGAATGATGCATTCATTTTTGTGGTCATCTGATTCATAGAGGGTGATTACACAAAGAGGTTATCCAATGAGGCGAAAGCACAGATAAAAGCTCTCGGGGCCTACTTCATCCAATTTAAGACATTCACATATTTGTGGGTAGCTAGTGCATCTATCAACCCTAAGAAGCTCCCCATATATCTAAGTGACAAATTGGTGTTATTGGAGATTGCATGGTAGATTGAATCTATGTATGAGAGGGTGAAGATACAATGAAGACCTTGTTGGACATGGCCCCTAGTCATAGGACCATACTAGGTGAAACACAAACAAGATATTCCATCCTTTAAGTGGGAGTGGGAGAATTATCCCCTTGATTACAATTCTCCTAGGCCCTATTTTGGTAATATCAAAAAAGTGGAGATTTTGGCTGGCAAGGAGTTCCACTATGAAGATTCCATTAAAAACCATTGGATGAATGCAACAAATGACTACAATCTTTGCATAAGGGACTATTGTAGGATGACTTTGTACTTAGCAGAGAAGACTCTCAAACTAAACATTCCAGAGGAAATAAGGCAGCAAGATTCATGAGAGTTGTTGGACCCTCTATTCAACTCAGACAAAATAGGAGAGAGACCCATCATGAATGCCGAGGTTGACAAGGAGGAGGGTGATGATATTAATCATCAAGCAAGGCATGTAGTTAGAATGATGAAGGATTGGATCAAGAAGCCTTTTCAACTTGATCCAATACCTGATACTGTGATCTTTCATGCTCAAGCCCACCCTGAGAAAGGTAGAGGGAAAAAAGTTACAATTCCTACCTTTGTGGCCCAATCTTCCATCAAGCCAGAGATGGTATTCCAACTTGACCACCCTGAATACTAGAGCTTACAAGTCCAGGATGACCCTCAATTACTTCCCTTTGTGCCCAACCAACCAAAAGAGGGAGAGAGTTAGTAGGTTTCCATTCCTCCTTTGCAAGAAGAGTTGGCATCCCCTTTTTCTTCCATAAAACAAAAGAGGATTAAAATCCAAATAAAGAAAAGTAAAAGGGTGACTAAGAGGATGGTGCCTTTTCCATCTGTTCCAAAGACCATACCATAGGAAGAAGAAGAGAAAGAAGAAGAGGAGCAACTACCCCTATAGAGAAGAACCTAGCTAGCTAGAGCCATAGAGCAAGAAAGGAGAAGGATTACAATGGGTACATCACCATCAGGACCCTTGGAAGTCTCTTCTTCGAAGGATGAAGTATAATAGTGGGTGGATGAGCAAAGTGAAGACGGTAATGACATTTTAAAAAAATCAAATTTTGATATTATGCTCATGGGAACAGATCTAGTTGGGGATAAGATAAGGGATACCCCTACAGGTAAACATCAATAAGAAGATTGGACGTAGATGCTGCTAGACTCACAAGGTCTTGATCTTACTCCCCCATCTCCACCACAAGTCACAATGGTAGATAAAGGATCTGTTACTCCTTTGCACCAAAGTTTGGAAGAGGAACAGGTTCAGAAGGAACCATCATAAGGGGAGGAACCTAAACAAATGGAAACCAATGAAGTGTCAAAGGAGGGGCAAATGGTGGATTATTCTCAACCACGTTCCCAAGACACTAAGGTGCAAACTGTAGGGTCTACTGAGACATAAACCATGGAAGGAGAGCCCTCCCAAAGGGAGAGTACTCCAAGGATGAGGGATAAGGGGAAGGAGGTAAAAAAACATAATCCTTCATCCTTGAGAGGTAGGTCTTCAGTTGAGCACACCCCAAGATGGCTCTGGAAGGAAATAAAACCTCAATTTTGCACTGATGAGGAAATTGTAGAGATTTTAAATAAGCCTGAGTCCCCATTGCATGAAGCAAGATCATTGGCATTTGTCACCAATACACAGGACTAGGATTTGTTTGCACAAGTGGATGTTCCTCCTAAAGATATAGATGTAGAAAGCCTTAGTCCCCAAGATTATCAGCTCAAAGAGGTGATGCTAGGAAGACCCACATGGGATACAACTCGATTCATAGTGACCATGGGAATCAAAGAAGTCTTCAGGAGCATGGAGCAGGAAGAGGTCGAACTCCAAACACTTTGAAGGTAGAATGTGATCCTAAGGGGATATTTAGCCAAATTGGTTTGTCCTTTTGATCCTAAGCACTCCAAGGACACATTGAATACCATACTCATAGAAGGGGTAGCTATACATGTGGTTCCATTTTTGAAAGCCTGCCAATAGTGGTAGGAAAGTTTTGAGGATAAAGGAATTTAGATAATTTAGGGGAACCTAAAGTTACTACATGCTACACAGGAGAATGTGAATAAAATGATAGCAATTTTGAAGCAGGACTTCAGCATTATGGATGAAGTAAGGGCCTAGAGCAAGGGCATACAAATTTTGCAGACAATAAAAGGGCAAAAGTATAGAGTTTAGGTAGATGTGTACACTACTAAATAATTAGATTGATCGATGATTGGATAGAAAATATTTCTGATAATAATAAAGTAATGGAAACATTATATGTGGAGATCCATAGGCTAAAGGACCAAGCATGAGAGTGAATTTTGGAAAAAAAAAGCATTACAACGATCCTGGCTTAAGGATTTTTGAGGATGAAGAATGAGAGAAATTGTTACCTATATAGGTAGTAGTGGAAATTTTTAAGAAGATTTTTGTGGAAGCTACTATTGGTGAGGATATCTGGAAAGCCTATAGGACTGAAGAAACTTTGTTAGAATTGGGTACCAAACTCAGGGATTTTGCTGGCACCCAAATTGAGGTAAACAATTATAAGCAAAAGGTCAAGGAAAAATATGAGGCTTTAGATTTACTAGATGCAGCTAAAATTATTGAGATTATAGAGAAATTCAAGGGCAAACATCCAAACATAGCTTTGGGATGAAGAAGTACAAAACCCAGATGCTAGAATTCCAATTTTGACACTCAGTATAATTTTGAGATTTTGGACCATTTTGAGGTGTGCAGGTCCACAGATCCCCAGCTTTGCAAGTCCGCAGGTGCACAATTCTGTAGGTCCATAGGTGCCCACTGATAGTTAACTACTAGTTCCAAAAATAAAGCTTTCCATGCATCAAAAGCACATTCTGGTGGCAGTTTAACTCTAACAAATGGCCAGTAAAGGATTAGCTTCTAGTTTTGGCACTTCTAGACACTTCCACTTTGACTCAAAGCTTTCTCATTCTTTCTTCTATCATAATTTTTTTTTTTTAAACATGTAAAGGCTCATGCATCCAATTAATGAATAAAATATGGATGGAGTCTTACTTAGCACCAATTCGATCAAATTTTGTATATAATTAGTTTATTTTATTGATTAAAAGCATTTTTATTGTATGAAGAATATCTATCACTCTCAACACAAATTGAGGAGATGATTTCTTATAAATACCCCATTGTAATATGTAATTTGGGCTATCATTATTTTGCAATAATATTATTCTTTTGGTGCTCGCATTTGGAGTGTATTAATTCTTGCCTAAATGTGTCATTGTTATGTGATTTATTGTCATGGAATTTTGCTTGAGACAAAGGTTTGTTGCTTTGTTTCTGATTGTGCATTTCATTAGTTTTGGCGTTTGTTATGGTTTTAATAAATCCCACTACATAACTAGCTTGAGAAGAAATCATCTAATTGTACTTGCATACCTTTTCATCTTGCATGAGCACACTTTCTATGGCCTTGTGATTTGATGAAGGGTGAAACATCATACACTCACTAAGTTTCTCCTTCTTTCATTGGTTATTTATCGATATCTTTGAAAGCTTAATTTGCAAGATGTGTCATTCTCCATAACTTATTTCCATTAGAAATTTACAATTTCATGTTATTTACTTTCAAGTTTCATTATTTGCTTTGCTAACCCCCTTGTCAGCATAGGAATTCATATTAGTTGCATTGTTATATTGCATTCATTTGAAAACATAAAAATAAAAAAATATAGTTCTTTTGTGTGTTATTTTGAAGTAGCATGCAAATTTTCATCTCATCCGAAATTGAAACGAACCAATAAAGGCCTCCTTGTGAAAAATCACATTTATCTTCAACTAAAAAGATTCTAGTAGGTCACAAGATCAACCCAAATCCTTGGAGTTGATTCACAAAATCAGCTTTTCAAGAGAGGAGTTCGCAAGAATTCCTACCATTTAGCATTGTGCATAATGATAGCTCAACAGGATTCTACATGAATCCCAATGATGCAACAAAACATTAGACATCATGAACTCATTCAAACAGCCTAAATCTAGGAGTACAGATTCTACACAAATCTTAGTGTCCATGAAATAACAATAAGGGTTCAATCAAAAATAATAACACCATGTACAAAATCACTCAACTAAAAACATAGTTAGTTGTATGCATTCAACACAAATCCCAATGCAAGAAGAATACAAATATGACTAGATTGGAATCCTCATTGAAAATTCAAATCGACAACAAACATCTATGCTAAGAAACACCCAAGAAAATTGGGCGAAACACAAATCTAGGCAAAGTAAAAAATGTCCAAAATTTAATGTCGACAAAAATCAATGAAATTAAAACCCTTTTTAAAAGTAGGTATAAAAACCCCAAATATCCATCAAAATTTGGGTTCAAAGTGCATATGCAAAAATGGTCCAAAATCCCAAAACCCCAAGTGAAAAAGAAATCAAATGCTTGTACCCACCCAATTGGGTAGAGCCAGCATACCAGAACGAAGGGGAACAATAGTTTTCTAACTCTTATCAAATTGCTATCTAAAACATAATCTAAAATAGAGTCAAACCATAAAAATGAGAGAGCCCTACCTAGTAGCAAAAAGGGACAAAATAGGAATGCACATGATAAAATAATCACTCTAGAGAGGTCGTCCAAAAGATTGGAAACCAATGTCTCCCCAAGCCGGATCCAACGAGACCAACCTCGTGACAATCCCATGCCTATAGCTCTTGCAATAAATAATAGTAATTCCTCCTAAAGAGGATTTGATTTTTCTCTCAAAACTTCTAATTCAAAATGTGAGAAGTGAGAAAGAATTCCTTTTTTGGGATATATATTCACTTTAAAAGTGAAATATTAAAATAGGAAAATAATTGGCTCACTTAATTAAATCCCCTCTCAACTTGGACCAAAATCGGGCAATTCCAATAAAATGGAATTCAACTATGACAAAGTTTTAGTAGTTAAAATAAGTTAAATCAATATAAAATTCCCTTAAGACATTAAATCAAAATAATTAGATAACTTCCATGACCACTGTGGATTCCTAAATGTACAAACACACTTATAGGTCTAATCTCATAATGCATTATCAATCTAAATTTACAAATTACTAGGGGATTAAAATATCAATAAAGATACATCATCCATATAGGGACAATATTGGCTCAACATGAATGGTATGATTAGTAACTCCGTGTACCACCACTAAGCATATAAGTCTTGCACAATAAACACACCCAATCAAGTTTAAATGCACCACAATAATAGCTAAAGTGATATTTACTCAAAATCACGTAATTAACGCTTTTAATATTTTTCATTTAAATAATCATTTAAGTTGGGAATTTTGCATAGCAACTGAAATGAATAAGGTAAATATATGTAGCTCAATCACATCACAATAAAATCAACAATATACATTGACAATCCTCAGTGAAACCATCTAACACATCATAATCTCATAAATTAGGCAAAGGCATAATCAACCAAATAATGCAAGAATATAATCAAATCATCTCCATGGTCTAGATCACTCATGGTCCTAATCATGATCAGTCACAAGAAGGATCATCAAGGTTTCATCCATCAAGATGAATCACATAAATCAACTGAGAGAGGCACTACACAAAGTATAGTGACCTTATAAAGTAGTGAAGGACTGAGTAAACCTATATTAAATTGGAGATCATATCAGAGATTGAAAGGAGGAGATCTATAATCATAAATTATAGTGTAGGCTAAAGGATTTGGTATTGAGCTAGTTTTAATAGATCAAATAAGGGAAAATCTCTTAATAAAGTGGTTTTAATAGACCCTTATAAATCTCCTAACACAATCCTTACTTCATTTTAAGTGTAAAATACTTTAACAAGGTAAGACCTAATAGTCTTAAACATTTTTAGTACGGAATACCCCTCAATGGGTAGATCATTTGAAGTGATCAAGACTATAACCCTAACAGGTCAACTTTGTTATTGCAGTAGTGAAGATTTGTGGGTGTCATCCCCACCCCAATTTTACCCTCACCTTGGAGGGTTTCTGGATAACCAAATATTTTATGTTATGTGTTTACACTTAATGGATATTATTGATAAATAGATTTACTTATTAAAACATTTGATTTACAAGTTAAGTTAAGCATAAACTAGATATGAGAAGGTCAATATGGTGAATACAGTAAAGTTATTTTAAGGGATAAAGTTATATAGATCCAATTAGTATCTTATTTTCCCAATTGAAGTTCCAAAAATTAGTATAAGAGCATTGGTTCTCTTGAAGGAATTATAACATCTTGTGAATTAAAAAAATTCATCAACCTAGCCTTGTTACATCAACAATTTATATCAATCAAAAGGGCTTCAGCTGAGACAGTTTATCGCTCCAAACATCACTTCCATATGGCATATCGCCAACTAGAGGCACCATACACTATACCCATTAAAGTAGCTATTTAGATTTATCTGAATGCCATGGACCCTCTTACTACTATATTTCTTAGAAGGCTTCCTACAAGATAAGGTTTTCATAGAAGAAATAACTTTTACCAAGCAAGCCAATCCTAACAGAGGAGGATTGATGCTTCCACCTCAAGCTATCACGACAATGCCAACATACCCAACCAGAGTACCCACTATGCCTAGTCCATTCATATCAATGAATCCAGTTCCACTACAGTAAGCACCCACTCCACAAAACCCTACGCTGACTTATCCAGGGTATGAGCCTCTTAAGACTGCTCTCTTCGAGAAGAAGGCAACAGTTCCTATAAAAACAAACAATAACTTCATTTCAGAATTTGATCATATGAAAAAGACTATGTCACAAATGAATAAGGAATTGAATCATCTTAGGTTGTCATAAGGACTGAATAACAACTTCTAGAGAAACAATGCTAGTCCTTACAACAATAGTTATGGCCAAAATTACAACTGAAACTTTAATGGAAACAACAACAATGCAGGAAACAATAATGGGGGAAACAACTTCAATGGAAACAACAACAATGCATGAAACAATAATGGGGGAAATAACTTCAATCCTCCTAACCAAAATAATGGCTTCTAGAGGTAGAACTAACAATGGAACACACGTCCAAACAATGGAAGTATTCTTGCTGACAACAACAACAACAAAGTTCATTATGTAGATATCAATTAGTATGATTACGCTCACAATGCACCTAACAATGATGGTTCGTACTATAATGGGAATTAAGAGATGACTCAAAGCTCTCAAGTGAGTGATAATTCTACTCCTATTCAATTTAACAATATGTTGTTGGAATCCTATGACCCCACACAAAAGCTGTAGGTAGAATAATCGGTCAATGAAGAGTTCTTATTTCCATTCAGCCAAGAATCTGACCTTCAACATGAAGAAATGTTTTCCTTTTGTAGTGACAATCAGAATACGTACAACTTGAGAAGTAGAAAGGAACCTTTGATGGATGGAATTCCTCCAGCATTGCAACCAACTCCTCCTGATCCAAGGTTGAGTAACAACCTGACACTGGTCAAACCACCAACTAGAGGACAACAAAATTAGAATCAAGTGAATGTACCAACAATATTGAAAAATCTTGCTTGGTCTACCGAAAGATACAATTTGGTGGAAGACTTGAAATGAAAAAAGGCCAATATGTCAATATTTGACATGTTGCAAAATTTTCCACAACAATGAGAGGTGCTCATGAAGACCCTAGACCATACAAAGACTTCCCATAATGCAAATACAACCCCTCAAAAGATGGCTTGCAACAAGTTAATGTTTTAGAAGCATTTCCCACCATGTTTAAAGATAATGTAGAGGTGGCTCCATTTTTTCTTAGTATTAGAATATACATGAAGAATCTTCACAATTTCCTTATCAATTCAGGAGCTTCATGCAATGTCATGCCATTATCCATAGCACAAAAGCTAGGGGTCAACCCTCAACCTACCAATCAGGTAGTGATACAATTGGATAAAATAGAAGTGGAAGTCATAGGTGTATTGAAGGACATGTAGATACAGTTGACAGTCGACCACTAAATTCAAGACATTATTGATATACATGTGGTTGATATCCTAGAGACCTATGGATTACTCCTCAATAGAGAATGGACAAAATGTCTAAGGGGACAATTTTCCATGGATTTCACTCAGCTTTGGTTACCATGGAAAGGTCTGAAAAATCAAATCAAGATAGATGCAAAATCCAAATTAAAAAAGATGATCATTGATTACGATGCCCCTAATGAGGTAGCCTTCTTACAAATAGATCTAGGCTCCTACAAGGTCATGGTTTTTGATACCATGTCAACCAAAAAATTGAATGATCAAGATATGGAATCCATTATTTTTGCCCCAAAAGATGAGGTTGTAACACAATTCATAGACCATATGATGGCTAATCTATAATGTCTATGAGAAGAAGTTAATCCCAATATTGTCCTCCTTCTAGGATTTTTTCGATTGCATAAAGTTAGCCATTTGAAGTTTAAATGTTCATCATGTCAAGAACTGGTTGCTAAGGTATTGACACAAATGGTTGAAGTAAAGAAAGTCGAGGATCCATGAAATGGACCTATTGAAAACCAAATTCCTACAAATGCATCTAATGCTATTGAAGAGATTGAAGGGGAAATTGAAGATTTGAATGCATCATATAGTGATACCTCTTCAAACGGTAGAGGACTATCTTCTCTTCCACCTAAAATGATCTAAGTAAAAAGAAGAAGATGATACATAAATGGCTAGGGGTGGACTTCAATGATCATTCACCCTCTACCCAAAGTTGAAGAAATTCAAGAACTAATAGGGGAAATTTAGGACAAACAAGAAAAATACACACCTCCTTTATCATGGATTCACAATGAAGAATCATCGAGTTTGCATCTTGGAAAGTTACAACCGGTTCCTAAGAAATAATCCTTTAAAGCTTAGATAAAAGAGAAATTGAGAACAAATAAGCACAAGGTTGGAAAACCCAAGGAAAGCCTAATTTGGATGCTCCGCTTCAACATTTCCAAGTGTAAATTAGGAGCCTATGCAGGTATAGAGCTAGTTGATCCAAAAGGTAAATCTTTCTATGTTGCATACCAATTGCAATTCAGATGCACTAAAAATGTTGTAAAGTATGAAGCATTAATTCAAGGACTTCTCTTTGCACTTGAGAAAGGAGTTATGGCTCTCATCGTCAAAGGAGATTCTCAATTAGTGATTCAACAAGTAAAATCATTGTATTCTTGCAATGATAAGAGATTGATTGCCTATAGGAAAAGGGTATGGGATCTGTTAGATGACTTCCAAGCTTTGAACATAAATTCTATTCAAGAAGGAAAAACATGGTAGCTGATACCCTTGCTATTTTAGCAAGCACATTGCAGCCCATTGAAGGAACAAAGTTAAAATGGTTTTCAGTTGAGTTGGTTGCTGCTCCATCTATTCCAAAAATATCATGAACTTCCAAGTTTTTCAAGATGATCAACATATACTAGAGTTTATTATGTGAAGTAGTCACTTTAAGGGATAAAAAATAGATGATACCCTAGAAGACAAACCTGAGGATACTACAATTCAAGACAAAGATGGGATTCTTAATCTGAAAATGAATACTATTCCAAAAGGAATGGTTGAATTAGAATATATCTTTGATCATGATGAATCAACACTCAACAAGAGAATTCCTAAAGAAAAGGGGACCAACAAAGGTGATTCATATAATTTAGGAATGGAACATGATCCCAAGATGGTAAGAATTGGGAAAGCATGCAATTTACAAGAAAGGGAAGACATGCTCAAATTACTCATAGAATACAGGGATGTCATCACTTGGAGCTATGAAGATCTAAAGATGTACGATCATTAGATCATTATACATGTTATCCCCCTCAAGCCAAACGCCAAACCTTTCTCACAAAGGCAAAGACCTGCCAATCCCATCCTCAAGCCTCGAATAATGAAGGAAGTCAAGAGATTGTTGGATGCAAAGATTATCTTCCCTGTGCATCACTCTACATGGGTGGCTAATCTAGTTCCTATACAAAAGAATACCAAAGAGATTTGACTTTGTGTAGATTTTCACAATTTGAACTTGGTATCTTAGAAGGACAATTACCCATTGCCCTCACTGGATGAAGTCTTAAAAATTGTGAATGGTTCAAAAATGATGTCTTTCTTGGATGGATACTCTAGTTATAATTAGGTAATGGTAGAATAGGAAGATAGATTAAAGACTAATTTTATGACCAAATGGGGAACCTTCGCCTACAAGAGAATGCCATTTGAATTGATTAATGCATAAGCCACATTTCAGCGAGCCATGGATGAAGCATTTAAGGGACTAATTAATAGATGTATAGTTATTTATATGGATGACTTGACCATCTTTTCAAAAGATTTAACTACCCACATTGTTGACCTTAGACAGGTTTTCAATAGGAGTCATAAATACGACATATCTGTCAATCCCAAAAAGTGTTCATTAGGGGTCACTAAGGGAAAACCTTTAGGTCATATCATTTTTGAAGCTGGCATCTCCATAGATCCTGATAGAGTTGAATCCATTTTGAAGTTATCACCCCAAAATAGTCAGAAGGAACTCAAATCCTTCTTTGGAAAGATAAATTTTGTTTGTAAATTCATAAGTGGATTTGTAGAGATTGTGCATCCTCTCAATAATTTTCTCAAGAAGGGAGTTAAAATGGAATGAGTTCCTCAAGTTAAGAAATCATTTGAGGAGATTAAGGTAGTCATTTCCACACCTCTGGTATTTGTACCTAATTACAACCTTCCCTTTAAGATATATTCCTTTTCTTTAGAGCATTCATGCACAAAGGTCTTAACCAAGAAGAAGGAGAAGGAAGATGAAAGACCTATTGCTTTTATGAGTTGCCTATTGAGAAACACTGAGTTGAATTATTCTAACCTTGACAAACAATCTTTTGCTTTGGTTAAAGTGGTGAAGAAATTTTGACATTACATATTTAGAAGTAAGGTGTATGCTATTGTACCTAACCCAACAGTAAAGACATTGTTGATGCAAACTAAGCTTGGTGGGTGAGGTAAATGGATGGCAATACTTCAAGAGTTTGACCTTGAGATTCAACCTATGAAATTAGTTAGAGGTCAAGGATTGTTGAGGATGATAGCTGATAACCAGATTGGCAATGAAACTAAATTTGAGTTTGAGACAAAATTAGATGATCAAGATTATAAGAAAATGATAGTATCTCAGGTGGACATTGGCCAAGGCATAGTAACAGATGTCTGGTACTAGAATATTCTATACTATCTCCTACAAAATTGATGCCCAAGTTGGATGAATAGTTTGCAATGCAGAGGACTTAAAATGAAGTGTGAGTCCTATATGCTACAAGACAACAAGTTATACAAAAGGAATTATGAAGGGATCTATTTGAAATGCCTAGAATGTGAAGAAGCAAAGGAATTCTTGAAACAATTTCATGACAAATATGGTACTAGGCACGGTTCAGCAAAAGTGATGGCTCACATGATTTTAAGGTCAGGATATTTTTGGCCCACCTTTTTTAAAGGAAACTTTTGAGCACGTGCGCTCTTTTCATGTTTGTCAAACAAGTGCTAACAAAGAAAGACACTCGGCGATGCCACTACAGCTTGTGTATGAGGTATGTCCTTTCACAAAGTGGGGGTTGGATTTCATTGGCCCAGTCAACCTACCATCATCAATTAGATACACTTACATTATTATGGCTACTAACTATTGCACAAGATGGATAGAGGCAAAAACTTACAAGAATTGCACTACTAAGGTGGTGACAGATTTCTTAGAGGAACATATTGTTACCAGTTCAGAATGCCATTTGTGCTTGTATGTGATAATGGATCTACTTTCACATCAATATTTCTAACTCAATGGGCATTTGAGAAGAAAGTTATCATCAAATTCTCTTCCAATTACTACCCACAAGGAAATGGGGTAGCGAAATCTACAAATTAGAACTTGATAACAATAATAAAATGATTGTTGAAGGAGAACCCTAGAGATTGGCATATGCAGTTGAAATATGCCTTATGGATAGATTGAGCGAGGGTCAAGAATTCTTTGGGGACTTCTCTATATTTACTTGTCTATTTATAGGAGCTAGTATTTCTGCTCAACCTTAGAATTCCTATTTTGAAGTTCATGAGTGGATACACTGAAGATGCTGATAAAATACAAATTAGATTGATGAATCTTCTTGAGATGGATGAAAAATGCACAACTACATTGGAGCAAATGGCTAAACATCAAGTTGTTGTAAAGAGATGGTTTGACAAGAGAGTCATGATAAAATCCTTTAGGATTTTTGATCTTGTTCTACTTTGGGATAAGGCAAAAGAAAAACTAGGCAACCATACCAAGTTTCAATGCTTGTGGACTGGTCCTTATTAGATCACAAAAATCCTTACAGAAAACACTTTTAGGCTCAGTTCTATACAGGGGGGATTTTTTCCCTTACCAGTAAATGGGCAGTTTTTGAAACATTATTTTGAGGCCTAAAAGAAACACAAAAATTTTTTAGTTAGGTTTTATTTCTGCATTTAGTTAAATTCTATTTTTGCATTTAGTTAGGTTTTATTCTCGGAAGAGTGTTTATTTTCTACAAGTGTGTTTTGTTTTCAGTCGTGTATTTGCTTTCAGTCACGTGTTTACTTTCAAAGTTGTGTCAATCCTAAGGGGTAAGTGCACTCAAGATTTTATCTTGAGATATCTCACTAACCACTCTTTGGTTCTAATTTTAGGGAGAGGTATTTTGTGAGGCCTCGCCCTGACCCATCGTAGCATAGTGATACATTACCCTTATTTTGTTATTCACGACTCGAGATGTCGAGACATTATCTGATGCTTAGAACATATTTTATTATTTCATGTTGTGTGATGTTATTTTCAGATATATTTGATGATTTTCATATAATGTTTCATGTATATGTATGTTGATGAAATCAGTAAAGGTAGGATCGAGGCTTTGATTTAAGATATTTTAAATGGTTAAGAATTAAGTAGGATAAAGAAACCCTTATTGATGTATGTTTTAATTTATGTGAATTTCTGAATACGTATACATTTATGTACATATGATTTTACGGGACTACTGATGTGTGCAATGAGTGTGCAGATATTTAGCCAAGAAACCCTACAGAGGAACAAAACTGATCTCCATGTGCTAAATTAGAAAACCTTGTTGTTCGTAATTCACGTATTTTTATTGTGAGATGTATGTATGCATCTTCCTTGCTCAGTGAATGTTAAATGTTCGTAATTATGTTCTTTCAGTGTCGCTTGACACTCGTAAAATGGTTATGTGCTTCAGTGGCTATTTAGGGTTAATTTTTTAACCTTTGGACCAAGTTGGTTAAAGTTAGTATCAGTTTTCTATTGGGTTCTTAATCAAGGTTAGTCATCCCTTAATCCGGATTAGTGCTTATTTGCAAAGTTAGAGTAGTAAGTTGGACCTATTTTATTCCTAGATTTTATTTGACTCTAAACCTCTTCTTAAGGCTTTAAAACTTGTTTTTTTTCTAACCAAAGGGTATGGGTATGGGTTAGGAGTCTTTTCCAACCCCTAAGCCCCTTGTTTTGACTTTTGAGGTCACTCAAAAAGTCCCTTTTTGCCTTTGTGCGAAAATTGATCATGGGTATCTTGAGTTGCCTCACCTCATCTCCACTTGGGGTTTAACCATAGTGTAGGTTGAGTTAGGAGTTTCTAGAGTGGCTAGTGGGTGGAAATAGTTATTGCTCCTTTTGGGTGGTTGAGTTGGAGGCTTATCTGGAGGCCTTCCTTGGACTAGTGGGTTGTTACCCAATCTCTACTTTTAGAGAAGATTTTTCTTGAAGCTTGAAGAAAGGAAAGGGATACTCTACTCAAACTTGTTCATTGCCATTACCTCTTTGTGAAGGTAGGAAATTCTCATCTCCCTTATTCAGATTTTATGTTTGGTTTCATGTTCATGTTATCTTGTTGTTGTTTCACTGTTGTATGGTTGTGGGTATGTGGGAAGATTTGAAAACCATGTCTTTTTGGTTGTTTTCCTTCCTTGTTATGTTTGCTTTTTTTTTGAGTTTTCCTTACATGGGTGTTTTGGTATTACTCACCCTTGGAGAGGGCAGAAGTGACCAATTTTGGGAAAGGTCTGTTTAGTTGGACTCCAACCTGTGTAGAGTCTCTTCTCAGGATGAGAAGAGGGATAAAGGGTAGGGTGTTATGGGCCCTTACCCATCAGCACAAACCTGGTATGAGTATGACAAGTTTAAATGGAAGAACGGAAGTTCTTGGTTATTAGCCCCAATTGGGCATCTGAATGGGTGTTGTTCTTGACTTCTCCTATTGGAAGAATCCACCTTTCCCTAGTCTTGATTCATTATGAATCCTATTGTGTAAACCATGTATGATTATGCATGTTTGATGTTCTTTTGGTTCTGCTTGGTTGTCACCTGATTAGATATTGGTTTCCTCCATGGTTCTTGAAATGAGATTCAAAAAACATTACAAACTCCTTGATTATGATCATGAAGAAAATTTGATAAAATTATTGAAAGTTGGGATTGAGATCCTATTGTAAATTGTATTTTTAAACCCTATTGTAAATGGCAACGAAGCCGAGTTTTCTTCCTGATTCTTTCCCGACTGAGCCTTTGAATCAGGTTAGCCAATAAAATAATGGTTGAGTGTATTTGGTTCAATTAATATTTGATCATAATGTTCAGTTGTATGAGTGCTCATCAAAATAGAATAAATAAATTTTCATATATATAGATGGGAGAATATAATCATAGATAATGTCTTGATTTATGAATGTTCAAGTTTTAATTACGATAATGAAGAGTTGAATTGATATAGTGAGTTTCAATTATGATGTATAAGTATTATGATGAGATCAATCAAGAGCAAACCCTATATTACGAAATCAAAGATATTTCATTTCTTGATAAATTTCATGGTGGTTAAAATCAAATTTGAATGAGAATAATCCACCACTTTTTAAAAAAAAATTATGTGTATAGTATCATTCACCTCCTAAGTTCTTCAAATATGATCAATTGGACTAAGAGGTTGTATTCTTGAAACCAATAAGAATAATAATTAGAATTTAGAACTCATACCATGTCCTTGAAGAATTAATATAAAACATACATGTTTAAATAAGAGATTGAGAGACTATACCTAATGTACTCCTTTGCATTGGAATACTTGTATTAAGGAAGAATGTTAATAATAGATTTATTCAAATCCTTAGTAACATAAATGAAATGCATAAAATGACATGACCATGCCTTGTTAAAATTTTGCTTCAAAAAAAAATATGCACTCCCAGGAGTAAAAACTCTCTGGAAAATACATGAGGAGAAATTTCTTTCCTTCCAAGACCACAAAGCATATTCTTGCTCAGATTCCTTTCTAAATGAAATAAGAAACAAATAAATATTATGTTAATCTCATGGGTGCATAATTTTGAATATATAAATATGTATATTTTTTAAAAAAAAAGGTTAACATCATAATATCTTTTCTTTCACCTATAAAACTTTATGTATTCATTGCCCTCCTTGGCCTTGGATGTCAGTTAGCCTTGTTTTAAAAAGGTTTTAGTGTCTGTCTCAAGTCAAAGTGGATGGGATGGGTAGGTGACATCATCCTGCCACCTTGTCCCATCCCCATTCTTCTCCATTCCTAGCGGCCAGTTTGGGGAAGGTGGCATTTATGTTGAGAAAGGAAATTGAGGTGGTCACTTTAATTCCTTAAAACTCCTTTGCTCACCTCTGTTCATGTGCCCACCTCTTGGGTTGCGTTTTCCCTACCTTGGGCTGCGTGGCAAGTGGGGTGGAGAGAGCTTGTCATGACATGACATTAGTTTTGGACGTTGGCTTAGCCTTGGGGTGGTATTGTTGTTGCAAGTTAATGTTTGTTTAAAACTTAAGAATTCATCTCCCCTACGTACCTTCTCCTTGATGTGCAGGTTTGGGGTTGCGTGGGGCCTAGGGAGAGGTGTAGGGAGGGGTTAGATCGACTTGACTTGTAGCCAAGTGGATGTTAGGGGCTAGGTTGTAGGTAAGATCTTAGGGCAGGAGGGTTAGTGGTTAGGTGTTAGTTAGTAATTTAAAAGATGGTTTAGCTTAGGTTAGAGTTAATTTAATTAGTATAGTTTATATTTGTTTTTTTTAGTTATTAAATTTTTTTTTTAACTTATTAGTTTAGTCTAGTTTCTTTTCTATATATTTTTATTTTAATAGTTAGTTTCAATGAAACTTTAAATTGTAAAGTATAATTAGTTAATTTAATAAAGTTTTAAGGTTATTCTATGTTTTGATTAAGGACTCCTTGTGTCGATTGTTAATAAATTTTTTTTTAGTTTTATAGTTATGTTTAAATTTCTAAATACTAATTTAGTTGGTTTTAATTTAAATGTAATCTAATTGTTTTAACCTTTAAGTAGATTAAATTTATCGATTAATTGGCTATTTAAATAAGTTTTAATGTAGGTTTGATTGATTTGATATTGCCAGTAATTTTAAAATCCGAATTCATATACATTGTTATTTAAATAAGTTTTATTGCATATCATTATAAGTTAATGTAATATCATGATTTTATCGATATTAATCTAATAACGAAAGCTTCAAAATTTTAACGATGTTATCATCCTCATGGTTAAAATCTTAGGATGTAATGTAAAGAACCTGTGCTAAAGCTTCTATCTCAATCATATCAAACTTAGAGCATGTTGAATTTTAAATCAAAAAAAAAATTGTTGTGTTCCTACCCTCTTAGTTTGGGCATGACATATTTCTTTGTCAAAATATCTAGATGATTGTGTGTTTTATACCAATTGAACAATGGACGTTGCCTATGGAAATAGGGAGGCTTTCAATCTTAAGTTTAGGGTTCTGAACCAATGAGCTCTCAACACTTTTCAAATTTAAGAACCAACCATCTTAGGTGTTTTCAAATTAAGGTTGAAGGTAGCAAGGGACAATTCAAACTCCAATTGGTTCAAACAGGAGGGGTCTTCTCGAAGGGTACTAAGATCATTATTTGGTGTGAGAGTTTCTAAAAGTTCTGAAAGAGGAATGCAAGGGATGTTTACCAAAGATCAAATCCAAGAAATGGCATTGATGTCCTAGCTACACAGTCTAAGTGTAGTCAAGATACAAAATAATAAAGAGAAAAAAAGAGTGAAAAGGGCAGTGTTAAGACTGAAGGATTCTAAAGATCTGAAATGGCTAATGGATAAAATTACAAAATGAAGTATCTTTTACTAAAATATTGCTTCATCAAATAGTAACATTACAAGCTACATGGAGTGATCCTTCAAAATTTTCAAAAAAATTAAAAGAAAGCGATAGCCTGCTAAGAACCCTCAAACTGATTTTCTCATCTGGTCAAGCAAGCGATTGGTAAACAACCTTTGTGAAGATTCCAAATGCATGAACTAGGAAGGGTGGAAGATTGTTTCCAAGTTGTTAGAAGACTTTGATGGACTGTATCTTGAAATGTCAAAGAGAATGAATGCACAAGTCACACACTGAGCTTGAAGATTTCAGATCTTGAACTTTTGACTTTGAAGTCATCCAAAATAATGCTTGAGGCATTCAAAGTTTTCTTGGTGTTTAACACATGTTGAAAGCATGTTTGCTGATGAAGAAATGCCTTTATCATTTCTTCATTTTCTCAGGTCTATTTTTTGTATTTCCATAATGCACGCCCCATTCCCTACTAGGAATGGGGACCCCCTACTTTTTACAGGTCCTCAAATTCACAATTCAGGGTTCGAGAAATGTTAAAGAATTGTAATGTAAAAATTGAAAAAATTTAAATATTGGAAAATAGAAAAAACCAAAAAAAATTGCATATATATATATATAATAATAATAAAGAATAATTTATTTTTGTGCATTTGCACACTTTTCATGGTGCACAAGAGGCACACCACCCATGGTGGTGCACGGCACACACTTGTGCACATGCACAAGGGTGCAGCATGCACCCCATGGGTGGGAGGGGTTATATAAACCCTGGGCCCCCTCAAATCACTTCACTATTTCACACTTTTTTTTCTGGCTTCAAAACTAAATCACGCTCTCCACACTTGGTTCTCCGACTCCACCCTCGCAAGGTGCATAAAATGCATTTCGTGTGCAATGCACATTACACTGCACACTCATACATCATGTACACTATAATTTCATATGCACTGTTGGGCATGCCTACGATGCACTACACACCTCTACGTTTGCACACACCTCACACTGGGTGCACCTCCTCCACTTTGTTGTTGCATGCAATGTGCACTGCACGCATCATGCCACCCACGTCCGACACCTATGAAACCCTCATTGCCACTTCTCTCTGCACCGCCTCAAAACCCTATGCAAGACTGCCACTCACCCACTGCACAAAACTTTGCTTCACACCTCATGCATCACACATCATGGGCTTCATCCATCATAGGCCGCACACTGTGCACCTTATTTTCCAAGGGCCATGTGTGCTTCATGCATTGTGCACTTCTCTCTCACCACGCATGCATGCCTCCTGTGTAGCACTCATTACGCACATCCTCACCCAAAACACTTTAAAAAAAAAAATTTTAAATAATAATAATAATAATATTTAAAAAATAAATAATAATATTAATATTATATATATATAAATAAATAATAAAATAAATAATATAGATAAAAAAATACCAAATTGAGCATCCTATTTTTATTTTGTTTTTCGTTAATAAATAGTGCTTTTGTATTTTTCTAAGTTTTCATTATTTTGAATTAATAAATGCCTTTCTTGTGTCGTACAAAAATAATGGCATCCACTTTCGAAGAGAAAATGGCAGCTAAGCTCATTTTGTTCAAGTTCCAATGTGTACCATTGAAGTCAAGGTTCCAAGAATATTATGCAGAGATTAAGGATACTGGTCTAGGACACACAGACTTGGGAGAGTTCCTTTGAATCTACAACAAGCCCACTAAGAGGTCAGCTCTAGTATCTACTTTGATCTATTCTAGGTTGGTGAGTGCAGCTTTGCATCTAGTATTAGTGTAATCAGCAGAGTTGATCTTGACACTAGCTCAATATTTTGTTCCTGAAGAGAGTGGTTAAGAGCATGATAGGAGAAGTGGTTCTTGACCTTTGACCTGAAAAAATTGAGAGGGTCTTCCACTTTCTAAGGGAAGATCAATTCATCAAACTCTCCTATGAAGTAGTAGAAAGATGGTATAGGGAGCACCCGAAAGAAGCATTTGAAATCATCCAATCCTCATATCTCATTAAGAAGACTCCTTTGGGCAAGGTCACAGGAAAAGTGGAAATGACTAGGGGATAAATGAAGGAAGATATTGGCTATTCCATTATCCTTTTGAGAAGAGTCATGGGTCTACTAGCACCTAGCCACCTCAGTGCTTTCATGGTCAATTTCATTGAAATAATCAAGACAGCAAGGATGCCACTGAACTGGGCTACCACCTTGAGTGAGAACTTGTGTGAGCAATTGGGGGTAGTTAAAGATAAGAAGTTATATATGACTTCTTACATGGTATATCTACTTGCAACAAGGGCTACAAACTACCCCTACGATCCTAATGCCTGGCCCTACATTATCTACCCTCAGTTGGGGAGGAAGAAGCTCTCAGCATAGAGTAAGGAGTACCAAGTCATGAATGACACATTCATTTTTGTGGTCATCCAATTCATAGAGGGTGATTATACAAAGAAATTATTCAATGAGGTGAAAGCACAAATAATAGCTCTTGGGGCCTACTTCATCCAATTTTAGACATTAACATATTTTTGGGTAGCTGGTGCATCTATCAACCTTAAGAAGCTCCCCAAATATCCTAGTGACAAAGCTGGTGTTATTGGAGATTGCACAATGGATTGAATCTACATATGAGAGGGTGAAGAGACAATGAAGGCCTTGTTTGACATGGCCCCTAGTCATAGGACCATATCAAGTGAAACAAAAACAAGATATTTTATCCTTTGAGTTGGAGTGGGAGAATTATCCCCTTGAGGAGTACAATTCTCCTAGGCCCTATTTTGATAATATCAGAAAAGTGGAGAGTTTGGCTGGCAAGGAGTTCCACCATGAAGATGCCAGTGAAGACCATTGGATGAATGCAACAAATGAGTATGATGTTCACATAAGGGACTATTGTAGGATGACTTTGTACATAACAAAGAAAGCTCTCAAACTGGACATTCTAGAGGAAATAAGGCAACAAGATTCACAGGAGTTGTTGGACCCCCTATTCAACTCAAACAAAATAGGAGAGAGGCTCATCATGAATGTTGAGGTTGACAGGGAGGAGGGTGATGATATTAATCATCGAGCAAGGCATGTAGTCAAAATGATAAAGGATTGGATCAAGAAGCCTTTTTAACTAGATCCAATACTTGATACTATGATCTTTCATGCTCAAGCCTACCCTGAGAAAGGTAGAGGGAAAAAAGTTACAATTCCTACCTTTACAACCCAGTCTCCCATTAGGCCAGAGATGGTATACCAACTTGACTGCCCAGTTGGATACTATCATCCTCCAAAGAGGAAAGGAAAGAAAAAGAGGAAGAAGACCTCCCCTCAGAGGATTCAAATAGAATAGGGTGAAGTCCAAGTACCTCCCCAGCAATAGGAGGAGAGTGTATGAGGGTCTAAGGATATTGGAGCTTCCCAAGTCCAAGATGGCCCTCAATTGCCTCCATTTGTGCCCTACCAATTAGAAGAGGGAGAGAGTCAACAAGTTTTCATTCCTCCTTCACAAGAAGAGTTGGCAACCCCTCTGCCTCCACAAAATAAAAGAGGATTAAAATCCAAAAGAAGAAAAGGCAAAGGGTGACTAAGAGGATGGTGCCTTTTCTGTCTATTCCAGAGACCATACCAGAGGGAGAAGAAGAGGAAGAAGAAAAGGAGATAGATGAAGAGGAACAACTGCCCCTACAGAGAAGAACCTGAATAGCTAGAGCCATAGAGAAATAAAGGAGGAGTACCATGGGTACATCACCATCCACCCCAATAGGACCCTTAGAAGTATCTTCTTCAGAGGATGAAGTACAATAATGGGTGGATGAAAAAAGTTAAGAGGGTGATGACATTTTCAAAATGTCAAATTTTGATTTTATGCCTGTGGGAACATAGCTAGTTGGGGATAAGATAAGGGATACCCCTATAGGTAAACCTCAACAAGAAGACTGGATGCAGATGCTGCTAGACTCACAGGGTCCTAATCTTACTCCCACATCTCTACCACAAGTCATAGTGGTAGATAAAGGCTTTGTTACTCCTCTACCCCAAATTTTGGAAGAGGGAATAGGTTTAGAAGGAACCCTCACAAGGTGAGGAACTAAAACAAATGGCAACTGATGAAGTGTCAAAGGAGGGAGGGAAAAATGGTGGAATATTCTCAACCACCTTCCCAAGACATTGAGGTGCAAACTAGAGGGTCTACTGAGATATAGACTGTGGAAGGAGAGCCCTCACAAAGGGAAAGTACTCCAAGGAGGAGTGATAAGGGGAAGGAGGTAGCAAAACATACTCCTTCATCCTTGAGAGGTTGGTCTTCAGCTGAGCACATCCTAAGATGGCTTTGAAAGGAAATAATGAGTACCAAACCTCAATTCCATGTTGATGAGGAGGACATTTTATAAATTGCAAAGATTTTGAATATGCTTGAGTTGTTGTTGCATGAGGCAAAACCATTGGCGTTTGTCACCAATACATGGGACTAGGAGTTGTTTGCACAAGTGGTTGTTCCTCCTAAAGATATAGATGTAGAAAGTCTTGGTTCCCAAGATTATCAGCTCAAAGAGGTGACACTGGGAAGACCCACACGAGATACAACTCGATTGATGGTGACCATGGGAAGAAGTCTTTAGGAGCATGGAGTAGGAAGAGGTCAAACTCTAAACACTTCAAAGGTAGAACAAGATCCTAAGGGGATATTTAGGTGAAGTGGTTGGTCCTCATAATCCTAAGCTCCCTGAGGAAACATTGAATACCATACTCAGACAAGGGGAAATTGTACATGTGGATCCATTTTTGAAAGCCTGTCAATAGTGGCAAGAAAGTTTTGAGGATAAAGTAATTTTGATAATTCAAGGGAAACTAAAGTTACTGCATGCTACATAAGAGAATGTGAATAAAATGGTAGCCATTTTGAAGGAGGACTTTAGCATTATGGATGAGGTAAGGTCCTGGAGAAGGGACTTACAAATTTTGTAGACAATAAAGGGGCAAAGGTATAGATTTTTGGTAGATGTGTACACTATTGAAGAATTAGATTTGATCGATGATTAGATAGAAAAGATCACTGATAGTAATAAAGTAATGGAAACATTACATGTGGGGATCCATAGGCTCAAGGACCAAGCTCAAGAGTAAATTTTGGAAGCTAAAAAGCATTACAACAATTCTAGCTTAAGGATTTTTGAGGATGAAGAATGAGAGAAGTTGTTACTTGTAGAGGTAGTAGTGAAAAGTTGTAAGAATATTTTTGTGGAAGCTGCTAATGATGACGATATCCAACAAGCCTACATGACTAAAGAAGATTTGTTAGAATTGGATACCAAACTCAGGGATTTTTTTGACACCCAAATTAAGGTAGATAATTATAGGCAAAAGGTCAAGGACAAATATGAGGCTTTAGATTTACCAGATATGGCTAAAATTATTGAGATTATAGAGAAATTCAAGGGCAAACATCCAAACATAGCTTGGATGAAGAAGTACAAAACCCAAATGCCAGAATTCCAATTTTGACACTCAGTAAAATTTTGAGATTTTGGAATATTTTGAGGTGCATAGCTCTGTAGGTGCACAAGTGTGCAAGTCTGTAGGTCCACATTTTCAAAAAACTTTGCCAACAGTTAACTATCAGTTCCAAAAATCAAGCTTTCCATGCATCAAAAGCACATTCTAATGGAATTTTAACTCTGAAAAACACCCAATAAAGGATCAACTTTCAATTTTGGCACTTTCAGACACTTCCACTTCCACTTAGAGCTTTCTCATTCTTTCTTCTCTCATAATTCTGTTATTTTTAACATGTAAAGGCTCATGCATCCAATTAATGAATAAAATATGGATGGAGTCGTACTTAGCACCAATTAGATTGAAGTTTGTATATAATTAGTTTATTTTGTTGATTAAAAGAATTTTTATTGCATGAAGAGTATCTCTTACTCTCAACACAAATTGAGACAATTTCTTATAAATACCCCATTGTAATATGTAATGTGGGCCGTCGTTATTTTGCAATAATATTATGCTTTTGGTGCTTGCATTTGGAGTGTAGTAATTCTTGCCTAAATGTGTCATTGTTTTGTGATTTATTGTCATGGAATTGTGATTGAGCCAAAGGTTTATTTCTTTGTTTATGGTTTTGCATTTCATTATTTTTGGTGTCTGTTATTGTTTTGACAAATCCCACTGCATAACTAGCTTGAGAAGAAATTATTGAATTGTGCCTACATAACTTTTTGTCTCGCATGAGCACACTTTTTGTGGACTTGCAAATTGATGAAGGGTGAAACATCATACGCTCACTAAATTTCTCATCGATGATTGCATCCGTGGAATTAGGGAAGCACTGCTCCTTCTTTCATTGGTTATTTATCGATCTCTTTGAAAGCTTAATTTGCAAGACGTGTTGTTCTCCATAACTTATGTACATTAGGAATTTTCAATTTCATGTTATTTACTTTCAAGTTTCATTATTTTGTTTGCTAACCCCCTTGTTAGCGTAGGAATTCATATTAGTTGCATTGTTAGATTGCATTCATTTGAAAACATAAAAATACAAAAATATAGTTCTTTTGTGTGTTATTTTGAAGTAGCTTTTTAGATTTTCATCTCATCCAAAATTGAAATGAACCAGCAAAGGCCTCCTTGCAAACAATCACATTTATCTTCAATTGAACGGATTCTAGTAGGTCACAAGATGAACCTAGAACCTTGGAGTTGATTCACAAAATTAGCTTTTCAAGAGAGGAGTTTGCAAGAATTCTTGTCGTTTAGCATCGTGCATAACGACAGCTCAACAGGAGTCTACATGAATCCCAATGATGCAACAATTCATCAAACATCATGAACTCATTCAACTAGACTAAATCTAGGAGTATCAATTCTACACAAATCTTAGTGTCCATGAAATAATAGTAAGGGTTCAATTAGAAATGATAACACCATGTACAAAATCACTCAACTAAAAATATAGTTGGATGTATAGATTTAACACAAATCCTAATGCAAGAAGAATACAAATATGACTAGATTGGAATCCTCATGGAAAACCCAAATCCACAACCAACATCTATGCCAAGAAACACCCAAGAAAATTGGGTGAAACACAAATCAAGGCAAAGTAAAAAATATCCAAAATTTAATGTTGACAAAAATCAATGAAATTAAAATCCTTTTTACAAGCAGGTGTAAAAACCCCAAATATCCATTAAAATTTGAGTTCAGAGTCTGTATGCAAAAATGACCAGCATAATGGTCCAAAACCCCAAAACCCCAAGTCAAAATGAAATCAAATGCTCATACCCACCCAACTTGGTAGAGCCAACATACCAGAATGAAGGGGAACAATAGTTTTCTAACTCTTAGCAAATTGTTATTTAAAAAATACTCTAAAATAGAGTCAAATCATAAAAATGAGAGAGCCCTACCTGGTAGCCAAAAGGGGCAAAATAGGAATGCATGTGATAAAATAATCACTCCATAGAGATCATCCAAAAGATCGAGAAAATAATATCTCCCCGAGCCGGATCCAACGAGACCAACCTCGCGATGATTCCATGTCTATAGCTCTTGTAACAAATAATAGTAATTACTCCTAAAGAGGATTTGAATTTTTCTCTCAAAATTTCTAATTCAAAGTGTGAGAAGTGAGAAAGAATTCCCTTTTTGGGATATATATTCACTTTAAAAGTAAAATATTAAAATAGGAAAATAATTGGCTCACTTAATTAAATCCCCTCTCAACCTGGACCAAAATCAGGAAATTCCAATTAAATTGAACTCAACTATGACAAAGTGGTCAGTAATTAAAATAAGTTAAATCAATATAAAATTCCCTTAAGACATTAAATAACAATAATTAGATAACTTCCATGACCACTGTGGATTCCTAAATGTACAAACACACTCACAACTCTAATCTCATAATGCAGTATGAATCTAAATTTACAAATTACTAGTGGATTAAAATGTCAATAAAGATGCATTGTCCTTACAGGGACAATATTGGCTCAACATGAAAGGTATTATTAGTAACTCCATGTGCCACCACTAGGCATATAAGTCTTGCACAATAAACACACCCAATCAAGTGTAAATGCAACATAGTAATAGCTAAAGCAATATTTACTCAAAATCATGCAATTAAAGCTTTTAATATTTTTCATTTAAATAATCATTTAAGTTGTACATTTTTCATAGCAACTAAAATGAATAAATTAAGTATATGTAGCACAATCACATCATAATAAAACCAACAATATATATTGATAATCCTCAATGAAACCATCTAAGACATCATAATATCATAAATTAGGCAAAGGCATAATCAACCAGATAATGCAACAATATAATCAAATCACCTCCAGGGTCTAGACCACTCATGGTCCTAATTATGATCAATCACAAGAAGGATCATCAAGGTTTCATCCATCAAGATGAATCATAGAAATCAAATGGGAGAGGCACTACACAAAGTATAGTGACCTTATAAAGTAGTGAAGGATTGAGTAAACCTATATTAAATCAGATATTAGATTAGAGATTGAAAGGAGGAGATCTATAATCATAAATTATAGTGTAGGTGGAAGGATTAGGTATTGAGCTAGTTTTAATAGATCAAATAAGGGAAAATCTCTTAATAAAGTGGTTTTAATAGACCTTTATAAATCTCCTAACAGAGTCCTTACTTCATTGTAAGTGTAAAATACTTTAACAAGGTAAGACCTAACAGTCTCAAAAACTTTTAGGAGGGCATACCCCTCATAGGGTAGATCATTAGAAGTGATCAAAATTGTAAGCCTAATAGGTCAACTTTGTTATTGCAGTAGTGAGGATTTGTGGGTGTCATCCCCAACCCAATTTTACCTTCACCTTGGATGGTTTCTGAGTAACCAAATATTTTGTGTTATGTGTTTACATGTAATGGATATGATTGATAAATAGATTTACTTATTACAACATTTGATTTACAAGTTAAGCATAAACTAGATATGAGAAGATCAATATGGTGAATAAAGTAAAGTTATTTTAACAGATAAAGTTTTATCGATCCAATTAATATCTTATTTTCCCAATTAAAGTTCCAACAATTGGTATTAGAGCATTGGTTCTCTTGAAGGAATTCTAACATCTTATGAGTTTGAGTTCAAATCATGGAGATGGAGGCTTACAAATTGGGAAAGGTTGTTGACAATCAAGTGATTGACATCCAACTCATACTACAACAACTTGAAGTAGCAAGAGAGGAATTGAGGAAATCCCTTAGAAAGAGAACAAATGTGGACATTCAACAAAATTACACACTTTATGAGGAATTTGATACACATGGATTGTTTAATACTCAGAATTCTAATGATAGTGATGCAGCTATTGTATATCTACTAAAGAATAACAATATCCTAAATGAAGAAGTCAGAGGATTGAAAAGAGAGCATGAAATTAAGTCATTAAGGCTATGTGAAGTGACTAAAAATTAGAAGAAATTTGAAGAAGAAAAATTTGTAGCTATGGAAGACAAGATATAAATATCATCAAACTTGAAGAAAGGTCATGTGATGTGCAATAGCTTACAAACACCCAGAAGACATGATGAATCAATTGATGGTTTTAAATTAGGAACTAAATAGGAAACATATGAAGATAGAAAGTATGAGATCACATAATAACCTATTGAGGACTAAGTTAAGATCTGAGAAAGAACTTGTGGAAAGAATGAACAAGCCTAGTGAAGCATTAAGATACTTTGAAGAACTGATGAACTCACCTAAGTCTTCTCAAAACACTTATGAACTAGGATATACAAAGCAACATTCATCTATTGAAGAAGGAGAATCATCCAAGAGTGGAGAGGTAAGGAATAAAAATCAAAAGGAAAACCCACATGCTATCATTTTGGTAAACTTGGACACATTGCCAAAATTTGCATAAGTAATAATGGTATGTAAAACCCTAAACCTAAGTTTACTAGTTCTTGTTTTTTTGCAAGAAGCAAGGACATCAAATACATGAGTGCATAACAAGATTGAAAAGTACACCTAATACACCTAGATTTGAGGGATATTGTTATAATTGTCAAAATTTTTGACATGGAGCATATGAATGTAGATCACAGGCAAAACCCTACTGGACAAACATAAATGCACCTAAGAAAGTTTGTTCCAATTGTCATGAGATTGGACATGTGAGAAAGAATTGTATGACCTAAGCACTAATACCAAATAATGATCATAAAAAAGGTAAACTAAAATTAGATGTTGAAAAGACAAAGAAGGAGATGAGTCAAACCTAGAAGAAAAAGGTAGAAGAAGAAAATAGTGGAGCAAATGAAGTCAAGGTCACCCAATCCAATGGAGAAGGTAATCATACCATCTCAAGCTAGTCAAGAAAGGTATGGAAGGAATTGTCTATTTAATGATTTATCTACATTAATTCCTAACATAAAATGTGAAAAATTTCATATCAACATGAGAAAAGATGCATAAAAACATATCTATGGAAAGAATAGTGCAAAAGAATCATTCACACAATGAGTGTCAAACATCAGTAAAATTGTCTATATTGACCAAGCATTAGAATATGGACTGAGTAACCTAATTCCATACTGATGTATAGACCAAGTTAGATGGAATTGGTTGATCTATATAGTGGAGACCAAGTTTTATGAACATGGACATCACCGAGTCATTATACCTACAAAGCCAAGAACTATTGATGAAGTATGTGCCAATATCAAAAGCTTTGTAGGTATATCAAGTTTTATATTTATGAAATATGATATATTGAGAAATGATGACATATGTATGGTAGAAAAGGTCATGATAGATATGATGGCTAATAATAAAATGTCCCCTATTGAATTAGAAAAAAAGATTCCAAGTGATTTGTATAGTAGACTAGAAAGAAGAAGATATTGGCCAAGATTATGCCTAGATTATCAAATAAATAAAAGACAATTTTTTTTAGAAGCATAGGAATTGTTTCATTCATAAATTCAAAACATGAATGATTCTACAAAATAAAATTGAGGTTGTTGTATACAAAATGAGTTGCTATGGAAGAGTTTGGATTAACTACTAAAGGAGTTGAATAGGAGAAATAAGTGGTGATAGTAGCCATTGACAATGATCAAAGTGATAAAGAAAGCTCACATGTAATGAGTCTACAAGGTAATATATCACCTATTCATGATACAACAACTAACACTCCTACTAAGGAGCAAGAAAATGAAACCAATGTAAAAACTTCTATTATAGGTCAAGAAGGACCACATGTCTTAGGACCTTAGGATGAGGGAGATAAGGAGACTAAACATAAAGGAGAAGAAATAGAGAATGTAGTGTTGAGAGCTACCATTGTTGTTCAAAGCACTGAAGTTCAAGAAAGATCGAGTGGTGACACCCCATCACCTACTCTTACTGTAGCGGTGTCGAGTAGCATCACTCCAAAGAAAAGTAAAGGGAAAGAGACATAGTAATTTATATGCTAAAATGGAATCTATCAAATCTCACTTTTGAGAAAAATTTCATCTTACATGACATATTAGCAAGGAAGAAGAAGCATGACAAGACAAAAAGAGAACTAAAATAGAAACAAGTGTTGCATGACAATAAAGACATATTTTTTGATGCATTTGATATTCAGACCATTGATGAGAAGGCCCCCATTATCTCTTACTTGGTTAAAATCATTGAAAAGGTCCATACTAAAGATATTAAGGCAAATGAGAAACTAATATCTTGGTCTAAAAATAAATTTGAGAAGAGAGTATTGGAGAAATTTTCTACTACAATTGTAGTTAGAAAAGTTGATTTACAAGCACTTGTATAGAACATAGAGGAACTTGTAAAGAAAGCACACAATTTATACAACATACTTTGTGACATGCCTAGATTCACAAATGAATTTAACAAAAACATATAGAGGATTGAAGTTGAAATGAAGCAATAAAGAGGATATATCTCTCAGTCAACTGAATCAAGCTCAATTTGCTATAACAAATTATTATTTTCACAAGGGAGGTCGGCCGAGATTAAAAAAATAGATAACAAAATGTGGGCCAAATTGATCTCTATAAAGTCAATGTTAATACCTCATTTGGAGGTTATGTAATGAGAGATTATTTTAGCAAAGGATATAGTGAAAATAAATCATGATCTTTTAATTATTGACAACTTAATTGACTTAGCAACAAATTTGGAGTTGAACATTCTTGTTCTAGAATAATAAAAAACCACATGGGATCATGCACTTACTATGATAAACCAAATTCACAACCCATTCATTGATAAATATGATTTTATCCCACCCTCATAGTCTCAACAACAAACACCCCAATAGTAAAAGCAATAGACATATGTGTCAAAAACAAGTGGGATAGAAGATAGACTAGATGACTAATATGGGATAATAATGATTGATAGAACATAGGGAATATATGACTGATAATGAGTTTGGAGAGAAGAACACAGACATGATATGATATAGTTACAATCAGACTAATTTGAGTCATGTAAATTGTTAAGTATATATTGTATTTTAAAGGAAAATTTTGAAGTTCTATAAAGGGGGAGTACTCTTATTCTTTTATTTTAAAGATGTAATCATGACAAAGTGTTTTTGCCACTAATATCAAGGGGGGATATTGTTGATGTCTCTAAGTCTTGTTTTCTATTAGTGTCAAACACTTAGTCATATGTAAGGCAGAGTTAGACGACCATCATTGTGACTGAGCTACTCTATATAGGTTGAGTCATGTAAAGACTTGTAAATAATCTTGTATATGTCAAGCTCTATAGAAATGAAGAAATTCTTTGGTTGCCAAGTATTTTATATATAAGTCAAGCCTAGTGAATTCCAAGTAGATAGAGTACATAGGTGTCAAGTTATACAGAAGAATTTGAATATAGTTAAGGCCAAGAAACTAAAAAAATAATAGTTATGACTAAGCTCTAGAAACAATATATGTCAAGTAACACAAAGAGACCATGAAAGTCTAGAATGATAACAACTTTGAGGTAAACCATTTCAAGCTGACATAGACATGACATTTAATGATCATAGAGTTTGCTAAACATTTTGATGTCGATCATTGATCCCTATGAGGAATGAACAACCAATTAGATGAACATTTTTAATAGATTAATTCAAGGAAAATCTATTAATAGGGTGGTTTTAATAGAAATTTGTAAATCTCCTAACATATTCCTTACTTCATTGTAAGTGTAGAATTCTTTAACAAGATAAGACCTAATAGTCTTAAATGTTTTTAGTAGGGTAGAAGATGTGACAACTAGCCTTGCTCCCACCCTAGCTACTTCTAGGGATACCTTAGATCTGTCTCTAGACCCAATAGGGTTACTAGTTGCCCTCTTCTCCTTAGGATCCTAACAAGGAGGTCCTAGAATTTTCAACTAGTGCACACTAATAAAAGAACAACTCTCCAACATTAAAAGCAACCCAAATACTCATTTAAGTCCACAAATGGATGAATTGAAACCCAAGAAGGAATTTGGATTCCCATTAAGGTTCCTAACCATAAAAAATTTTGAAACCCTAATTGAGTTCCAAAAATCATGCAAGATTCCACAAAATTGCTTGAAATAGGGCTACAAGAAATTAACCTTCCTTATGAAGAAAATCCTAAATAACTTGCAAAAATCCTTAACAAGGGGTAAAATAAACCATTTATCTAGACACCCTTTTAGAGACCTTAAGGATTTTGGAGGTCTAGGGTTTTCAACTTATCTGTATAGTACAAGCATAATTTTAGGCTTAAAATAAGGGTTTTAAGGGTTTAGCAGGCTATCTGATAAAAATATGTGTTTTCCCTCCTTAGTACTTTCCTCAATGCCTTCAACTAAAGTTGGGGCTTTACCAAAACACCCTCCAACATATTCCAAGCTCTAGTTGAAGTAATTTTAAATGTTCAACATCTCCAAACTCCTCTGCACTTGATTGTGATCCCTAGACATGCATCTTTGGCTCACCTAGGGAATCAGCATAAAATCAATTGGTTTTCTTTCCAAGGGCACTCATTTGTTGTAAAATTTGTACAAGGATTCATCTCCTAAATCCCAAGAGGCCATATAGATCCTATGATGGGAAAGGGAGTTATGACCCCACCTTGCTCCAAGACTAGACTTAGAACAACAAACACATAAAAACCATAATAATTTATACAAACAACTACAACTTCACAAAATAACAAACTAACACTAACATAATCTCACATCAACCTCTACTAAAACTTCAAGAAACAAAATTTCTCAATCTAATCCATTTAAATGTCAATAATTTTCAAAGTATAAAACTATGATTATAACTTGTTATTCAATCCATACAACTAGAATTTACTCCAAGTTCCAACCCTTCCAAAAGGTCAAGGATGGACTTATAAACACATCCCCACACTGACCCCAATTGGTTTAGATAGTTACAAATCTCCAACTGAAAAGTTGCTCAATTACAACAAAAGTTATCAATGTTGCCAATGACAACATTGACAATTTTTGAGCAACTTTTACATCTTTTGGAGTTTGACTCTCAAACTTGCTCAAAATGTTTTCAAACCTTTCTAAAAGCCTTAAATGGTTATAAAACATGTAATAGGAAACTTCAAACACTAGTTTGGTCATTCCACCCCTCAAAACACAAAAATTTTCTAAAGCCTGATTAAGAAACTAGCAACAACTAAGATATTTTGAGATTTACACAATAACTAACCTCAACCTAGGAGTAGGATAGGCCTATTATTCACATAGTGTGTGGCTAGCACCACTTCAATCCAAAATACCCTAGGAGCCCTAGGTATTTCACAAACCTACTTAGGTGCCCCTGCACCATACTCCCCCACAAAAGAAAACTATGTCACTCATGTGCATAATAGGTCTAGGGGAATGCCCACCTTATTGAAATCTACCTCAATAACCCAAGTTGCCTCTTATTCAAGCTTTCCCTTGCACTTGATGAGGTGCTCCATGTACACCTAGTGTCTAGTGGACTTCTTCACTCTTGAATCCAATACTTGTTTAGCTTCCAACTTGTTTGAAGAAGGCACTACTATAGGTTCTAGGTCAGTACTGACTCCTTGACTACTCTGAGGTAGAGTACCCTTGAATTCAACCAAATCTTAGACATTCAAAATAGGGGAGATGCCCAAATCTAAGGACAAATCAATTTTATAGGAATTAGCTTGATATTAGGCTATTATTTTGCAAGGTCTCACTCTTTTCATTTGTAGCTTGGTTGGCATACCTTTTTGTAACCTAGATTTGTTTAAATACACCATGACACAATCACCAACAACAAACTAAATTTCTTTCCTCCTTTCATCCACCTTGGCCTTCAATTTTTGGGTATTGTCTTGTATAATCTTCCTAACTTGTTCCTAGATTTCTTTAATGGTTTGGGAAAAATTCTCAGCATCTCCATTCCTATGTTCCATCCCCCCAAGATCCCTTAACTCTCTCACACCCCTTAGATGCATGCCATATACAATTTCAAAGGCATTTTTACCTGCCGTCCTATTCCTACTATCATCGTAGCCATACTCTACTTGGGGAATGATGACATCCCATATTTTCTCATAATCCTTAGTTAGGCACCTCAAGAGATTACCTAGCACCCTATTTACCACCTTAGTTTGGCCATCAGCTTGAGGATGGTAGGTTGAGCCAAATGACAAGTTTGTACCAAGTCTACTCTAAAAGTCTTCCAAAAATGATTAATGAATTTTACATCCCTATCTAAAACTATGCTCAATGGAACTCCATGAATCCTCACAACCTCTTTGAAGAGAAAATGTGCAATGTGGCTTGCATCAATGGTAGTCTCACATGGAATGAAGTGCCCCATCTTGCTGAATCTATCAATAACTACATAGATACTATTACACCCCTATTTTTTCTTAGGCAAACCTACTATGAATTCCATGCTCACACATTCCCAAGGCCTATTTGGTATCATAGGGGCTGATACAGACCTACATTACTAATTCCACCCTTAGCTTTCATACACACTAAGAATTTCTCCACATACTTAGTCACATCCTTGACTAGTTTTGGCCAATAATAGAATATTTGGACTAATTCCAAGGTCTTTCTCACACCAAAGTGTCCATTTAGGCTTCCATTATGCTTCTCCTAAATTAGGTTCTCCCTTCTGGAACCTCTTGGTACACACAATTGATTACCTTTGAATAGCAATCAATTATGCAATGTAAACTCAGAGAACTTGCTATGAAAGTGAATCTTAAAGTCAAAAAATACTTTGTATGCCTCAACAAAATATTCATCCTCTTTATAGAGAATCTTGAAGATCTCTATCCCAATACTATGCAATTGTACCTCTTGAATTGTTAACAGTCTTACGCTCAATGCATCTTATACTTTATTCATCTACCCTTTTTTGTGCTTGATTTTGAAGGTGAAGGCTTGTAGGTACTTCATCCACTTAAAATTCCTATTACTCAACTTTTCTTAGGTGTTAAGATAGCTAAGAGCTTGATTATCTATAAAAACAAAAAATTCCTTGTGTAATAGGTAGTGTCTCCACTTCCTAAGAGACTAGACTATGGCATAGAGTTCTAGGTCATATGTCGAATACTTCTTTTTGGCCTCATTAAGTTTTTCACTAAAGAAGACTATTGGCCTACCTTCTTGACTCAACACTCCCTCCACTACTAGAACACTTGCATTATGTTGAGATAATGGGTGTTGCACACATTGCATAATATTGTTATATTGTATTATTTTATTTTATTATGTAATGTTGCATCTAGATGGATGTGTAACATGTAAAGATTCCCATGGGATATACTTGATGACTTGTATCATAACATTGTGATAACATTTCATATTGGGGTCAACAGGTTAGGTAGCATATGGTTTTAGCACATGGTTTATGTAATACCACTTGGTGGTTTTGTGAGACTTGCTACTATATAAGCAGCAACAAGGGTAGTTGTTGGTGTGAGAAAGGAGAAGATAGAAAGAAAAAAGGGAAATATTTGAGTGGGACAAGGCTTGACAGGTTAGCCAAGGGAGCATTTGTGAAGGTTGGAAACATGGCATGGGATGTGTGGATTCATGCTTGTTCACATAGATTGCTTGGTTGTGGCTATGGCTTTGAAGGCTTCCATGGTTGTATTGCAACAATATTTTTTGTTGAATAATACATGGTGATGGATGCTTTTGGAGGCTAGGTTTTTCCCTCAATGAGGGTTTCCTAGGGTATATCTTGTGTCACATTTTTGTGGATATGTTGTCTATTCTCTTCAATGTAGATTTCAATTGCATATTTATTTCAAATCTGTTATGGGTTATGTGAAAACTGTTATATTATTTCTTGCAAGTTTCCTTACAAGTGGTATCAGAGCTATAGTTTTATTATTGTAACCCTAGATTGAATCCATGGTAATGCATGAAAGGATAAAAGAAAGAGCAAGATATAAGAGTTGTTTATTATAGATCTGAAGATGTTGGATTTGATGTTATGATGGGATATTGGTAGATTTTGGGCATGTGAAATTGTTGGACAAAAGGGTTTTTTGGATGTTTCATTTAAAATGAGGGTTTTAGGGGGTAGCTTGCATAAATGACCTCTTGGGTAAAAGAAAACCTCACCATTGGATTCAGGTTGACATTTTCATAAATTTTGATATATAATATGCCCTAGTTTGGCCATGTTCAAAGAAAACAAAAGAGTTTTTTAGTTTCAACCCATGATGGTCATCAAATTTAATCTTGCTGAAATTTTCATCACCAAATAAAATGTACTAAAATGGTAAAAAGGATGTCTTTGTAAAACGGCCATAACTTTCTCTTAGGATATTAAATTTTAGACTTCTTATAGGTGTTGAAAAGATAATTCAGAGCACTACAACTGTTGTAGGTTTGGTTCTATGATTTTAATATTTTTTTAGGTTTTAAGAGCCCAAAAGTTAGATGTTATTAATTTTGAGCATAGATTAGGGCATAACTTGGGCATATGAAGTCAAATTTTTGACTTCAAGTAGTCAACAAAAATCTCTTCGAGAGCTCTACACATTGGTTCAAATTTGGTGTAGGTTTGGCATGGTTTATTTGGTGATATATTGATCTAAAAAATTTATGGTATATATTGACTATGGTAGCATTGTGATTTTATGACATTGTTGGAGATTTAAGATTTGATGTCATTGTATACTCAATTTATATTTCAGATGGGTCTCATGATGAAATGGTTATCATTGTTTGGTTTGTATATGTATGATGACTTGCTAGATCTACAAGTTGTGAAGTGTTGTAAGCAGTCTATACTTATAGGTTGCATCTATGGTTTGGTTATGGGTTGTCTTTGCCTATTAATCTTTCATTATTGATGTATATTTAGATTGATGGCTTTGATTTGAGTTGTCTATGCCCTAAGTCACATGATTTGCTAATTTTTCTTCATATAGAAGGTATGAGATGTTGATACTAGGTAAAGTCATGGTGGAGGATTGTGGTTGACTATTTTAAGTTTACAGGTTGGACATAGTGAGAGTCAGATACTCAGTTCATAGATGTGATCATGGTGCCATGGATTTTGGCATGACATGGTTAGATATAGAGATACATCTTGATGTTCATTGGCTTGGATTCATGATTTGGTTATAGTGATATATCTTCTTAGTTGAGGATCATGGTTATTTGGTTTCTTTTGAGGAGCTCATGTTGTGCACTTTGAGTTCTTTTATGGTTTGATGCCTTGGTTTATTCTCATGGTTAGAGAATGGTTTTTCATCATTATTTCATGGATAGCTTGGATACATAGTTTAGTGGGAGCTTGTAAAAATGATGGGGTGATAGTGCAAGATTAGTTCCTAGCTTGGTTTGTATCTTCTTGGTTTGGAGATCTTGGTTTCACTTAGTATTGACACTTTGGTTGTGTGAGTGTAGACCTACAGGATCATCATGTAGGAGATAGATTTTATGATACCATAGGTGACTTGGTACCATGGTTGAGTAGAATTTGTTGACATTGATATATTTATTGAGTGTTTGTAGATGTTGGATATTTATCTTAGATCTTGTTGTTGTAGAAGCATCTTTAACACTTGCATGGTGCACTTGGTATCTTCATGGTGTGTGGAGATGGTTCATCATGGTATGTGGAGATGGTTGCATCTTGAAGACTTACAAAGTTCTTGGTAAAGGTGTGGTTTATGGTTTTATTTGACATGTTATCCTTGGTGTGAGGATGGTTTAATTATTATGTTATGGTATACTCTGGATACACATTTAGATTTGTGACATGTTATAGTATGTTCATATGGAGCATTTTATCTATTTGGTTGAGATGGTTAGATCATGTTGTCATATTTATGTTCCTCAGACCATGGTTGGAACTTTGACGATGATCTTGGTTTAGTTTCTTGGTATTGAATACATTGATCATAAGTTGGATGCTTCATGATATTTCTATGTTGCATTTGGAATTGGCATGGATTGATTGGTTAAGGTACTCATGAATACTTAGAGACAGTGGTGTTATTGATTTCTCTTAGATTGGAGAAGTATTATTTGAGATAGTTATTTTAGTTTTAATAGGAAGTTTGAGGGGCATTCACCTAATATAGACTCGAGAGGAGATTGTTCTTATATGAGTCTTGGTTGGAGACTTAGATATCTTGATGAGCATTCTCATTCCCCACTCTTGGTCTACTCAACAGTTTTCTACTTGAGAGGTATAGCCCATTGTTTTCTCTTAGGTGCATTATGTTTATGCTTGTCTTTCATGGATATGGATCTTGAGATATGGTACATGAGTTAGTTCTAGAGGGTTCATTTGAGATATGGTTTAGCATTGGTTATCTCCATTTGCATATGTTGTTATGTTGATTGAGTTTGGGAGATGGTTTTATATTGGTATATTCCTTGGATTAGGAATAGTTTATGAGTTTGAGGCTTTTTGTTGGGGTTTTATGGATGAGATCATACTTACATAGTTTATATCTAGAGGTTTGTGTAGAAGGACATGATATAGGCTATGATTTGCATGGTTTCTCTTTGGTCTTGGTTATCTTCCTGGATGTTTTTTTTTGCTTACATTGGATTTGATATTGGTTGAATATTATGATCACTAGTTTGTGTTCATTTATGTCATGTGAGAGATAACATGGTTATTCCTTTATCTCTTTCCTCTATTTTTTGTGGAGAACTTGGGAGAGCATTGGAGACTTGTTATAAGAGTTGTCCTTGCAAGCTATTGGTTTATGTATTGTGGATGTCCCTGAGACTACATGAATTCACTTCTTTGAGATGTTGTGAGTGGATTGGTTATAGATTTGATATTATCTTTTGCAGTAGAAGCTTCTTGGTATATATGTGGCAGGTATTGCTCTTGAGGCTTGTGATTGTAGGTTGTAGATTGGATATGTTGATGATGTGAGATTCACTTGGTAAATATTTGGAGGTATGGATAGGTGGATGAGTTTGATAGTTGTTGTTGGTGCTATTTCAGTTGTGGATATTTTGACAACTACGGATAGATATGATTATTTTTGGATTAAGTTTGTGTACTTGGTATTTTAGTTGGTATAGGATTATGATCTTCTAATGCGAAAAGTTGGGTGGATTTCTCTTTAGATGGCTTCTAAGTATGTCTAGTGATAGTGACATAATAGAAGGTGGTGTGATTTATTTTTGAGAAGTTGGATACATTGATTTTTGTTGCAGGTACTAGGATGGAGCATTTGGTGTACTTTAATCCATGATGGTGGATGTGCTAGGAGAGATTGTTCATTTATATGGCTACAAATTGACCCTATGCAATGTATACAAGAAGTGGGAGATTGTTGAAATAATGGGTGTTGCACACATTGCATAATATTGTTATATTGTATTATTTTATTTTATTATGTAATGTTGCACTTAGATGGAAGTGCAACATGTAAAGATTCCCATGGGATATTCTTGATGAGTTGTATTGTAACATTGTGATAATATTTCATATTGGGGTCAATGGGTTAGGTAGCATATGGTTTATGTAATGCCACTTGGTGGTTTTGTGAGACTTGCTACTATATAAGCAGCCACAAGGGTAGTTGTTGGTGTGAGAAAGGAGAAGATAGAAAGAAAAAAGGGAAAGAGTCGAGCGAGACAAGGCTTGATAGGTTAGCCAAGTTATCATTTGTGAAGGTTGGAAGCATGGCATGGCATGTTTGGATTCATGCTTGTTCACATAGATTGCTTGGTTTTGGATATGGCTTTGAAGGCTTCCATGATTGTATTGTAATGATATTTTTTGTTGAATAATACATGGTGATGTATGCTTTTGGAGGCTGGGTTTTTCCCTCAATTAGGATTTCCCAGGGTAATCTTGTGTCACATTTTTGTGGGTATGTTGTATATTCTCTTGCATGTAGATTTCAATTGCATATTTATTTCAGATTTGTTATGGGTTATGTGGAAATAGTTATATTATTTCTTGCAAGTTTCCTTACACATTACACTCTAGAGTGAAAATTTTCTCAAAGATAGGTAATTGCAATATATGTTTTGTCGGTACTTGTTTCTTGATCATCTCAAATAATTTTTTAGCTTCTAAGGTCCATCTAAACTTGGATTTGACCCACCCTTTATGGTATCTAGCAAAGGTGCACATATGCCACTAAAATTCCTAATGATCTTCCTATAGAATTGAGCTAGACCATGAAAACTCTTTACCTCAGTAGATGTAGTAGGTGGTGGCCAATTGAGGATACCTTCTCTTAATCCATCTTAAAGGATCCTTTAGAAACCAAAAGCCTAGATACACAAGTTCTTTCTTGAAAATAGTCACACTTCTCAAGATTGATGGCAAGCTTCTCTTCATGCAACCTCTACAATATAGCTTCTACATGTTTTATTTCTTCCTCCTTTGTCTTGCTAGAGATGAGTATATCATCTAGATAGAAAACCAAAAATCTTCCTATGAATTCTTTAAGCACTTCATTCATGAGCCTCATGAATGTGCTAGGATCATTTAAGAGACCAAATGACATCACAAGACATTCATAGAGACCATATTTTGACTTGAATTATGTCTTCCATTCATATACCTCCTTAATCCTAATTTGGTGGTATCCACTTTTCAAATACAATTTGGTGAAGTACATTGCTCCTCCAAGACAATCCATGAGATCCTTAATCCTAGGTATGGGAAACCTATACTTGAATTTGATCCTATTTATGTCCCTTGATTCCATACATAATCTCCATTTCCCTCTTTTTTTGGATGCAAGAACTGCACATGGGCTTCTACTATTCTTGATCAGACCTTGGTCCATCAGTTCTTGCACCTGTCTTGTCACTTCCAAGTTTTGGTTTGGAGTGAGTTTATATGTTTCTTTTTTAGTTAAGGAGGCACCAAGAACCAAGTATATCTAATGGTTATGACTCTTCTAGGAGATAGGGTAGTAGGAGTGCCATCACTCACAATGTCTTTGTACTTTTCAAGCAATGCTCAAACTTCTACATGTAAGGGTTCCTTAACTACCTTGTCTTCTCCCTTAGACTTCAACACCATTGAATAACCTTGGATCTCTCCATCTTTAAGATCCTTAAAAAAATTTTTCCCACTACACAACAATACACTAGGCACCTTAGATTATGGCTTTTCTCCCTCCAACAAAGATTGGATTTTAAAAGTTATGCCTCCTTTCTTGAAGGATATTGAGTTTTCCTTGCCATCATAAACTACTTCTCTATCATACTGCCAGGGTCTACCTAATAGTAGATGGAAAGTATCCATGGGAAAAATATCACACAATAATATGTCCTTGTACCTTGCTATGGAGAATTCCACCCAAGTTTTGTCATTCACGAGTATGCCTTGTCCTTTGTTGAGCCAAGTTACCTTGTATGGATTCACATGTGGTATTTTAGCTAGCTTAAGCTTCTCAACTACCTCCTTTGATATTATGTTATCAGTTGACACTAAATCCACCACAACCTTGGAAACTTTTCTAAGGATCTTGCATCTAATCCTAAACAAAGCCCTCTTATGCTTAGGTTCATCAAGAGTAGGTTGTTTGATCAATACTTTTCTAAACATAAGATTCTCTCCTTTTTTTGACTCTGTGATCCACTTCACTCTCCTTGTAGCTAGAACTACCCTCTTGTATATATGCCACTCTCTTTTCATGATTTGAAGAATAGGGCTTTTCAAGGAATCTATATATAGGATGGCCAAGTTGTCCACAATTATAACATTTCATACTAGAAAAGTATGAGCTGCTCTTGCCCAATCCTCTATCTCTATTTGTAACTCCTCGATTGCCTCTTCCTCTACTATATCCTCCTCTATGATTTCTTTTAGTGGATTTCTTTGCTAGTTTGGTCTCACCCTGCTTTCTTTGCTCATTACCTTTACATTGGTAACATCATCTTTTTTCTCTCTGATTTCTTCCCTTGCCTCTATCCTTGAAATTGGAATCACCTTTCTTCTTATTCTTTTCCTCCACCTTTAGGGCTAGTTGATGGAACCTTTGAACTGTGGTAGGTGTCCATAAACTAAGTTCCTCTTGGATTTTCCACTTCAAACCTCCTAAGTACCTATCTACCTTTATTGTCTCATCTTATTGCTTCTTGGATCTAAGGAATAACCTCTAAAACTCCTCTATATAAGAGGTCACATCCAAATCCTTTTGTTTCAGTCCTTGTCTCCTTTTGTGAAGTTGGATTTAAAAGTCCTCGGGTAGGAAGTTTTCTTTCAACTTGGTAACCATGGAATTCCAGTTGGCTATATGCTTCTTTCCCATCCTAACTCATTCATCTTGTATTACTTCTACCATGTCAAAGTTGAGCCTCTAAGTCTTGATTTGACCACTTTGATCTTTTGTGTCTCTGATACCCCTTCACACTCAAAATAGTTCTTTGTACCATCCAACCAATCCACAACTACATCTATATGCATCTTTCCACTACATAGTGGTACAACCTCCAAATATTTCCCATCTAGGGCTTTTATATCTTTCAAGAAAGTTTCCTCATTCAAGATAGGGTCTAGCTCAGGTACTATGTCTTCTGCTGCTACCTATTTACCCTTGTCAATGCATTCTCCTTCCTTCTTCTTTGGTACATCAACAACGGCATCCAATTTTAATTTCACCTCCCTCAAGGATTCTATTATTCTCCTTTTTATAAACAACTTCCATATCTAATTCTACATTAGTCACCATACTTGACTCACCCACTAACTCTTAAGTGGCTTTTCACATACACCAAGTTCCCAAGTCTTTAACTTGCTTTGATACCACTCTAATGTGACAACTAGCCTTTCTCCCACCCTAGCTACTTCTAGGGATACCTTAGGTCTTTCTATAAACCCAATAGGGTTACTAGTTACCCCCTTCCCCTTAGGATATTAACAAGGAGGTCCTTTATTTTTCAACTAGTGCACACTAGTGAGAACAATAACTCTCCAATATTACAAGAAACCCCAAATACTCACGTGACTCCAAAAATGGATGAATGGACACCTAAGAAGGAATTTGGATTACCTTTAATGTTCCTAACCACAAAAAATCTTGAAACCCTAATTGAGTTCCAAAAATCATGCATGATTTCACAAAATTACTTGAAATAGGGCTATAAGAAATTAGACCTCCTAATGAAGAAAATCCTAGATAACTTGCAAAAATATATAATGAGGGGTCAAATAAACCACTAATCTAGACACCCTTTTTAGAGACCTTAAGGATTTTGGAGGTCTAGGGTTCTCAAATTGTTGGTATAGTACAGACACAATTTTAGCCTTAAAATAAGGATTTTAAGGGTTTAGCAGGTTGTTTGATGAAAAGATGGTTTTTCCCTCCTTAGGACTTTCGTCAATGACTTCTGCTAAAGTTTGGGATTCACCACAACACCCTCCAATATATTCCAATCTATGGTTGAAGTACCAAAAATGTTCAACCTCTCCAAACTCCTCTATACTTGATTGTGATCCCTAGCCATGCATCTATGGCTCACCCAGGGCATCACCATAAAATCACTTGCTTTACTTTCCAAGGTACCGCCTTTTATATAAAATATATACAAGGAGTCATCTCCCAAATCCCAAGAGGTTGCAGATCCTATGATGGGAAAGAGAGTTATGACCCCATCTTGATCCAAGACTAGATTCAAAACAACAGACACACAAAAACCAAAATAATTTATACAAGAACCTAAAATTTTACAAAATCAAAAACTAACACTATAAAAAATCTCACATCAACCTCTACTAAGACTTCAAGAAAGAAAATTCTCAATCTAATCCATTAAAATGTTGATAATCTTCAAAGCATAAAACTATGATTATAACTTGTTGTTCAATTCGTACAACCAGAATTTACTCCAAGTTCCAACCCTGCCAAAAGGTCAAGGATGACCTTATAAACACATCCCTACATAGATATAAAATACTTTAGATAGTTACAAAGCTCCAACTTAAAATTTTCTCTATTGCAACAAAAGTTGTAAATGTTGTCAATGACAACATTGACAATTTTTTAGCAACTTTTACATCTTTTGGAGTTAGACTCTCAAACTTGCTCCAAATATAGTCAAACCTTTCCAAAATCCTTAAATGGTTATAAAAAATGTAATAGGGACCTTAAAATAATTTTTCAACCACTCTACCCCTCAAAGCACAAAAAATCATGTAAAGCTTAATTAAGAAACTAGGAGCAACTAAGACCTTTTGAGACTTCCACAACTTAACTAACCCAAACCTAGGACTATGCTAGGCCTATTATTCACCTATTGGTGTGTTTAGCACCATTATAAGCCAAAATTCTCCAAACCCCTCATAGTGTAGATCATCAGAAGTGATCAAAATTGTAACCCTAATAGGTTAACTTTGTTATTGTAGTAGTGAATATTTGTAGGTGTCATCCCCACCCTAGTTTTACCTTCACCTTGGAGTGTTTTTGGGTAACCAAATATTTTGTGTTACATGTTTAAATTTCATGGATATGATTGATAGATCAATTTACTTATTACAAGATTTTATTTACAAGTCAAGTTAAAAATAAAGTAGATATAAGAAGGTGAATATGGTGAAATACAAAAAAGTTGTTTTGAAGGATAAATTTTTATACCTCCCTCTCAATATCTTAGTTTCCTAATTAAACTTCCAATAAGTAGTATGATAGACAAGAAGTTCATAATGGAATATTGAATTAGTATACCATTTGGGATAATAGAAAGAGACAATTGTTGTTACTCTGGATAAAGAAACAACATTAGGATCATTGTACAAGAATTAAGGGTTTCTTGGTGAATGTAAATTAGATTGTCAAAGAAGTGAAATAGAAGAATGTTTACTTTACCATAATTCCTAATTCACTGAGTGAAAATATTGCTGACCAAATTCCAACAAAAATTTAAGGGTTACTCACCAAGTACAAGGAGATTATTTCAAATAATGTACCTGATGGTTTATCACCAACAAGGAGTACAAGTCATTGTATGAACCTAATTCCTAGATCTAGTTTTCCAAACAAAGAACCTTATAGATTGACACCAACTAAGAATGACAAAATCAATAGGAAAGTGCATGAATTATTGTAGAAAGGTTTGACCCAAGAAAGTTCTAGTCCATGTGCAATACCTACTATACTGACACCTAAAAAGAATGGATAAGGGAGAATGTTTACTATTGTCACAAAATCTTGCACCCTTGCCTAAATTTTTTACGTAAAGGAAACATTGTCAAATATGGAAACAATCTCCAAGTTTTGGGACTTGAATTATGAGATTGATTCTCTAGAGAAGGTTGGCTTCCTTACTATCAGGGTGCACCTAACTACTCCTTGAGAGGAAAAGGGAGAATGAATTCATGAAAGCAAACTACATTAATCTAATCTAAAGGGATGATACACCAAAATAATTTGTTCAAACTTATTTCTTCCTAACAATGCATTATTCATTAACATAACCTCAAAATACACTGATTCTCTCTTGCATTAATTCAACAAAACACATATAGATCATAAAATAGATGGATGCTATAAGGAAGGAACTTCTTTCTATAGTATTCAAGGCCAAGTAGATACTATCATGCAAATTGAATAACAGAAGACAAAACATTAACAAAGGCTAGGAATTTCTGCACTTATATTAATGGGAGAATGAGGGAAGACAAAGGATTAAATTCATTCATAGAGAAAAGGAAATTACAATAGCAAAGCATTAAATGCAATACTAAAGAATTAGAAAAAGGTCAACCCTAAGAAGGGTTACAAAATTTGATTTTATAGTGCAAGCATAACTCAAATAGCTTCTACCTTAAGGCAAGCACAACAATTGCATTTAAGGTTATAGAGAACAATTACTAAAAATATAAAGAATATTTGATCTTGATACACATTCAGAAACATGAAAATCATATCTTTCATAGCCAATAGAACCCTGAGAAGATAGAAATTGCAGCCATTAATGCCTTAATTGAGTAGATGGATAACCAGGTGGTGATGGAGTGTCCCTTTCCATTTAGCAAGCATGGGGAATGTTCATAATTGGTTGTAGAGGATCAAGAAGATCAAATTTTTCATTAAAGAGTTATCTTTCTTTGTTCTTGACATGCCAAGTCAACCATGTCATTAGCCAACTGGAGTCAATCCTCAGGGTTTGCCATGTGGTCCAATAATCTTTCAACTTTTTTCCATCTCATCCACTTTCCATCTTTATTTTGACCTATGACTCTCTAATATTCACAATTTTGCAATCTAAATTTCTCTTTGACTGTTTGGCCTTGTGAAATAATGATCTACATCATATTAACTATTATTGCCACTTCACAGCTTGTCTTCTCCTCATCTCACTAACTATTACAATATAGCGACTGCATGAATTTGAGCTCTTATATGACTTCAATCTTTTGGTCACCACATCTTACTAACATTTGAATTTAACATTTTCAACTATGTGAATACCTTTAATTCATGAAGTCGTGGCTTTGCACACATGTATGACTTTTAGGCCTTTACCTCTATGACCATGCCACTACTGAGAACCTAACTGGTAGCATAGCTTTTGCATGCTTGTGACTGACTACTGATCATTTCCACTATCCATTGTGACCATGCAAAGACATTAGGTTTACCACCATCACCTAGTCATGACTTAACTTTTAACTTTGATGTTTAAACCCTTGATTGTGTGATCGATAAGTTTTACAGCTTCATTTCCATGACCACAAGTTAGTGATTTAACCCTGCAAATGACTGATAAAGAGAAATTTCTACATTACTACACTAATCATGGTTAAACTTTAACTAAATTTGACCCTTCAATGAAGCCAACATCAAACCATGATCACTTTGTCACAACTATTAACTAGATATTAACACTTTAAATTGTAACCCTACACCAGTCACAAAGATACCCACCTTGCACCTTTGTGGTTTGTAAAATGGACGAGCCTTGATTGCATGCAACTGGGCAATGAAGGGTTTTGTACAGTCATGACTTGAAGTCATCGAAGGGATATAATATAAAAGGCTTGAAACATAGGTGCATAGGGTATAAGCCAAAGTTTTAAATATATTCTTATGACATTTGAATGTTTGAAAATTTGAAAAGATATGACCGTTGGCCATGCTTGATAGGAAAAACTCAAATTTTTGGGAGGAGGGAAAAAATGGCTAACATTTACTGATTCCAAAGAAATTAGTAAGATAAAAATAAAGTATAGGCTTCCTATGCCAATGATTGATTATATAACTGATTATTTGATTGGAGAAAATTATTTACCAAGATTAATTTGAAGAGTGAATATCATCAAATTAGAATAAGACAAGGTGATGAATGTAATACTTCTTTTAAAATAAAAGAAGGTTTGTATGATTGGTTGGTTGTGCCATTTGGTCTAACTAATTCCCCAAGTCCTTCCATAAGGTTGATGACTGAGGTGTTGAAGAAATTCATGGGTAGGTTTGTGATTGTGTATCTAGATGATATTGAGATATTTAGTAAGACTATAGAAAAATTCTTTTTGCATATTAGGCACGTGATGAAGAGACTGAAAAAAGAAAAGTTGTTGACTAATTTGACAAAGTGTTCATTCATGAAATAAAGGATTGTATATTTGTAATTTGTGATTTATTTTGATGGTTTGAACATGGATCTTGAAAAAGTAAATGAAATTATGGATTTGCCTATAGCTAAGGATATTAGTGATATAAGATCATTTCATTGATTGGTAAATTTTTATAGGAAATTCATTAGAAATTTTAGTTTAATTTGTATTGCTATGATTGAGACAATGAGAGGAGATAAAAAGGAGTTCAAGTAGACACATGGAGATGATAAGAGTTTTGAGACTAAGAAAAAAAAGGTTGTTGAATTACCTATGTCATCTTTGCCTAATTTCAATAAGGCATTTCAAGTAGAATGTGACAAAAGAGGTAGTGCAATAGGACACGTGTTGAATAAAAAAAGTAAACATGTTTCTTTCTTTAGTGAGAAGTTGAATGATTCTAAAGATAAATATTATATGTATGATCATGAATTTTATGCTATTGTTCAAGATTTGAAGAAGTAGAGACATTATTTGGTATCTAAGGAATTTTTGTTGTATACTGATCATAAGGCTTTATAGTATTTGGGAAGTCAACCTAAATTGAATTAGAGACATGAAGTGGGTTGATTATTTGCAAAAAACTACATTTTTTATCAAGCATAAATGTGGAGTTGCTAACCAAGTTGTAGATGTATTGAGTAGAAGGTGATCTTTGTAGATCGAGGTGAAGGTTGAAGTTCTTGGTTTGATGAAATGAAAACTTTGTATAAAAATGATCCTAATTTTTATGAGTTGTGGAGAGCGTGCAAAGAACCAAATTTTTAGAAAAATTGAGTATGTGTGAAGATTATTTCGTTCGGGAATATATGTTTGTTCAAAGGATTAAATTATGTATACTAAGGGGATCAATTAGAACTAATTTGATAAAGTAAAAACATAGAAGTGGCTTGGCTAGAAATTTTGTTAGTTAGTAAAAATTCCTACACCCTTTTCATATGATTTTATAAGTTGCTATTATTGGTAAAAACTTTATATTATGTTGTATGACATATTACTTTATGAGGAAATTTTTATATTAGTATTATATGTTATCGAGGACATAGTTAGACCTTATGTGTTAGAGAATCTAAAGATCTATCGATGTGACAAGAGAAAAGAGATCAAGAGAAGCTTGTTGAAGATTCAAGAGACCTTAATTAGGTTATCAAGTAGAAATGGTAAAGCAATAAAAGATGAGAAAAGGAAGAGTTGAAGGATGTGTCAAATTTTGTAGAAAAGAAGATGAGTAATCAGAAGTAGTATTGATGTCAATAGCTATAGGAAAATGGATAGAGAAGAAGCTATTAGTGATAAGTATAATAACAAGTTATCAATGAAGGAATAGTTGAAGCAACATAACTATCTAGTAGAGGAAGGGAAATTATAGGTAAATTTCTTATTTTTTATTCCTAAATAGTTAATCGACAAGTAAATAGTTAATCAACAAGAATGTGAAATACTTTTACAAGATGGTTTTTAATTGGAATTTGAAGTTCTATTTTGAACTTATCATATAAATCCTTTAATCAGGTGAACATTGTAAGGGTGAGATTAAATCTCTTAATAGAATAGTCTATAATGGGATTTTTGATAATCTTAGTAGATTATTAGACACTTTTAATAGAGTGCAATCATTTAAAAGATGACATTATTGTATAGCTCTTAATTGGGCACCTTGTTACTACAATGATGATTTGTGGGTATCATCCCCACCATATTTTTTCCCTCTAACCAAGGGTTTTCTATAATACCAAAATCAAAGTGTTGCATGTTTCATGTTTATGGTTTGAATGCTTATTTTATCTTATTTTCAAAACTCAATAACTACCAAAATATTGAAAAGATTATGAATAATGCTATTGGATAAATGCTTAAGCTAACTATCAGTTAAAAGAAAGAGAGTTTTTTAAATGGTCTAGTACTTGAGGTACCAAGTTCAACCCCCTGCCCTTCTTAGTACCTCTTAATACTTGTAACTACCAACACATTTTGGTATTAATTAGACATTTAGTTTTTTTTAAGAGAAGTATTATTGGCCTTAGTTGTATGAGGATGTTCAAAATTTTGTAAGGATTTGTGGAGTTTTTTCAAGTAGCAAAAGGAGTAAGTCATAATACTAGATTTTATACACCAATTTCAGTACCAAAGAATCCTTGGAGTGATATGGGCATGAATTTTATTCTTGAAAAAGTGAGGACAACAAGAGGGGATGAATTTATATTTTTTGTTGGATTGCAAATTTTCAAATTGTATGGATTCCCAAGGAGCATTATCTTTGATAGGGACAATAAGTTTGATCGTTATTTCTAGAAGACTTTGTGGAAGAAGCTAGATACTAAGTTGAAGTTTAGTTTTAAATTCTATCCAATATGATGGATAGATAGAATTTGTGATCATGAGTTTGATTAATTCATTGAGATGCTTACTTGGAGATAAACCAAGTAATTGGGATTTATTATTGACACATGTAGAGTTTGCATATAATAATTATGTGAATAGGAGTACTTGGAAGATACCTTTTGAGTTTTTTATAGGAATATAACTAAGAGTTATATCATATTTGAGAGATATTGTTTGTGAAGAGAAGAGATTGTTGAAGGAGAACAATTTATTGAAGATATGAAGTCTTTCCATGAGGAGGTAAAACTTAAGTTGGAACAAAGTAATCAGAAATACAAGGATTATACAAACATATCAAGGAGACACGTGATTTTTTAAGTTGGTAATGAGGTTATGGTGCATTTAAAGAAAGGTAGGTTTCTTGTTGTCACATACAGTAAATTGAAGATGAAGAAGTTTAGTCCTTGTAAGATCTTGAGGAGATTTGACAGTGGTAATGATTATGAAATTGAGTTACTTAATGACATGGATATAGCACCTATATTTAATATTGTTTATTTATATGAGTATCATGAATTGAAATATGAATTTTTTGTACCAAGTGATTATCCTAAGAAGAAGATAGAAGAGGTTGAACATATTTTGAACCACCAAGTTGGTATGAGTGCCAGAGGAAAGGATTAAATGGAGCACTTGGTAAAGTAGAAGAACAAATATATTCAAGATGTTGCATGGATTTATCAATCTAGGTTGTATTCATATTAGGTTGTGATGGTTTCATAATTTGGAGAATCATTAATTTAAACCTTGAGTGTCTGATGTAGGAGAATCTTGGGTTGTTTGGTTATCCTGCTTATTTGGAATAGAGGTGCTTAGTTACATCTTTGGACTATTTTTGTAGTTGTCTTAGTGACTTCATTTTGTCTTCTTTCACTAATTTTCCTGGCTTGGCTTAGTGAAAATGTTTTTCTAGTGGTCCCTTTCTTTGTTCACCAAGTTTTTATATTCTTCATTTAATGAGTGTGCTTGGTGGATCATATGTGTTTGCTTGGTGATTCTTAGTTCCTTTGTTTATCGAGTTGTCTATTTGGTGTTTGGTTCTTATTTGAAAGCCAACCTATGTATTAAATATGTGATCTAGATTAATGTATAGGACCAATTATTGGAAGAGTGTGGACCTATTTTGGGTTTTTTTTAATCCAATGAAGATCTATAATCTTTTATAAGCCATTTTGGAAAGTATAAATAGGGGAGTCAAGTACTAGGTGTAGACACCTAAATTTGATTACACTATTTTAGTAATCCTATTTAGTTATCTAAAAAAGGCATTATTAATTAAATTTCTATTTAATTAATCCTTTGTCATCCCTAGTTGATTAATTTAATTAATCATCTATAGTCCTAATTGATAAATCAAATAATCTATTATTTATCAATTAAATCCTTTTCTCATATCTAATTCCAAAAATCCCCATTTATTAAATAAATCTATTTGATAAATGAAATCCTCAAATTCAAAAACCCCTAACCTATCTCTAATCCTCCATTTAGCCTAATCCACCCCATCCACCCATACTAACCAAGCTTAGCCACTAACTCACCCACCCTCATTAATGCCATCCACTTGCACATCTCTAACATCCCTAAGCTAATCCTAAACCCAAGCCTAATCCACCCCCTAATGTTGTCACATTCCTTAAACAAGTTTAAGACTTTCCTAATCCAAACCAAAGTCTCCCCTCAAAAAACCCAACCACTAAGTCATGAGTGCTCTTACAAAACATAAAGACTCTTACAAGCCCACTCATGACTCTTACACCCATCTTCCACACTCTTACCTCTTCCACACTCATTCCTCTTACATCCCTCTTACATACTCAACCCCACTCATCATGACTTTAACCAACCCTTTACCCTACCCTCTCACACTCATCCTCCTTGTGACAAGTGTCACCTTCCCATTGGTGCTAAACAAGCACAATCCATGTGCTCTCCTTTGAGTGCATCCTAGCCCTCCTTAAGCCTTCATCTATCCTTGCATCTAAGCCCTCCATCCCTCTACCCCTTAGCCTATAAATTGAATCCCATCCCAAGCCATTTCATCAACAATCTTTGAGCTAAAGTTACCATGCTATTTTGAGAACCAAAGCCGTCAACCATACCTTTATAATGCCAAATTGAGAGCTCACAAAGCTACCAATTTTCCATTACCCATCTCCATTGAAGCAGCTTTTGAGCATCTAGAGCATACATCCACAGCAAAAGGACACATCTACAGAATCAAGAAAGCATGGAGTTCTTTTTCTTGTGAGGTTTGCACTTCTTGTTTTCTTCCTTTGTCTAAGCATATATGTGAATTTAGTTTTTGGTTTGTGAATGTTTACTTTATTTGTTAATGTTCTTTGCATACTGATTCTAGTTCTACATTTTGGCACGCCCGGTGGGACCCCACTATGGGTCATTTAATCATCTATTTTCATCTATATGTCATTTTTCTAACCATCTAATGTTTGTTTTTGTTTGAGTGTGTTGTGAGGGTGTTTTGCTTGTTTTTGCAGGTTAAAGAACGCACTTAGGAAGAATAAATACCATCTAAAAAAAAAAAAAATCGCATTTTTCAGCTTTTTTTTGGCGCAGTTTTGGCGTCTGCAACCTGTTCTGTCTGCAAAAATCCACGTTTGCAAAAATCGACGTCTGCAAAAATCCGCGTCTGTGCAAATCGACATCTGCGAAAATCCGTGTCTGCACAAATCGACATCTACGAAAATTTGCGTCTGCAAAAATCCGCGTCTGCTCAAATCGACATTTGCTAAAATCCGCGTCTGCAAAAATCGTCGTCTGCGAAAATCCGCATCTGCGCAAATCGGCGTCTCTGCTTGTCACATGTTTTATGTGCTTGTTTGAAAATCTTTATTTCTACACTTTGTAGCTGAAAAAAAAAAAAAAAAAAAAAAGAGTATAAATCAAAATTTGACTTTTAGTGGTTCCATAGGATTTAGACCATCTTAAGCATTTTTACGCGTAGAAAAAACAACAAAAAAAGTTTTTAAAAAAATTTCCATAGTTAAGCTCTCATTTTTGAAGATTTTGGCTAACTAACTAAATTGCTTTTTTTTTTTGTCTCATTGTAGGTTGGAGCACATATGGAACCACTAACCATGTTTCTTGCAGGTTTTCATGTTGCTAAAAAAATGAACTTGAATGGTTAAACACATTTTCCATTGAATGAATGTTGCTCAAAACACACTCTTGAATGTCATGGATTAAAATCAACTTTCTTTGGAATGCATGCTTAAAACAAAAAATCCAATCTTGAATGCCAAGGATCAATTAACCATTAAAATATCAAACACTTCATTTGGAGCTTCTAAAATTGAACAAAACAAATCTCTTTTTCACATGCAATCTAGGTAAAGTTTGATTTTTGGACATTTAAGAAACTTTGTTAAGTTAAAATCCAAATTTACAAAAATCAATTTGAGTAGTTCCTTGGACTCACCTCTTTTCTAATCACCCATCAAATATTAACCATTGGTTGCAATCTCAGCGCCATTTATGGGGATGGGTCTACTTGAAAAAGGTGTTAAATGTTCCACAATCTAACTCACTCACTTGGTCTTTGAACGTTTGCTTTAACTTTATCAAAATTCTTAAATGGCCAAAACTCTAGATTAAATCGATCACACTTCAAGTTTGGGCACTAAAATTGAACAACAACTGACGTGGAGAGCCTCCGGGCGCGCGCTTGAAATCGAATCTCACACACTTTTGTTTTGGGCTTAAAACAAACTCACACTCAATCTTGAATGCCTTAAAGAAAACTAATGGATACTTGACGTGGAGGGCCTCCGGGCGCGCGAGTTTGCTTTTGTTGACCCTAACTCTTCTTATTGTTTGCATTCTTCGATCAATTTACTTTTGTTGGCGCTTCAAGTTGGAATTGAACATTGTCTCTTAAACATGAGTGCTTGAAAAGTCTAGATTAGCACACATAAGAGTCAGTTGGTAAAAGAACAAGCGTGTTTTTTAGCCCAAGGTCATCCAAGTCTTCTCTCCCCTTGTCGTCTTTCGAGGCCATCTTGGGTGCATAAGATTAGGATCCAAAACCTTGTTTCTTTTTAGGAGGCCTTCTTGGGGATTTCATCACCCCTTGGACGACCTCAACTCCAGCGTTCCAGCAGAGTATAAGAATCAGGAGGTGAATCGAAAGACACCTCTCTTGGGATCGAGATTTTGTCATTCGGGCTAAGCCTCAAGGAACTTTATACCCTTGAGAAGTGAAAGAGGAGAAGTGGGTTACCACTCCTCTTGGTTGTGTGATATCCTTTTGGTCTCATCTACGGATTTGGGCCTCACGTACCTTGTGTATATCGAGGACTCCCTAGCTAAACCAACTGTCAACCTTGCAGAAAACCATCTAGGATGTTAATGTGTTTGGAGTGGCTGATCGAAACATTTGTAGAACATACACACTCCTTGGCACAAGTACCACATTCTGAGAACCACAAACTTCTATTTGGGTGTTCCTATCTATTGCTTGTTTTTATTTTACTTTTTGAATGAATGTTTGCCAAACTTGGTCAATCCTAGCTTAGGGCACACTTAGCGTAGTCACTGCCTATTTTGGAAGTTGAACAAGTTGAAGAAAAACAACTGAGATTTTTCCCAATGCCAAGCAAATTCAAGAATTTATGTCGGAACAACCCAAACCCAAACAGAAGTTTCACAAGGTCAAACTCAAGCCATCTCTAGCATACCAAGAACTTTCAGCCAAGAGAAAAGAAATAACACCAAGCCCACGAATTTCCAAACTCCACAAAGTAGAGGACAAAGCTACCGACGAAGCACTTCAAGAGGTCTAGTTAGAGCGTACCATCAAATTTAGCCAACATCCAGGAGTTAATCCTGCTTATGCCTTACCAACTAGGCATGATTTCTATGATTAGACACCCTTGTTTCTCCACATCTTCTTGGATAAGCTTCACTTTAGAGTCATCTTTGTAGAAAAGCCAGCCATCTTAGGTTATCCCCTTAAGCATTATTAGCTCATCCATCTCATTTAGAATCATACCATCTAGCCAGTAATCGAAAATCTGCACATCTAAGCTTTCAAAATTGTTGTTACCTTGCTAAAAGTTTGCCATTCCTAAAATCTTCCAAATCCACCAATCTCACCAAGGTTATCCCTTTGACAGAGCTTTGTCTAGGGTAATCTAGCTTTGTCACTTGTTATCCCTCATCACCTTGAGCTAAAGGTTAGGATCTGCAAGTGGTCAATCTCGTGTTCTTCCTAAAGGATCATCAGTCTATCCTTAAGTTGACACAATCACCACCAAGCTTGCACATAGGAAAGCAGACCTTTTGTGCTTTGACAACATATCTTTGAAGTTAGAATCCCCAACCCAATCCTCCTTAGGTTTTGTCATATAGCTTTGCCTCAACCTAGGAAATCATTTGCATAGAAAAGCCTTCCCCCTTTTGCATCCATCAGCATTATTGCATCTCATCCCTAGGAGCATTTTTCATGCCACCCGTCACTCGCTTAGCCAAGAAGAAAGAAACAATGGAGCCCTATCATTTGGATCGAACAGCCTCACCCCCCTTGAGCACTCAGCCATCCTTCAGCCCAGAGCAAGCTATGCCATCACCTACTAACATTGAAGCTTTCATGAACCAACCAGGAAATGCAGTATTGGTAAATGCCATTATAGACAAAAACAAAGAGACAATCATGGCTAATTTTTGAAGGGACAATGTACGAACCTTTGACTTTGGAAGACCCCCTCCATTATCAGATCCATCTCACCCATTGTTTGGGCAGCTGCCACCACCCATAGGCTCTTATGATCCAAATTATCCTCAATATATTCCGAAAGAAGAGCCTCCAGCCAATCCATATGACCCAACAGACCCAAACATACCATCATCCACCCAAGTTGAAATCTCCATGCCACAAGCCAACCCAGCCACCAACACTCCATCCTTGGTTCATACCTCTCCACTCCAAACCCCCTTTACTCAAAACACCTCACCATTCACCCCCTTCACTATTGTTGCTGCTCCCACACCTAGCCTTCCAAATCCACCCATCTCCCAAATTAGTGCTAGCATCTTTGGCCAACCTCAGCAATATACAACAGGGATGCCACCCATGGGGCCAAGTAATCAACCTTTCATCACCCCCAGCTTGTTCACCACAGCCCAAAGTACAATACCATCATTTCCATTAAGTCTTGGGAGCTCAATACCACCAGCCACAAATCCACAAGCTACTACCTTCACTCCACAAAGCTATCAAAACCCACAAGCTACTGCCAATCTTCTACCAAGCTCCCAAGTGACCCTAGCTCCCACCACCACTCTACCAAGCTTCCAAATCTAGCCACAAAGCTATCAAACCCCATCAGTTCCATTCCCAAGCTTTTAATTCCCACCACCTCCACCACCAACTAATCCATTACCTCCAATTACCAACTACTTTTCAATGCCACTTCTAGGAGGTAATCCACTGCCCCAGCCAACCACCAATTATTTGCAGATACCATCCCAAATGGGGGCACAACCCACATATATTGGTCAAACCCCACAAGCCCTCCGATCCTTTCCCGAAGCCTCACAACCATCTTATACCTTACCTCCACAAAGCAATCCATTTATCCCACAGCCAGCTTATGTTCCTCAATCCCAACCTCAAATCCCATATCAACAGCAAGCCTCGCAGCACATGCAGCAATATGCGCCACCTCCCCCTCAACAACCCATCATCCACCATGTAGCTGCCCAAACAATGTACAATCCCTATAAGAAAATCCCTCACAGCTATCCATATTCAGTGGCCCCATCTAGCACATACCTACCTCAAGGCACTCCTACATTGGGGGCACCCCAACCATCACCTATCAATTCAGAGTGGGAGCAAATGAAGACAGCTCTGAAAGCCATCCAAGAAGGGAATGATCCAAAGACATTCAAGTTTGAGAATGTGTGTCCTTACCCATTTGACAGAGCCATTACCACGACACCATTTCCCAAACACTTTAAGGTACCTAAATTTGACAAATTCAGAGGAAAAGGAGACCCTGTCACACATATCAAAGAATTTTGCATGCATTGCCAAGACGTGGCATACAATGATGTCTTCCTCTTGCGCCTTTTTCCCAAAAGGTTGGCTGGACCAGCTCTTGAATGGTTTTATAGAATCCCCTATGGCACAATTAAAAACTTTGCTGAATTATCTGAGGCATTTGTAGCCCAATATGCCCATCTTGTTGAAACAGAGCTATCAATAGTTGATCTTGTCCACACCAAGCAAAAAGGTGGAGAAAGCCTTGTCGAATACCTGCAAAGATGGCAAACCCTTACCACCCGCATATCCTGCACCTTGCCAGAACGCCATGTGGTGAAAATTTTTATTGATAATGCACATCCCAGCTTGGCTCACCATATGACCATGAACTGTTTACAGACCTATAAGGATATCAAAGAGAAAGGAATGATCCTTGAGAAAGGACTCATCAAAGATGGTGTGGTAAAGATTTACAAAGAGGACAACCAAAATCAATCACATTCCAATGACAAGTCTAGGTATTGGAACAAAAACAAGCATGTTGCAACAGATGGGGTTACTGACACCAGACATGTGAATATCGTTGGTCCTTCTCAAAACCAGTCTAACCCACCATATCAAACAAACAACCAACAAGCTACCAATTACCAACAACGAAATAACCAAAGCTATCAAAATCACAATACAATACCCAACTTTCAAGGGTCTAACAATCAAGCTAATGCCATCAATGTAGCTGCAAGGCAAAAGCCCAGATTCCAACCTGCACCTAGAAACTATACGCCCCTTGGTGAGCCATTAGATGTTATTTTTGAGAAATTGGCTAAGGAAAACCTCATCAAATTTCCTCCTACCCAGCAAATTGATCCAAGCCAATCCAAAGCTGCATGGTACAAGGACAATGAGTATTACAAGTTCCATAGGGTAAACAGTCACACCACCCTCAAATGCATGAAACTGAAAGACTATGTGCAAGACCTCATTGATCGGAAGGAAATCACTGTTGGTGCCCAAACCTCTCCCAATGCAGGCTTACAAATTTATCAAAATGCTTTTCCTCCACACAACAACCAAAATCCTGGAAAAGCACCTATCCAAAACAACACCAACAACCGCCAGCCAAACCAACAGCATGGGAAGAACAATGACCACACTTCATCCTATATAGACTATGGTAGCCTTATAGGTTGTATATCTAAGAAAGAGCCTTCTGTCAATGTTATCAATATCCGAGGACTAGACAATGAGTGTGCAGTCACCACTCGAAGAGCGTGATTTAACATCGCAGGCCCACCAGTTTCATCAACACCATCAGCTCCATCAAAAAGGTGGTACAATATCTTGGAACACCTTGGGAACATGCCAGCCCAAATATCCATTTTAGACCTTCTCTGCACTAGTCCTGTGTACAAAGACATCCTTGACAGTGCTCTCATAGAATCTTGTGTCCATCTGATATCAATGCTACTGATTTTCGTAATCTTGTTGGACACCTTTCATCCTCATGTGCCCTATCTTTCAAACCCACCGACATACCCGCGGTTGAGCCAGATCACACCCTTCCGCTTCGCATAGCCATCATGGTATCCAATTTTGCCATGAAAAGAGTAATGATAGATAATGGATCAGCCTTGAACATTTGCACCCTAAAATTCATAAAATAAGCTGGGTATACTAAGGCAGATATGATCAGTGAGGTTATCACCATCAAAGCTTATGACAACTTGGAAAGGACCACAGAAGGGACTATTTTGCTACCAATCAAGGTTGGGCCAGTCATTCAAGAGACAGTTTTCCATGTTGTTGATCTAAACCTACCATTTAACATCCTCCTCGATCACCCATGGATTCATGCTATGAAGGCCGTTCCATCCACCTACCATCAGTGCATCAAATTTTTGCATCAAGGCACTGAGGTAACCATCCATGCCGATCCAGAACCCTTTGCTTACTGCAATGCGGTTGAAGCTTCATATACAAACCATTGCCCTAGAATAGACATCGACACAGCCATCGCCAGCTCATCCCACACTTGTAATGATGCAGAAACCATCCTTGCCTCCACCTTATCTACTGTGAAGATCAACAACAAAGTTTTTGGAGAATATAGTCTATCAGATGCATTTGCTGTCAGAGCAATCCCACTTGATCCACATACCCATGGACAGCCAACATATCACAAAGCTAAGGAGATTCCACCTCCTCGATACAAACAGTTTGGCCCAACCACCTTTGTGTCCTCAAAAAACCCTCTTCATGAGGAGCTCACTCTAGATATCAACAATTGGCTACATAAGGATGCACCTCCAAGAAATCAAGCACGCCTTGATCACTTCAGCCAGAAGTATCCCCAACAACATAAGCTCGTCACTGAAAAATGGAACTATCAAGGAGGTGGCCTAGGACCAGAAGAAAGGGGCATGCAATGTCCCATCAAAGCACATGATTGGGAAATAAAGTCAGGTCTTGGCTTTGGCATACCCACAACTGGGGGCACAAACGAGAACGGTCACGCTTTTTCGAACATCCACCGCGACCTTGTCAAAATTGAAGACATTCCTGAGGAAGTTGAAAAGAGAGCCTACGATGATATCCCAGACCAAATCTTCCTAGGAGATTCTGTTCTCCGAGAACTATCCATCCATCTCATTGACCTACCACTTGCTCATCCACAACTCATAGATTGGGACCAACCAAGTGTCATACATATTGATGAGTTCGCATCAGAGGAATCGCTTCTAAGATTCATGGGAGCTGAAACTCCTCATAACAAGACAAAGCTAGATTCTGCCTACATCTACAAGCTAGATCCCAAGGGGTATTTTGGAGAAAATCCCCAACCTAGTTTTGATACACCCAAAACTAGAACTAAGGTAAATCTGGGACTAGCTAAGGCAGCGAAGAGAACCCCTCAGCAAGAAAATCCAGAGCCACAAGCAGAACATGAGGATTTAGTATTGCCTCCTCAAGATAATCGACTAGAGGTGTCTTCTATTCTAATAGAGGATACTAGAGAAGTCAACATTGGTTCTTTAGAGATCCCTAGAATTGTTCACATTGCTGCATCCCTATCACAAGACCAAGCTGACCTCCTCTTTGAGGTTTTACGAGAGAACATTGGCCGATTTGCATGGTCATATCAGGACATGCCAGGACTTGATCCAAAGCTTGTAGTTCATCATCTTGCAGTCGATCTAAAGATCAAGCCCGTCAGACAAAAGCTTAGAAAAATGCACCCCAAGGTGGCATTACTAGTCAAAGCTGAACTAGAAAGAATGTTAGTTGCTAAGGTTATCCGACCTATCCACTACTCAGAATGGATCTCCAACATGGTCCCTGTCACTAAGCCTTCCGGTGACATCAGAATCTACACTAATTTTAGAGATCTTAACAAAGCTTGTCCAAAGGATGATTTTCCCTTGCCCAACATAGATATGATTGTAGATCTTACAGCTGGACATGAAATTCTATCCCTTATGGATGGATTTTCTGGGTATAATCAGATCAAGATTGCAGAAGAGGACCAGCATAAGACAGCATTCACTACCCCTTGGGGAACCTTTTGCTACACCATGATGCCTTTTGGCCTAAATAATTCTTGGGCTACCTATCAAAGAGCTATGACAGCCATTTTCCGTGATCTTATCCATAGCATTTTGGAGGATTATGTGGATGATATCCTAGTCAAATCTCACACCTTCATGGATCATCTTGCTGACCTGGAGAAAGTCTCTGATAGGTTGGCCCAATATCATCTCATGCTAAATCCCAAAAAGTGTGTCTTTGGGGTCACATCTGGCAAGCTTCTAGGCTTCATAGTTTCTAAACGAGGTATAGAGATCGACCCCAAAAAGGTCAAGGCTATCTTAAACATGCCTCCTCCCCAGACACTGCGACAGCTTTGCTCTCTTCAGGGAAAACTTCAATCTATTCGGCGCTTCATCTCCCAACTTGTAGATAAGTGTACACCATTTTCACACTTGCTAAAGAAGAATGAGAACTTCAAGTGGGATCTTTTATGTCAGCGCAGCTTCGATCAGCTCAAGCAGTATCTGACCAATCCCCCTATCTTGGTTCCACCAGTTCCTGGTCATCCCTTGATCTTGTATATATTAGCAACACCTACTGCTCTAGGGGCACTTCTAGCACAACATGATGATTATAATAGAGAGAGAGCCATCTACTATATTAGTAGAACCCTAGTTGGTTATGAACTCAATTACACTCCTATGGAAAAAGCTTGTTTGGCAGTTTTTTTCTCAACTCAAAAGCTTCGCCACTACATGCTAAGTCATACCATCCAACTAGTCTCCAAGATTGACCCTCTCAAGTATATGCTCTCCAGAACAGCACTTACAGGCCGTTTGGCCAAATGGGTTATGCTACTAAGTGATTTTGACATCCAGTATGTGGACAGAAAGGCAATCAAAGGGCAAGCTATAATAGATCACCTAGCTGATGCACCTCTAGTAGATGCATATCCTTTGCTCACAGAATTTCCAGATGAGCATATCTGCCTAATTGAAGAACAGCCCCCATGGAAGCTTTATTTTGATGGCTCGTACACCTCTCATGGATCAGGGGTAGGAATATTATTAGTTACACCTCAAGGAGATTACATTCCAAAAGCCTTCAAGCTATGATTCCCTAGCACCAACAATATAGCAGAAAATGAAGCTCTTGTAGCAGGATTAAGGATAGCTGCAGAATGGAATATCACTGAGTTAGAAATCTTTGGCGATTCCCAGCTCATCATCAAACAAGTCTTAAATGAATATCAAACCAAAGATGAAAAGCTATTACCCTACAAAGAGCTAGTTGATCAGCTGACCCAGCATTTTACAAAGCTTCAGTTTACACAAGTACCTTGAATGCAGAATAAGGCAGCAGATGCCATGGCCACTATTGGCTCGCTCTTGGAAATTCCCCAAGATGCTATGTAGTATGAATTTTTAGTTGAGCAGCTCCTCACACCCGCTTATGCGAATGAGGATTCAAACCGTGTTTGTATCTTGGTTGGTCCCCAATCCCCTTGGTACCATGAAATTCACGCTTACCTTAACGATGGTATCATATCCCCTCACCTCACACGCACCCAACGCCAGAACCTCATCCGAAAATCATCCCGCTATGTTATCGTAGCCAATACCCTATATCGTCGGGGTTATCACGATACTCTCTCTCGATGTTTAGATGAAAATGAGGCCGCGATGGCATTAAAAGAAGTACATTCTGGACTTTGTGGTACCCACACGAGTGGTATTTTCCTAGCACGAAAAATCCTTAGAGCAGGCTACTATTGGCCTACCATTGAAGAAGACTCTTGTGACTTTGTCAGAAAGTGTCTCCCATGTCAGTAGCATGCAAATCTTGTGCACGCTCCAGCACAGGATCTACAGCCTATTGCACCACCTTTGCCTTTTGCTTGTTGGGGCCTTGATCTAGTTGGAACTATCACACCTCTCTCATCTGATGGACATAAATGGATAATAACAGCTACAGACTACTTCACTAAGTGGGTGGAAGCAGTCCCCCTAGTCTCAGCTACAGGAGTTCAAGTCTCCAAGTTCATCTTGTACCACATTGTTTGCCGCTTCGGCATCCCATCCACCATCTTCACTGACCACGGAGGTAACTTTGAAAATCTCAACATGGAAGAATTATGCACTTCCCTCCGCATCCATCACCACTTTTCTAGCCCATATTTCCCACAAGGTAACGGCCAGGAAAAGGCAACTAATAAAACCCTCCTCAAAATCCTAAAGAAAGTTGTCAATGATTCCGGCCGTGATTGGCACCTTCAAATAAATCCAGCTCTATGGGCCTATCGAACTTCCTTCCGTACATCCACAGGCACAACTCCATACTCCCTAGTCTATGGTGCCGAAGCGGTATTACCTATAGAAGTTGAACTTCCCTCACTACGCATATCTTTGCGAGGGAAAATCTCAGATGAAGAATACAGAGTAGCTCGACTCACCCAGCTAGATCTCTTAGACGAGAAGAGACAACAAGCCTATGACCATCTCACAGTCTATCAAACTCGTCTCAAAAGGAATTTCAACAAGAAGGTGCTCCCATGACACTTTCAGCCAGGTGACATGGTCCTCAAAGAAAATATGAAAGTCCAAGCAGATCGAGAAAAGAAAGGCAAGTTTGAACCTACATGGCTTGGTCCCTATGTGGTTACTGCCTCCTTTGGCTCCGGAGCCTATCAATTATCTACACCAGAAGGAGAAATCTTGAATGATCCCACTAACATCATTCATCTCAAGAAGTTCTATTCTTGAAGATCTTTGGTATACCCAACTTTTGAAAAATACAAAAAAATAGTAAAGAGAAATAAGCGTCCAATGGTGAAAAATTGGCAATTCAAGCGCCTTGGATAGGTACCTTGGTGAAAACTTGGTAATTCAGGCGCCTTGTCTGCTAAAGACTAATCCATTATCTATCACTATCCTATCCCTCATCCATCCACCCACCATCCCATAAAACACCTGCTTGTTCCCTTGGTGTTCCAATCAAATATCCAAAATCTGATGGGAGCTTGTCAATACCTCCTGTACAACTTGTAAATCTTGTACCAAAGCTTGTATTATACCTTGTAAATCTTGTACCATACCTTGTATATATCTGAATCTTGTCCAAAGCTTGTACCATATTCTAGCTTGTAAATAATCTTGTATCCTAGCTTGTATCCTATCACATGCACACACAGAATCCCATTTTCCTTAAGCTTTTCACAAACCGTCTACCTATCCACCTATCAACTATTATAGACATCCCATCCTTCACAAACATTTCCATCTCACAAAAAAACCAAAACATGAACAAAATTGTACATTTGTAACATATATTGGTCTATCAGCTTGTACATCCTCTTTAGCTTAGTATCATTGTATCTATCTAGCTTTCGTGTTAGTTCATCCTTGGTCAACATCTTGCACACATCGCACACCTTGGTTAGATATTCCAATGCATCCTTTAGCTAGATCTCATGTCACCAAAGTGTTATCCTTCTTAGTTCAGCTTGCCAGATGCATTACTCATCCCGATCCATCAGCTTAGGTGCCCTCCGATAGGTCCTTGCAGGATATAGCTTTCCTCATGTCTAATCTTGGTCCGTTAGTACCTCGTCCTACCCATCTCATTGGCAAACAGTTCTCTTTTGGATTTTTGCTTTCTTTTGGTTTGGGATCTTCCCTTTTGGGTCTTGAAATATCTTTTCCAAGCAATCTCCTTGTTCCCTCCTCAAGGTTGCCACGATCTTCCATATCATGGTATGCTGCGAATGGGGCAATTAGAGCGTAAGGTCTTGATCAGGTCTTTTGCTTGTTTTCTTTTTCTGCTTGTGGGTTACCTAATGTCGTTTCTACGCTGCTTCCTCTGGGATTCATGTGTGATACTGGGGCAATCCTTGTGTGTTTGTTTTGAGTCAGTTTGTCAGTCCTCTGGACGATTGGTGAAAAGGCCTTGATGTTCTTGGTAACCCTGGCAATTAACCAATAGTCCTATAGCAAATCTAGTGCTCAACTACATGGTGGTACTTCTCTTTGAAGTATCCCCCACTCAAAAAGCTTCAATGGACTCCCTTCATCTCCATTATCTCCCATCCATATCCAACATCTGTCTCTGCTCCCCTAGCTTTTGCATCAGTATCTCTTTGAATCAATCTTTACTTTTAGCTTTAGGGATCCACAATCCTAGTCTTAGGGATCCACCAATCCAATCAATCCACCAAGCCTCATCTTTCAAGATTCACAATCCTAGTCCTAGGGATCTCTGAAACCCATCTTCTGCCAATCTGACTCTTTGAAATCCTGTTGCATCAGCTTTATCATTCTATCATCCATCTCCCTACCATGGATTCCTTTTATAGCACTCCGCTCCTCCATCTCCCCCCCCAATCCTGGAAAGTCTTAAGCTTGCTTTACTATTGTGCCTCTGATTTCCCTTTATCATTCTCCTGTAGTGAGAGTTTGAGCTAATTCAGCCCCTTCTCTTTGCCAACCTGCGTCTCAGCTCGTCTTAATTTCTTGTACTTTTCAAGAAGTCGTCGACCCTCATTTCTCTCCCCGCTGCCTTCTTGAGGGGGCATCATCTAAGTCTAGTCTCTCCTCTTCTTATCCGAGACTGGGGCAACCTTGTTGCTAAAACATCTTCCTCGTGTCGTCTTCATTCAAACTTCTTTGAAATAGTGTTGTCTCAACACTATGTCAAAGAGGGGCAAAATGTAGACACCTAAATTTGATTACACTATTTTAGTAATCCTATTTAGTTATCTAAAAAAGGCATTATTAATTAAATTTCTATTTAATTAATCCTTTGTCATCCCTAGTTGATTAATTTAATTAATCATCTATAGTCCTAATTGATAAATCAAATAATCTATTATTTATCAATTAAATCCTTTTCTCCTATCTAATTCCAAAAATCCCCATTTATTAAATAAATCTATTTGATAAATGAAATCCTAAAATTCAAAAACCCCTAACCTATCTCTAATCCTCCATTTAGCCTAATCCACCCCATCCACCCCTACTAACCAAGCTTAGCCACTAACTCACCCACCCTCATTAATGCCATCCACTTGCACATCTCTAATATCCCTAAGCTGATCCTAAACCCAAGCCTAATCCACCCCCTAATGTTGTCACATTCCTTAAACAAGTTTAAGACTTTCCTAATCCAAACCAAAGTCTCCCCTCAAAAAACCCAACCACTAAGTCATGAGTGCTCTTACAAAACATAAAGACTCTTACAAGCCCACTCATGACTCTTACACCCATCTTCCACACTCTTCCCTCTTCCACACTCATTCCTCTTACATCCCTCTTACATACTCAACCCCACTCATCATGACTTTAACCAACCCTTTACCCTACCCTCTCACACTCATCCTCCTTGTGACAAGTGCCACCTTCCCATTGGTTCTAAACAAGCACAATCCATGTGCTCTCCTTTGAGTGCATCCTAGCCCTCCTTAAGCCTTCATCCATCATTGCATCTAAGCCCTCCATCCCTCTACCCCTTAGCCTATAAATTGAATCCCATCCCAAGCCATTTCATCAACAATCTTTGAGCTAAAGTTACCATGCTATTTTGAGAACCAAAGCCATCGACCATACCCTTATAATGCCAAATTGAGAGCTCACAAAGCTACCAATTTTCCATTACCCATCTCCATTGAAGCAGCTTTTGAGCATCTTGAGCATACATCCACAGCAAAAGGACACATCTACAGAATCAAGAAAGCATGGAGTGCTTTTTCTTGTGAGGTTTGCACTTCTTGTTTTCTTCCTTTGTCTAAGCATATATGTGAATTTAGTTTTTGGTTTGTGAATGTTTACTTTATTTGTTAATGTTCTTTGCATACCGATTCTAGTTCTACACTAGGTTTAGCCACGATTTAGAAGCAACAATTTAGAATTCTGTGAGTTTACAAATCATATTTGATACATGAAGAATATGTTCTATATTTTAATAGTTTCATTTGGTTGCATTGACAAAGGCCTTACAACCTGACATATATGAAGTAAATTTTTTAATTAGTAATATATTTTGTTCTCTCTCCTTCTAGCATCATCTCTTGGTTGTTTGCTTCCATTGTGATAAATCATTGTGGTTGCATGGTAAGTGGGTGAGTTTGGATCTAGTTATCATTTGACCTTGCATCAACAAAAGAGAAGGTAGAAGATATAATTAGTAAAACTTTGGCTAAAGACACCTTTGATTACCTTAGAGGAATTCTTCTAGTAATGAACCCACCTTGTAAAGAGTAATTGATACATATATGTATCAATCTAGTGTATTGAGAGCATATTTATTCACCAAGATATGATGCTTGGTACTGCTCCTTAAGGGGAGTAATCACATCGTGCATAGGCAATCTTAGAGCTCTTATATAATAATATTTGACATAACAATAATTTATGGTACTCAAAATTTATTTTTGGTTACATATTGGCTTGACCTAAAAAAGGTAATTTGATGATATTATCATTAGAGAGGGAGATAAATTCATTAATGGGAGAACTTTCTAGTGAGTCTTAATACTTGGCATTTTGGTACCTTTTCCATTGATGTCAATGGGGGAGAACAGAGGAAGAATCAATGAAAAATGTTTCATGAGGGAAGCTAATCAAGAATATAAGAGGTTTAAAGACTATAAATATGGAGGATATTCAAAAAAAAATTATTCTAATTGTTTACTCTTTGGATTGATGGTTTTTCACCCACTCCATTATTAGAAATAGGCAATACTAAGTGGAGGCGAATCAATATTGCGCTAAATTAGTTATCCAAGGTCTAGATGTATAAATAAAAATTTTACAGCTTAGTGAACCCATAAAACATTTATCATCATGCGTGCATCCATAAGATTATGCAATCACTTAAAGCTTGTAGGTTACTATCAAATCAATTTACAACAATGTAAACATGAAACAAAATAGATTTAACAACACATTTGACACACTAATTGGAAACCAAATTTGTGAAAAAACCACTACTAACATGCTATTCTTTTTTCACTCTTCTAGAGTAATGCCTTGTGAAAGGCCAACCCTGTTAAAGGTTATAATACACATTATTAAATGTGACCTATTAAAGGATTTCAATTACCCTATTAGGAGTGTGCCTTGTTAGAGGACTTTAGACCATTCACTTGGAATGTCATCCAATTAAAGTATTTACAAATGAATGTTAGGTCAACCTTAATCCAAAGGATTTACCCTAGACTGATACAATTATTAGAGTTTAACAGTAAGGCTTGATCTGATAACAACTTACAACTTCATTTGTAAATTATAGATCTCTATTTCGGTCCTCCATTCTACTTGGCCTTAAGACATTTCAGCTTTGATATCTTGTTCACCTTTCAAGCATTCATACCTTTAAGCCTTCTTGTTTAACATGCCAATGCAAACTCTTCTTTTAGGTCACTTGATGAAGCAATGCCCTTGACTTTTTTTGTCTTCCTTAGGTTCTCACACATAACAAACTTTTCTTTTGATCCTCCATTCTACTTGGCCTTCACACATTTTAGCTCTAATAGCTTGTTTACCCTTCAAGTATTCATACCCTTAAGCCTTCTTTCTTAACATGCCAATGCAGGCTTTTCTTTTAGGTCACTTAATGAAGCAATTCCCTTGACTTTTTTTGTCTTCCTTAGGTTATCACACATAAAAACCTTTTATTCTAACCATCCACCCCTATAAATAGGAAATTAAGATCTTTTGTCATTTATTCTCCATCATCCAATTTAGGGTTAGGAAAAATTAGGTAGGATTCAATGAATCTACCCCTCATTTCATATCTCTTCTAGAAACTTCTCCTTGAATCCTCTTTGAATTCACCTCAAAATGGTTTACCTTAAATTTTGTGTCACCAGCTCATCAATCTCATCTTCCACCTGGTTCACACAATCCAAGAAAACAAACTTGTCAGCTCAGATTCATCAAATTCATGACCTTTCAAATAATGTAGCCACTCAGCATTAACTAGCTTATGATGCTCGACACATATTGTGTTGCTCATCATCCTCTATAGAATCACTCAACATGAACTAAAGTTTACCGGTGCTCAGCATCAACTAAACTTTACTTGGCATTCACTATTTTTCTTGGCATACACTTGAATAGAATTTTACTTAGCTTCAACTGATTTTCTATTTGGCTTGTACTGACGTTGTTTGGTTCCTACTACCCAATTGATCAAGCTTGGCATACAAACTTTGTTTAACATGTTCTTCTAAACTTGCTTAGTGTAACTAGCCTTTGTAACCTTAAGTAGGTTATTAATACATCATGTTATCACTGTCTTAGTTGATTCTTGTAATCTTTAACATAACATAACTCAACCTTTCCTCTAGGTGTCATTGCTACATATTTTGATCAAATCCTCTTCATCAATCAAATAAGTGATAGTACTTAAATTTGTAAGTAGTTGCCTTACCAGCAAATAGCAGGTTTGACATCAATGACAAAATAATGATTGAAACATGTTGATCATACTTGTATCAATTTGTTCTCAACAGTCTCCTTTTTCAACAATCTCTCTCTTTGACATTTATGGAAAACTTAACAAATCAACCAAACTGGCTAGGTTAAAATAGTAAAACCAACAAAATACCAAAAAAGAAAAAAAAAATCCTTTGTTGTATTGAAATCTCTCCCTCTATTGGCAACTTTCATCTTCTAAACATGTTACAAAACTCCTTTGTGTCATCCTTTTAACTCCCTTTGAATTTCTCCTTGTATCTCCCTCTACAATCATCTTCCTCTCACTAGGTAGGTGTTGTTAGGATTTATTCCTCATTGTTCAATCTCTTATCTCTTGTATTTCACCTGATTAGTAAATCTTTCCCTCTAGGATCAATTTTATTCATTTTTGTATTTCTCCCTCTTTGACAATAATTCCAAAGACTTTTCATCTTAACATGTAGATATAAACTTCTTCAATTTCTCCCTCTGTCACCTTGCTTGTGACTAATTTGTAGTTTTAGCTCTTTGATTACTTTAGGTAGCTCCTAAACTAAGATCCACTGCATCAATTTGTAACATATGAAAATCATCTTGTTTGATGCAGGGTACTCCTTTTGTTACTTAGATAGCCTTTGATAGGGGTATCACCTTAGCTAACCTCTTAGATACTCATGAGCATCCTTAGCTAATGCTTTTGTGAAGATATCAGCAATTTGTTCTTTTGTGTTAACATATTCCATCTTCACCTCTTTATCTTGAACTAATTCTCTAAATTAATGATACTTGATTGTAATGTGTTTAGTCTTTGTGTACATCATGAGATTCTTTGATATATTTATAGCACTTGTATTAGCACAATAAAGTGTCATTGGTTCTTTAATTTCTTCTTTCATACCTTTGAGTAGCTTTTCGATCTATACAATGTTTGTATAGTTTACAACAACAACAACATATTCAGCTTTAGTAGTAGATTGTGAAGTGTAGTTTTTTTTCTTGCTAGCCCATGTAACCAACCTCTTACGTAAGAAAAATGCTCCTCCACTGGTGCTCTTTCTATCATCAATTTTTCTAGCCCAGTTAGGATCAGTATAGGCTCTTAATTCAAATTTATCATTTTTATTGTAGTATAGTACATACTCATCTTTTCCTTTCAAATATCTCATTATTCTCTTTATAGCCATTAGATGATTCTCTCTAGGATTGGCAAAGAATCTTGTAACTATTCTTATAGATAATGCAATATCAATTCTGCTATGTACTACATATTGTACTTTTCCAATCATAGACCTATACAATATTTGATTTACCTCGGTTGAATCATCTTTCTTTGACAGTTTGTGTACTATCACCGTAGGTGTACTTACTAGTTTGGAATCCTCCAATCCAAAAAAATTCAATACTTCTTTGACATACTTTGACTAAGTGATGTATATACCATATTTCATCTAATATACTTACAAACCCACAAAGAATTTGATCTCTCCAAACATAGACATCTCAAATTTTTGCTTCATTTTATTTGCAAAAGCCTTACATAAAGCTTCTTGACCTCCAAATATGATATCATCAACAAAAATTTCAGATAAGAAAATACCTTTGCCTTTTTTTGTCTTCATGTATAGATTGTTGTTATCATCAATCCTTTCAAATCTAATCTTCACAAGATACTTATGAAGTCTTTCATACCATGCTCTTGGTTCTTGTTTCAAATCATATAGAGCTTTGTGTAATCTACATACCATGTTGTTATTGTTAACATCAACAAATCTTTATAGTTGTTCTATGTAAATTTCTTCCTCTAATATGTCATTCAAAAATGTAGATTTAACATCCATTTGATAAACTTTGAAACTTTTGTATACAAAATAAGCAAGTAGAATTCTAATTCCTTCCAATCTAGCAAAAGGAGAAAATGTCTCTCCATAGTCAATTCCTTCTTCTTGTGTATATCCTTTGCAAACTAATCTTCCCTTGTTCCTTTTGACTTCACCATTTTCATCTAGCTTGTTTCTGAATATCCACTTGGTTCCAATCACATTTTTGTCTTCTAGTCTAGGAACTAGAGTCTATGTTTTATTTTTCTCAATTTGTCTAATCTCTTCTTCCATGGCTTTACTCCAATCCACATCTTCTAAGGCATCTCTCACTGATTTAGGTTCTTTCATGCTTAGTAAACATGTATCATTTCTCAATTTGATCCTTTTTATTGGTCTAGCATCTTTATCTCCAATAATTTTTGTAGCAAGATGATTTTTCTAGACATATTTTGACAATCTTGGTTCAGCTCTAGTTTCTTCATTTGGTCTTTCAACTCCAAAGTTAGTATGCACATCTCTGTTAGGTAACTCAATATCTCTTTTGTGTATACTAATTTGAGAATCAGAATGTGCTTCAACTTCATTTTGTAGCTCAACATCTGAATGCATCTTGTTTCCTGAATGCAACTCAGCATTCATAGTATGTGACTCAGTAGTTACTAAAACTTCTTGTTGGTTTGTAGCTTGATTTGTAGCATCTTCTTTAGTAGGCATATCTTCATATAAGTATACAAATGATTTGTATTCTTCTAGTTCTTTCATAGATTCAACCTCATATACTTCTGCATATTCATCAAAATTCATATTTGTACTTTCCACAACTTTTCTAGTATTAGTATTTAAACACTTATAAGCTTTACTTCTTGTGAAATATCCTAGGAATATATCTTCTTCACCTTTTGCATCTAGTTTACCATTTCTGAAGTCTTTAAGAATATAGCATTTTCTTCCAAATACTTTAAAATATTTTACATTGGGTGAGTATCCATACCATAGTTCAAAATGTGTTGATTGAGTACCTTTCTTGACTTGTATATAGTTTAAGATATAGACAACTATACTTACAGCTTCTCTCTAGTATTTCAAAGCAATTTTTTCTCCATCATGAGTGTTTTAGCACAATCCATTATAGATCTATTCCTTCTTTTAGCAATTCCATTTTGTGGAGGGGTTCTAGGGGCAGATGTCTATCTTTTGATTCCTCTAACATTTTAGAACATCTTGAATTCATTTTATGTAAATTCTCCTCCTCTATTAGATCTCAAACATTTTAGACTTTTACCTGTTTCCTTTTCAACTCTTGCTAAGTAACACTTAAACATTTGGAAACCATTAGATTTTTGCTTCAGGAACATAACTCTCATCATTCTAGAATAATCATCAACAAATAGCATAATGTACTTATCTCCTTTGTATCGTTACACTTCAATTGGTCCACACAAGTTAGTATGAACAATCTCTAGTATTACTCTTGAAACTTGACTTTGTCATTTTTCCTAATTAACATTGTTTGCACATTATATTATTAGGATTCTTCAACTTAGGCAAAACTCTAACTTTTCTCATGTTACTAATACTAACCAAGTTATCAAAATTAACATGACTTACCATCTTGTGCCATAGCCACACATCATCAAATTTTACAACTAGACAAGTAGCATCCACTATGTCAATTTAGAATAGATTACTCCTAGTTTGATCACCCTTTCCAATAAGTTTTCTATTTATTTCATATATCTTAGCAATCTTGTTTTAAAACTCAACCTTACATCCTAAATTATTTAGTTGTGACACACTCAAGAGATTATAGTTAAGTCCTTCAACATAGTAAGCATTGTCATGTAAAATCTTATCTATGAGTCTGATAGAACCTTTTCCTTTTATCAAACATGGTGCATCATTTCCAAATATTACACTATTTTCATCATAATGATTCAAGGTAATGAACTTACTTTTGTCTCCAGTGATGTGATGTGAACACTTGGTGTCAATGATCCATCTGTCATTCTTGTTCACACAAGTCACAAGTGTAGTCACCTTATCTTCATCAAATTCATCCTTCATTGCAACATACACCACTTCATCATCATGTTCATCAAATTCATCTTTTTTTTTCCTCTTTAGCAATGTAGCATGACATTTTTCCTTTGTCTTTGTAGTCCTTGCTATCTTCATCTCTTCTACTTTTGTACTTGTCACCACCTTTGTAGTTCTTCTTCTCTAGACATCTAGCAGCAATATGACCAACCTGATTGCAATCAAAAAAAATGATAGGTAATTTACCTTTGAACATGCCTTTACCTCTATGGAATCTTCTTGCTAGTAGTGCTTCAAGTTTTTCTACATCATCTTCATCTATATCACTGCTACTGGACACATACTTTATCTTTTTCTTCTTTTTCTTCTCATCAGGTTCCTTCAATGACAACTTCGCTTTGAAAGCATATTCAATATTCTCAAGTTTGTAATTATCAAAGTTAGATAGTTCAAAGCCAGTGAGCCACCTATCAGACCTTCAAGTGATAGATTATTCCTTGGTATAAATCTTAGTTCTCGAATTGCAGAAACTCTAATAGCATATATAGGTAGTAGTGTTCCTAAAACTTTTCTTAGTATAGTATCATCATCTATTGTGTCAGTAGCTCCTCTTATTGCATTAACAACTTATTTTATCCTTGTAACAAATTGAGTAATATTTTCACCTTCTTCCATTCTCATATCATCAAACTTACCTCTGAGACTTTCAACTTCATCTCTTAGAACATTAGTGTCTCCTCCATAGATGGTGGTTAAGGCATCCCAAATTTTCTTTGCACTATCAAGACCTTTGATATCATCAAATTCAGCATAGCTTAGGGTAGAGGCAATCTAAAGCATTGTCTGGTTATGTTCTTTCTTCTTTTTCATATCCTCAACAGTTAGAGCTCCAGCAAGACCAACATGCTTAGTAGTAATGGTAGATTGTGCATAATCTCCAAGTCCTCCAAGGTGTAGTAGCTTCATCAAACTTTCCATGCAAGAAATTTATCTCTATTAATCTTGGGTATTTCTCTTTTTGACATCTTGAATTAGTTATCTAAGGTCCAAATGTATAAATAAAAAATTTCATAGCTTAGTGAACCCATAAAACATTTATCATCATGCCTGCATCCATAAGATTATGCAATCACTTAAAACTTGTAGGTTACTATCAAATCAATTTGCAGAAATGTAAACATGAAATGTAACAGATTCAGCAACACATTTGACACACTGATAAACAACCTATTTAATTAAATAAGTAGAAGAATATGAAAAACATAATAAATAAATAATTATAATGTCAAAAAAAATATTAAATGAATTAATATAGAATTTGGGACAATTTTAAGCGTCTACATTTTGCCCCTCTTTGATGTGATGTCAAAATGACATTATATCAAAGAAAAGAAAATCTAGATTGCCCTAGAGTGGATAGGGGTCCTAGGAGTTGTGTTGTAGTGACGATAGGGGAGGAGGGTGCCCCCTCAAGGAAATGGGGTGAAAAGAAATATATTTTGCCCCATTTTCTCAAAAATAGATACAAGAAGGAAAAGGGATAGAAGAAAGGCTAAAATAGGACCTTTAACTCAAACAACACATAATGAAGCCCTATACTACATGAAGCCTAACTACATGAATGCATAAGATTTAGTTGTATTCATATAGGAGAGCATACCCTAGTTTGATATGGAAAAAGGAATGATGCACCAAATGCTATAGTAGCATAGATGACAAGGTTCCTTTGCGCAGACTAGACTCTCAACACAATAGATGTACGTTTCATAGTCATGATGGAAAAATAATATATATGCACTAGATAGGTCCAAGCACACCCAAAGTCTTTTTAGAGATCTTGGTGGAAAGTGTGCTAACATGTTGCCCCTATTAAGCAATGCATAACCATAACTTGAAACTAGCATACATGTGTTAAAGAATCATGAAAATAGATCATACTACAAAATGACATGTGTAATCAAGATAAGTTGTTCAAATGATACAAAGATATTGAAGATTGAGGCATACTTGGAGAGTGTAAGAATTTTCCTTAGGGAAAATTTCACCCAAGACAAAGGAACTCAAGCACAAGCACAACAGTAGACCAAAAGAGTATGATCAGAATAATGATATGATATTCAATTCAATATAATTGATTGATATGAATTGATATGAAAGTATACTAGAGGAGCCTATATATAAAGGCCTCTAAGATGAATCTAGAATGTCTAGGAGTAAGCATTATGATAAGCCTCACAACTAAGCACATGTCCACTAGGAGTGGATTATCCTCCATTAAGCACAAGAGTAAGTACGATGATGAGAGGATAAGCCTACAAAGGTGTAGGACACAAAATTATGTTGTAGGCCCCATGTGCTTAATTAAGAGTGCTAATAAATGTGTTGTCTACATGAAAACTCAGTTAATTATGCAAACTCCAATGTTGTAGACACCATGTGTTGAATTAGAGTTGCTTACTCTAGTGTTGTTAACATGACAACTCATAAGAGTACGCAAACTCCTAAGTACCTAACCTAAGAAATAATGAAATAATGCATTGACCTAAGTAAACTTAAGTAAAGTGTAAATAGTAAATACTTATTTACACCAACACCCCCCTAGGGGAATGCACTTAAGCTTATGAAAGCTAACATGAAAATGCATGATGGGTCTCGGCTACTAGGCCATGTTAGGTACCCATGTACAAAATGCAATGCAATCTCTCATAAATTGGAGAAAGAGGGAAAACCTCATGAAAAATACCCTCCCCCAAAAAAAGAGATAAAATAAACAAGATGCATGGATGGATGGAGTAATCAAAACCTCCCCCATTACGACATACATCAAGTATATACAAAAGAGAAGTAGAAGGACAAAACCCCATAAGAGAGGAAAGTCCCCCCCATAAAAGAGAAGAAGAAAGGAGACAAGGTACTCCCCCCCCCCCCAAATAAAGTGTGTCAATCAGTGATAGCTACTTCAATGTAGAAGTTGATCCAATGCTACTGAATAATGTTCCTCCCCTTTGGAAGAAACAATGGTAGAGGTACAAATGAGATGCTTCCCCTATGTGTAGAAAGAATATCGATGATGAATGTTGTCTCTAAAACCTACTCAATTGTCCCTGTGTCGATGCTAATGGTCACCCCTTCCAATACTATAGAAAAGAACATGTGTAGATTGAGCAAGGATGGATGTAGAACATGTCCCAAAGAACCAACTATCTCCTCAAATGATAAAGAGACCTCTTGCAACTACTGTACATAGGGATCCACAATCACATCAACCTGTGAAGACTAATCATGTAGAGAATGGTCAAGAGGGTTAGAGTGAGCCCTCACAAAAAGTAAAGAAGGATCTTCTTCATCAAAGAGAAGATGTATATCATCAATGATGTCTCCCAAATCTACTATGTGTGACACCACAAAAAAACCTAAAATATCTGTCAAGAAGACATCCACTGATGTTGGAGCTAGAAGACAAGGTGTACTTTGTTGTTCTGGACCTATCATTGTGGCTATGGATGAAGTATTTGCCTCAATAAAGAGAATATGAATATCATCAATGATGTCTCCCACATTTTCAATGTGAGACTCCATGAACAAACCTGTAATATTTGAAAGGAAGTCATCCCATGAAGTTGAAGTAGGAAGACATAGTATTTCCTACTGCACTGAATCAAAAGCATCTATGGTTGGAGTTGGATCAGTAGTAGCAAAAGGAGCATCAGGAGGTGTGATCTCATTTGGAGGTGAAGGAACCATAGTGGAAGTGACTAAAGATAGAATGTCCTCTAGAAAAGGAGGAACTATTGGATCTCCATAATCTTTCCATAGAGTCATCCACATATCATAAGGGTGAATGAGCTTTTTAATGATAGGCCAACTATCTAAACTAATATTCAATATAATGATATCCAAAAGTCTATTAATAGGTGGTTGTTCTTCAATGTCAGAGATTAGTTTGTTGGAACATAAATAAGTAAATATTTCCTTATGCTCACTTCTTAGATGATCAATGATTAAAGCACTCCATTTGTGATAGTTTATTTTTGTCAACGGGGGTCTAATTCGCTGAAATGTGTGACAAAACTCCTTCATGAGATCAATGAATGTATGCACCCCCCCAAAACAAAAGAGAGAATCAAAGAACAACCCCCCCCCCCCCCCCCCAATGGAAAATTTTGGCACTTTTTTAATACTTAGTGTGATTACAATAGCCAATTTAGGGCCTATTTTTAAAAGCTATATTTCTATCCATAGAAACCTATAATTTGATTGTAGATCTAGGAAGTAGACAAAAAATTATGCACTTTCAAAAAAAATAGAACCTAATTATGTGTCCAAATGAGCCCGTAATAAGCATTTGAAGTGGCAAAAATTGGGATTTGCGAGTTGTAGGAAAATTCAAGAACAAAAATCTCAAACCACCTAAACCAATGTGTAGATCACAAAATTCTACCCCAAAACAAAAAAAAAATTGCTCAAAAAAAGGAGTCCATATGAGGGAGATATCAATGTTTGAAAATCACCTCTATTGTTATTTTTCTTGAATCACCGTCATCGCACCTCTAAAAATCAAATGACTCTAATTTTCACCTCAGATGTCCAATTTTGGTGAAACGAAAGTTGATTTGGGGGTTTTGGGACCTTTTGAATATAATGTCAATATCTGATTAGCACCAACAAGCTCTAATCTTTGCCTGCAAAAAATCTCTCCTACTGGCCTGATGGCCAAAAAAATTCCAAACAAAATACATAGATCCAAAAAATAATGCAGAGAAATTGTAGAGACTAAAATAGTAAAATATGTAGATCTGAAATGATCATACCAATTATGCAAATTAGGCCTTCAGGTGTCGGTTTGCAAAAAAACATTTGCCTCAATTTGACTATGGCCTAGGGTAGGTGAATTTATAGTCAATTTTCACTGAATTGACATTCCAGATGCAATGGCGAGGTTTTCTTTGGCTCTATATGCTCCCAATTTTTTTGAATACTCTGGATTTGGTTCGAGGTGTCCTTAGAGAGGTGAAGCAATATTGGTCTCGAATGGCTATGTGAAGAGAATTTCCCTTAGCTCTGATACCATGTAAGAATTTGGTATAGCTCTAATACCATGTTAAAATTTTCCTTAGGGAAAAGTTCACCCAAGACCAAGGAACTTAAGCACAAGCACAATAGTAGACCAAAAGAGTATGATTAGAATAACAATATGATATTCAATTCAATATAATTGATTGATATGAATTGATATGAAAGTACACTAGAGGTGCTTGTATATATAGGCCTCTAAGATGTATCTAGAATGTCTAGGAGTTAGCATTATGATAAGCCTCACAACTAAGCACATGTCCAACAGGAGTGGATTATCCTCCATTAAGCATGGGAGTAAGTGCAATGATGAGAGGATAAGTCTACAAAGGTGTAGCACACAAAATTATGTTGTAAACACCATGTGCTTAATTAAGAGTGCTAATAATTTTGTTGTCTACATGAAAACTCAGTTAATTATGCAAACTCCAGTGTTGTAGACACCATGTGTTGAATTAGAGTTTCTTACTCCAGTGTTGTCAACATGAAAATGCATAAGAGTACGCAAACTCCTAAGTGTCTCACCTAAGAAATAATAAAATAATGCATTGACCTAAGTAAACTTAAGTAAAGTGTAAATAGTAAATACTTATTTACACCAACAGAGAGGCTATCATTGATACACAAAAATAAAATCCACCAAAAAAGACCTTATGACCAAGTAGTCATTCAGTTCACAGTTCTTGCCATGAATCTGTTAAGCCTGTGTAGGAAGGATTCATCTTGTAAGGCAAAAATTGATTGATGTTTGAAATTGATTGTTTGGTTATGATTGAATTGAAATTTTTGTGATAGTTTTTTTTTAATTGTGTAAATGGAACAAGGTTCTCAAATCATTTAGTCTTAATGGGAATTTCTGTAAGTTTGGGTCACAATCACTATTTTGATAAGCTCAGTTTGATGGAGTGAGGTTCAATGTCATGAGATATTATGATGAATAGAAGAATATGGATAAGATATGACTAGATGTTGGATGAATTGAATTGAATGTGCTGAATGATTTTGATAAGATTAAAATTAATTTGGATGAAATGATTAGAAGGGAATAAGATTAGATTAGAGGAGAAATGAATTTATTGAAATGATGAAAATGACTAGATTGGAACCATTGACAAGGAAGATCCAAGGAATGGTAAATGGATGAAAAGGGTGGAGATATCTAAATGGAGTAATAGTATGGGGGACCAAAGGATCTGGTGTAAGACACTGGGGAGCCAAGGACCATGTTGCAAAATAGTTACCAAAATTGCCCCATATTAAGGATAGGAAAATGGAAGGAAAATATGGAGAGAAAGGATGTATAAACATGGAAGGATGGTGCAAAGGCTAGTACATGGAGGAAGTGAAGGCATGTATATTTCCAAAGCACATAGGAACATTTTGATATTGTGCCTCTAGTATTGATCACAAGCATAGGCCTGAAAGGGGAATGAATATGGGATATGAAAGGGAGGGTATGAAAGTGGTAGGGATAATGATATGAATGATATGGATGAAAGGCGGAACATGAAATGGAGGAAAGGCATGAGATAATCAAGACCAAAGACATATGAAAGGAGCATGGAATCATGTAGCATTATGGATGGAGGATAATGAGGATGTGAACATGAAAGGAAATTATGGGATGCAAGAGATGGATATACTGTCAAGATCAAAATATGAAAGAATGGGAGTATGTAGGATAATGTATGGATAATGTGCAAGGGATATAGAAAGTAAGCATATGGATGGATGGAATAGGATAGTCAATATCAAAGATGGACAAGGATGATGAATTGTAGATAGGGATATGGATGGAGCTTGCCCCTAGTGTAGAGTGCAAGTGGAAGAGGAAAAGTGAATAAATGGATGTGTGGAAGTGGAAGACAGAAGGGAGGACTCAAGCATCAAGATACATGTATGGTATCCCTTGATATTTCTTTTTATTTTCCTTTTTTTGTTCTTTTCAAGGAATTTTTAATATTTTCCCATAGATGTTGGTAGGATAATGAAAAGAAGGATGAGATGGATTAGGGAATGGAGGACAATGACTTATGAAAAAGTTTGGATTAAGGGGGTGGAGTGGTTGGGAGGAAGACATAGTTGATGGATGCTAGGTTGGAAGACTTGTGAATGAGTGGATGAAGGAGGTGGAAATATTGTCATTGACACACACCTTGAAGGGTGATGGAAAGGTGGAAATTTTGGGATATAAGGACCCAAAATGAATGAAAGAGATGGTGGGTTTAGGATGGTGGATTTGGGTATATAAGGACCCTAAATGAATTTGGAAAATAGAAGTATGGGTGATTTATGAATCAGGGAAGCCTTTGGATTAGTGAAATTGGATGTTATTTTGAATCTTTCTTTAAAATTCATTGCTTTATTAAGTAGCTTTGGAATCCACATAATTTTTTTATTTTTTTATTTTTAGCCTTTGTGGCCTTTTGATTTTGTTTTGTATCATATTTATCTTTTCTTGAACATGTCGTTTAGAGGGGGCATGTTGATCCTTGGATTTTTGCAAATTTTTGGCTTTATTCACTTTATCTTTGGCATCCAATGTGCTTCAATTGGCCATGGGATAGTTATATGAAGATAAATGGTATGGAGAGATTATAGATGGTGAATATGGGAAGGAATTCAAGGATGTGTTCCTTTGTTGATCTTTATTAGGAGCATGAGGAAATGAAGTGGAATAATTGGATATGGTGTGTGGAGGCATGTATGGACCCAAAATGGATGGAAGAAATGAAGGGTTTGAATCTGGAACATAAGGACCTAAAATGAATGGAAATGAGGAAGGAATGGGAATATGGATATAAGGGCCCAAAATGGACTTGGAATATGGATTATGGGAATATTTAGGTTTGAATGGATTGGAAGGTGTACCAACATCTTGAGACATTATTTCATCAATGGGATATTATTTTCAATACTAGATGTGAGTCCATGTATAGGGGATTAATGAGTAGATTAGATAGGTTTGATAGGATCTTGTGGGGGATTATGAGGGATAATAAGATCTTGAGATGGATTAGGATCATAAAATGCATATGAAGGGGTACTTTGATCTTGACGTAAAGGAGGATCATGTGGTGGAATGAAAGGAATGATTGGATCATCTAGTGGGATAGGATATTATAATAGAGTGGATGGATTGGAATCATGAGATGGAACATTTTGATCTTGATAGGTAAGAGATATAGTGGATTTTATAGAAGGAATTTCTTCAATGGGTGGAGAATCTGTGAATGCTAACTCTTGAGATGGAGGGGAAATATGAGGTGGTACATTTTGATCTTGATAGGGAGGAGAGCTAGTAGATTCTATAGAAGGAACATCTTCATGAGATAGAGAATCTATGGATGCTAACTCTTGAGATGGGGGGGAAGTATGAGGTGGGAAATTTTGATCTTGATAGGGAGAAGAGCTAGTAGATTTTATAGAAGGAACATCTTCATGAGATAGAGAATCTATGGATGTTAACTCTTGAGATGGAGGGGAATTTGTAATGTGTGCAATAGAGGGAATGTCTTGATCTTTCTAAGGAAGGGGATCATGAAGTGGACTAAGAGGAATAAACGGATTTTGAGGGATAAGGGAATCATGAGATGGACTAAGAGGGATAAAAGTATCTTGAGGGATATGGGAATAATGAGATGGAGAAATGCTCGGATCTAGAGGAGAAGAGGAATCCATAACAGCATACTTTGGAGGAAGGTCTTGAGATGGAATTGGGTGTATGACTTTGGATGATTGGATCACTCTATTTTTAGTTTTATACTTAGATAAGGTTTTGAGTGAGAGAAACCTATTAAAAGGAGGGCATGATGTTGATTTGGGAGGATTAGGATTGTGTGGAGGGTGAGGTATGGGTAGAGGATTGGGATGATGGTTTTGGACATTAAGCTGAAAATATGGAGAATTACATGGAGGATTAGGGGTAGATGGGACATGAGGGTTATGGTCTTGGAAACATGGGGGGAGAGGACATATGTCTGGTAAGGTGGACTTTTGTTTTTGACACTCATTTTCTATGCTAAAGATATAGTTTTGGAGGTCAGCAATTTTTTGGCAAGGGCAATCTTGTTCACGTTACCACATGGGTCATTGGGTAGGCTAAAGATATAAATTAGGAGTTCATCCATATATTTGGTAAGGGCATTTAATTTTGGGGAACTATATGGGCTATGAATGGAACCATAGGTTGATGAATGATAATGAGGTGGATTTCCCTTGTCAAAGGTAGAGTAAGAATAAATGTGAGATGGATTAGAATCGGATATGAAGTTTTGAGGTTTGATTTGATACATAGGTTGAATGGGAGGCATGACTCCATATTTTCTTTGAAGATATTCAACCATTTGGTTAATCCAATTCTTATCCATGGAGCTGAGAAGAATGATATTAGATTTGATGATGGATGAAAATATGACCTTAGGACTAGGAGCAATGTTGGACTTTGTTTTGATTTGAATTCGATTTCATTTGATTTGGATGAAGGTTTGAGAGAACCTTAAGGTGGATAAAAAGCTTATGATATTGTAAACAACTGAATGTTGGATTTGAATGATGATATCATCTTCCACTTGGAGATGGACAAATAATCCCAAGTTGGAATAGGAGAGAAGATAGATGACTCAATACTTGGTGATGGACAAATGATCCCAAGTGAGAGAGTGTAACTATGAAAATGTTTGCTAAGGATGAAGGTCTAGTATTAGATGTTACATAAATCTTTCTTCCTAAAGATTGGATTGACTTGATGAAGGACAAAGATGATTTATGATATTGATTTGATTCAATCTTGAATATGATAAGATTTGTGTCATTCAAGATAACTAGGATTAAAGTCCAAGGTTTATGGTGGTGCTCCTACATCCAAAGTAGAAGATTGGAAAATTGAATTACAAGAATATTGGAATAGATGAAGAAAGATTGATTGATTTTGGATTGAAGATGTAAAAAAAATGACTTAGGAATTGATTAGAAAAATGAATTTGACAAGGGATTGGATTAAGAATCATGAGGATGAATCATTGAATGAGGGAATTGGATCTTGATGTGGATTATGACCCATGATTAGGATGACAATTAGGGATTTGATTGAATGACTAAGAATATGAGGAAATGATTAAGAATATGAGGAAATGATTAGGATGATTAGAGATGATTAAGATTTTGAGGAATGATTTGAATGGTTAAGACAAAAGATGTATGATGGTGATGAATTTAATGGATATAAAAAGTGATGTGGAAAACAAGAGCTTTTTTGGTAATTTTGTTTTTTTCTTTTTTGTAATTTTTTTGGTTTTTTGAAATATTTTTGGATTTTGAACTATTATTATGTTTTTGGAATTTAAACTTTTATGATATTTTTCATTTTTTATCGAAACATAACATGCAAGGCATACAATAAAATCTTAGATGGTGTGTCCCTGTCAAATGGGGAGGTTCTGAACATTCAAGTATGTCAAATACACCAACAATTCTATGAGGTTTTGACTAGGATATACAAGCTTAGCTAGGGTTTTTTTGATATACACAAGGTATGTGAGGCCCAAATCTATATATGAAAGAAAATAATGCCACACAACTGGGAGGAGATAGTAACCCAAATCTCCACCTTCACTTCCCCAAGGTATAAAGTTCTTTGGGGCTTAGCCTAGAGTGACAATATTTTACTTTCAAGAAAGGTGTCTTTCAATTCATTCCCTGATATTTATACTCCACCAGAACTCTAGAGTTGAGGTCATCCCAAGGGGTGATGAAATCCCTAAGTAGGCCTCCTAAAAAATATAAACAAGACCACTTATTTCTTTTGCACTCAAGATCAACCAAAGGTGCGAGAGGAGAGAATATGTAAGTGGTCTTGGGGTTTTAAAAAACACTTGTTCTTTTTCAATTGATGCTTAGGTTTTGTAATTTATTCTTGAAGACACTTGTGTTTATAGCATACAATGTTCTTTTCAACTTGATAGCATCATCAACATAATAAAAGTTGAGAGTTTGCCAACATAAGTAAATCAAGCGTCGTCAACATAAAAAAATTTGATAAGGAAAGAATCAATTCCTTTATGCATTCAAGATTGAGTGAGTGTTTGTTTTAAGCACCAAATTGAAATGTTCATTACAATGTTCTTTGATCCTTAGACATTCAAGATTGTGTTATCATTCATTCCAATGAAATGTTCAATTTCTTTATGGCATTGAAGATTGTGTTAAGACATTCATTCCAAATAAAAAGGTTTTGTTCAATTAATGGTGCATTCAAGATTGAATTTGATTGTTTTAGCTTTATCCATTCAGGAGTTTGTTTGAATTTTGAATTTAATTCCCACATGCATTCAAAGACAAGTGTTTAAGCATTCAAGTTCATTCCAAAACAAATTTAAGGAAAAATCTACAAGAAATATAGAAAGAGTGACTTTGAACACATACACCTAATTTTAATGATTGAATCTAACAAAATTATCTATAGATCTGGATAGAGGGCTGAATCAACTTTCTGACACATTTTGAATCATCCCAAATGGAGCTTGTATGCAAAAGTTATAGACATTTTAGTAAAAGTGTGTCTTTATGATTTACAAAGAGGAATGAGGGTAATTTAAGCCCCTAAATAGATAACCCTTGGGCCCCACATGATCATAGGTTGGAAGATAGGTGCTAAAATTTTAACATAGCCCTTGGTAATCCATATGATAAAAGACACTCAAGAACACATTAGATGATTAGTTTGAACCCGTGAAGTGGGTCCTATCGGGCATGTCAAAAATGTATGCATGAAAACCTAACCTATCAAGAGCATTGTAAACAAGAACATGTTAGTTGCACATGTATATCAAATATTCAAAAGAAAGTAAAATACAACTAACACTATGCTTGAGTTTTACAACTCAATGCAACCAAAAAGAAATGTCCTCATGCAACCTTAAAGTAGCTCAACAAGGGCGTCCATAAGAGGCCTTGTTGGTGTGCTTTAGATTGGAGGGATGTGGATGCACTCTCTCAAATACAACTATGATTGAATCCCAATGATAATGATATGAAATAAATATGAATCTTATGCTATATGAGAGAAGGAATGCTTTCAATAAATGGCTATGAGTAAGCCAATCTGAAGAGGATATCAAGAGGATGTGAGATGAAAAATGGAATGCAAGATTGTAAGCTAATTTACCAATGCAAACAATGAAATATAAATCAACTACCAAAGGTTAGTGACAATGCATAAAAATATCTATAAGCTCCAGAATGAAACTAATATGATAACAATGCATATGGAGGAGATTGATCTAATGTTATACTGACATGATAACAATGCAAATGAAGGAGATTTTGAAGATGTGTCATCTATGTGGCATCCACATAGGAGCCACATAGGAGACACATAAGCTATGCAAGGGTGGCAAAGGAATTTAATAAACAAAGGGAGATAGTGGGTTCAATTTAAAAGTGAAGGTAATGGGGGACATGTCATAGCAGAGGAATAAAGAAATGAGGAGAGTGGAAGACATGTCATAGTGAAGGAATTAAAAAATGAGGAGAGTGGAAGACATGTCATAGTGGAGGAATAATGTCATAAATGTCATAAACAAAACATTTAAAATATCATTCAAGTGGAGACATGTAAGAGATAAATGAATTAAAATTCATTTAAGGGTTAGATGGATAAAAGAGGAATAAATGATTTTATGAAATCATTTATTAATTTTGGTGGAGGATAGGTTAGGCTTAAGATTAAATTAGATTAATCTTAGTTGGGTTTAGGAAAGTCTAAGCATGTGGAGGATTTTAAATAAATTGATTTTATGTAAAAGGGGATTATGGAGCACTATGCATTAAATGAATTTAATACATTAGAGAGAAAGTATTTAAATTAAATTTAAATACATTAGGGAAATGAATCTATTTAATTAAAAAAATTTAATTAAATAAGTAGAAGAATATGAAAAATATAATTAATTAATTAATAAATAATTATAATGTCAAAGGAAATAGAAAATGAATTAATATAGATTTTGGGACAATTTTAAGAGTTTACACATATGACTGTAGATATTTATCCCTATCTATACACGCAATGACACTTCTCAAGTCACTGTCCAAAAATGTCTTCGTACTTGATGGATTTGGGGTCTTGATGCAGGAGTGGTATCAGAAGGGGAGTTCCTGAGTGTGTAGATAGATCGCCAAATGTGAGGTAATTTGCACCAGGACCTTGGGTTGGGTGAAGTTTGTCAAGAAGGAGTTTTTGATTGTGTAGACAGATCGCTGACTGTGGGGCAATTTGCATGAGGTGCTTGTGTTGCACGAAGTTTGTCTTATGAAGACTTGATTATGGATAAGAGAAAGAAGAAGATGACTTTTATGATTGGATGGATTCTAAGAATTCTTAGACTTGATAAAATTAGAGAAAGAATTCAAGAAGCATTACAAGTTGCATTCATTGATTTGCAGAAGCAAGTGAATGAATTAGAAGTAGAGTTGTAGAAGAGAAGATCATGTCACCTGAAAAGAGATATTGACAATTCTTTGGATGCAGAAAATAGTGAAGATCTAGTGGAGTATCACACATGTGATACAAAAGAAGAGAAAGAGGATGAAGAGGAAAATATTTGTGAACCTGAAGCTAAAGAAGATGTAAAAGAAGAGGAGGATCATGAAGATGATAAGATTTGTGAGCCAAAAGTAGATGAAGATAATTTGAAGACTGCAATAGTAGAGGAAGATCCTTGGAGATCAAACAAGTGAAGTAGTTACATGACATATTGGAGACATGGAAGAAACAAACACAGATGGTAGAATGGAATAGGTAAATTTTTATGAATCATGGGATGTTGAATTTGAAATGAATTTGAAAGATAATGATGATGGTTAACATGAGGATCTTGTTAGTATTGTGTGGTGTATAAAGGAAGATTGGTATGGTGTTCTTGAGTTTATTATAGGAGTATTTAATTCAACAAGATTGGAGGAGGATGTGAGTTATACTTGGATAAAGTTAATTGCAGAAGGGTATTATTAGCAGCAGATACTTGTTCCAACTATGTGTTGGAAATAAAGGAAGAAGAAAATATATTGGTAGTAGATACTTCTTCCAGCTAGGTGTTAAAAGAGAAGAGAAAAAAATTTAGTAGTGGCTACTTCATTTTGTGACTCCATATTCACAAAAAAGTTCCTACCATGGGTGTCTGATGCAAGAGCATCTTACATCAAAAATAAAGGGGGCATGTTGAAAGTAATATTTTATAATTTTAAAAAATTATAAAAATTATAAAACTGGAGGAGAGAGAAAGTGATGAAAATTAGAGGAAAAATAAAAATAAATTAAAAATGAAAGAAATGGAGAAAAAGGGCTTTCTCATTTACCAAGGTGCATGGGTGGCATAAAAAGAAAAATAGGAAAAATAGTTGTCATTTTATTTATTGAGGTGTGCAAGTGGAATTTTAGAAGTTTGTGGAAAGTTCCTTAAGTCATGCATTTAATATTTTTTGTGATCCACAAATATGATTTTCTAATTGGCCACATGGTGGTGCTTAGTTGTAATTGGGGTGGGAATTTAATATTTGTTTTAAGGTAGTTGTATTTACCTTTTATCCCACATTGGTTATTTTTGTAACATCTTGGGTGGTAAGTGCCTATTTAAGAAAGGTGTATGAGCATTTGTGATCAAGCTCTCACAATGTAATCTTTTGTAATCAAACTTTGGAGTTGAAGGATCTTAGTGTGTAGGTTCTTGGGTTGGACGCTCTCTTGGTAAATCTCTTTGTTTGTAAGCTCTTCTTGTGGGATCTCTTATTTGGTAGTTTCTCCTATGTTGAAGCATTTGTAAACTTCCTTTGGAAGAAGTCATATCTATGATATCCTCATGTCGATGTTGTTAGGATTTTCAAGTATAATAAAAGAATTCTTTATGAAGCATTTTGTCTTCTCTTTGTCTCCATATTGTTGTGATTTTGATTGTGAGTTGGTCGGGGTGGAACATCCCTTCATCATATCTTAGTTAAGATTTCCATCTTCTTTAATACAACTTCTTTACTAGTAGTGATTTTATCCTTGACATTAGGATCAACTGTGGTTTGGTCAGATGGTCTGATAGATGGAATGATACATTGATCAATTGTATCAACTATGATGAATGAAGGTTTACCTTCATTTATTATATTCCTTATTTATGCTTCAGTGATTGCATCTTCCTTATGTTTCCTCTCCTTCTCATTGTCTTGCTCTTCTTCATTACCAATTTCCTCTATCTCATTTTTTGCTTCAATCATTATATCTTGAGTCTCATTATTTAATGCAAATATATCCATAAAACTTCAATTTTCTAGTTCATTTTCTTCCTATGAAACATCAAGAGTTATAGGTACACCAAAAAAAAAAGAAATCTAGTTGTTTGATTGTACTAAACAATTGGTTTACATCCTTTCATCTATCAAGAGGATTTATCATCTACTCCCTAATTATCACTCCAACTAGTCTAGATGTAGATATATATTTTCCTTGGTAATCAATCTCTTTTAAGAAATTTTCTATAGCTTTCTTGTTCTTTTTCAATTTCATCATATAGCCTTACCATTATATTGACAATTCTAATTTTAGGTCTCATTTTGGGTCTACATTTACCCAAATGTCCTTAATTTCATCTATAATAACTAAAGTGCATAAGTCACAAAGATTTTTGTCTCTTATACTTTGGTCTTCTTCCAAAGATAATTGTCTTCTAATGTCTAACTTTTCATATATCGCATCTAGTATGTTACCTTTGATTTCCAACAAATTCCTTTTAAAATTCAAAAGATATCTAACACTAGAATTTTCAAGTAAAACATTTCAATGTCCTCATACCTTTCATAATTTTTTTCAAGTTGGTCAATCTTACCATCATTCTCTATCCTTGTTGTGATTTTTTAAAATTAGGTTATGATTTTTTTCTTTCATCTTGACTAAACTCTAAAACTTTTGTCTTTTCTTTTTATGTTTCCTTGTATTATCCTTGGTTTTCTCTATTTTTGTTTATTCATTTGTAGTTTTTGACTTGGTGACCTTCTTCTTATTAGCAATAGGTCCTTGTTCTTTAGTATTCTTTCTAGTTATTCTTGTAGGTATAGATTGTACTAGTCTCTCAGTCTTAACTAATTGTCCTTATGTACTTTCTTGTAGCTTGGCAAGGGTGTGGTGTAATTTATGTTTTAGTGATCTCTACAATAGGTGTATCATGCACCTTATGAGCTTCCATACCCTCTACAACATTTTCCTTTCCAACTTATGTAATTGTACTACAACTTTGTGTCTTGGAAGTAACTATGTTGCCCACTTAAGGGTTGTCTATTATTGCTTAGTAATTCCTTCCTTTACTGCAATCTTTTCTACAAAATGTTGTATCATTCTTTCCTTAGAAATTTTGTAAAGTTCTTATCATACTTGGATAAATTTATCTTTATTTGTGCCCCATCTCTCTTCAATATTTTTTTTAGGTGAAGCTAACATAACTTGAGAATAATGATTAAGCATTTCATGTCTGGCCTCATAACCTAGAAGATATATCCAAATTTCTCTAGGTTTAATTTCTTTCATGTATGTGTGAAATCCATATCAACCATGTAGCATATTTTCTTTGTATACTTTTCAACAATTTTTTTGGAATTATAACTTTATATTGAATTTCCTTCTAAAACACCTTAAATAATCGAAAAATGTCATTGGTTGTGTTACCTCTATATTACGTGTGATAATGTGTCATGATCAATGCACTTTTTAGTACATCATTTATCCATGCATGAGGATGCATGTTGAGAAATTCATGAATTATTTACAAGAACATGTAAATAATTAGTTATTCAAATTTGAATGGTTGTGTCTTATCATGTTTTATCATTTTTAAAATCTCCAACAATTGTTTCATAAGAATTTCACACACATCAAAGTGTTCCTTCTCAACTACCATCTTGTATGATGTTTGTACGACTCCTACTGAAACTAAATTGTATCTACTAATATAATTCATTTGACAACCTAAGATATTTATAGTAATAATTACATCAATTTTTCTTAAGAAAGTGTCATATCTCTTTCATCCCACTTTGTTCCAGTATTTTTCTCAACTTCCTTCTTAACCATCTTGGTCACAACTAGTATTATACCAACATTGTCCAATCCTATTATTAAGTGGATTAGTTCATTTTTAATTATCATAGTCACGCATCCAATTCAAAATAATTTGGTATGTATCCCAACAAGGATTATTTTATCCACTTTGGCTCATCAAACTCTTCATTACAAAAATTCTAAGTTTTTTAAGTATCTGAATTCATCTTTTAGGGGTTTTTCATCATTATATATGTTGCTTATATTTTTCAAAATTTTTTCATGTCCAATTGATTCAAATTTTAAATGTATATATTCTCCAATATCTTCCACACATAACACTCCATTGGGAGTTTATGAGAATACATCTGCAATATCTTCCTCCATGAACTTGAATGGGTGTTTCTTAAATTAATATCTAGGTCTTTCCTTTACATCACAAACCTATGGCTTTTCCATGTTTTCTATGATCAAAATAAATTGTAAAAATATTTCAAATTAAAGGTCGTAATTCACATAAATACCTTTTTTGATAATGAAGTATGATTTGCAACAATCACTTTGAAATCCTTGCTCACACTACACTCTCCTTTTTTAATATCTTTGTAGATTTTTGTTGCTCAAATGGTGAAGATTAAACTAAATTTACGCTATAAATCCTTTATAATCTTCTTTTTCATGAATACATTAGGTTACATAGTATGAAAAGTGGTTTCTTTAATAAAACATCCTAGAAATACATAAAACTCACTTGGATAAACATATAACCATATGTAAATGCAAACATATGATGAACAAGGTCTATTGTACCTCATGTTAATCTCACATTCCTTATTACCTCAAATTTGAGGTTAGACAATTTTATGATGAAAGTGCTTCCTTTAAGGCCAAGATAGCTAGTTAGGCTGGCGAGGAGATTTCAATGCTTGGAATCATTTATCCTTTGTTATCTGCAATATTCTACTCTTTTTATTTCCATGACTTATTATTGCTTTCCCTCACAAATATTTAATTTATCTTCTCATATATGATGATTTATGATTTCATTTTTTCTTCCATTATTGATGCTTCTTAGAAAATTAGGAGTTCTCATATTATTTATAAATCCATTGAATATATAATATCGGTTGTGTGTCCCAAATTATTGCAATTGTAACATGTAAAAACATATTTTTCCATACCTTGGTCCATTCCAAATCACTTGCAATCTACAATCTCTAGCTATGTGTTTAAAATTATTACACTTTTAACATGTAACACCATCAGATATAACATTGTTGATTCCCAAAGTTCTTCTTTCAATCATATTTGATCTTTCATTTGTTCTCCCAATATTTCATTGGTCAAGTCTTTTACATTCACATGATTCAATTAAAACAATATCCAGTAAATGGCTTATTAGATGTATTACCTTTGCGATATTTTTTCATGTGTCCATATTTTGTGCATGCATAAAATCTTTCATTGCATTGCTTCTTATGTTCTTTAGATTGCTTGATCTGAATTGTTGACAAATTAGGATCTTGTATAGATTTATTTTTCTAATTCCTTGGAACATTCACCTTAGAGATATCCAATATCTTTCATGTCTCCTTTAGGCTTCTATTGCATTAGTTGCTCATCAAGTTTGTTAGTACTTGAATATAATTTCTCAAGATGTAACTTTGTTTCCACAAGCTCACACTTAACAATTTTAGTGTATTTCTCAAGTTCATAATACTTTGATTTTTAATCTTCAAGTTCATGTCTTACCTTTCTAAGATGAGAATTTAAATCTTTCCATTCATCATTTTTACCTTTTAGATATGCTACAATTGTCTCATTTTGAGATTTCTTCTTCTTTAATCTTCTTAGCCATCTAAAGTGATGTGACTTCAAGTTCATTTTTAAGTGTCTAATTTTTGTTCTTGAGTTTTATAACCAAATATGATTTATTATTTGATTTAGGATCCTTGAGTTTTTTGGGTACATCTTTTATCTTAATCCTTGGTGTATTAATCCAATCCATGAGTTTTTCAATATATCATTGTGCATCCTTAAGATTCATCTTTAATCCTTCTTTTTATTTATTAGCTCTATTTTGTATCTTCAAGTGCTGATTCAAATTTTCCTTTTAATTTTTTTTTTTTAGAATAAGGTAAAAATAGGTTTTGAAGGGACCGTAAACCCTTTAACAAAAGAAAAAGATAAGTATTAAAAACCAACCAGGTTTTACAAGGACCTAAAACCTAGAGTAAATCAAAAACACAAAAAACCAATTTTTACTAATCTATAAACTAGGATTTACAAGTTTTATAACTTAATCCAAAATATAGATTTAATCCTTGATCCAGGTAGTAATTGTGTGGTATGGACTTTAGACCATTGAAATTACAAGAAAAATTATGCTTTTAACACAATTAATCATCTATGTGTTTAATAACAATATAAAACTCAAAGGATTGAGAGAATAAAGAGACACAAACAATTTGATATAGAGTTCATCTAGGTAGGACTATATCTCTAGGTCCACTTCTCAATCGAGGGACCACTCTATTAATTCTACCAAGAAAAACACTTTATTACAGAATCCAAGCTTCGAACATTCACAATCTTTCTTATGTACTTGAAGACAATACACAATGCCTTCGTGCTTACAAATTCTCTCACAAGGAAAATTTATTCCTTCCTTTACAAAAATCCTCTCTCAAGAAACTCTCCAGGACTATACCCTCACCAAATCTAATTTCTTTCCCAAGGACTAATTCATTCCCAAACTCTAAATGTCTTCTAGAGGAGAGTAACTCCCCTTTTATACATAAAAATTAGTCACATTTGGTCTAAAATCAAATAACCATTCCCCCATTTTACCATAACGAATTAACAAATATATAACCATATGAAAACCTCCTTTTGAATATTATAAATTATAAGCCATATCAAATAAACAAATAATCCCTTTTGGATGGATAAGTCTAGGATATTGTTTTAATTAATTGTTTAAATTTTATTTGTTTCCTAATTTTAAGGAGATTTTCTTTCAAATCCCATAATTTTTTTTTGGGATCCCACAAAAATGGATTTTGTGAAATAAAGTAAACCTCCACCATTTTATTTCTAATAAAAAATGGTGTAGCAATAAATAAAATTAGGGGGATGTAAATTTTTTTCCACATCAGCATGGTGACTAGATTTATGATGTCATCAAAATTACCTTTTGTCTTGCAAACTTCAAGTTGTCATAAATTTCTCATACGACCTTCATTTTCGATGAAATGAACATCATCAGAAAGCTCTTGACGGGCTCTCTAATTTGAGACCCATTGTTCACCACTTTTGAGATGGTCAAATTTCATCCTTTTCCCTAGCCACTTGTTATGCCTATTGACCAAAAGTCTGACCAAGCATAAATTTTTGCAAACAAGCTCCTTCTTCGCTTGTTCAAGTTGCATCAGGTTCATTTTTTTGAGCTCTTCACAACAATGTTGATTTTGGGAGATTTTGAGACTGTGAAATTTTTTTTGGTCTTCTAGATCCACCTGGATCATTTACAAGGACCTAAAACTACAAGTTTTAACCAAAAAATCCCATGTTTTACAAGGACCTAGAACCTAAAAGTTTTAAATAGAAAGCTGGAAAAAATAAAAATAAAAGCAGCAAAAACACCCAGATTTGCAACCAGCACACTAGCAACCACAACCAGCACCTACACCAATTTCTTGATGCCCTTCTCCACCTCCTTACTAGCTTCAACAGTAGCCTGGATAATATCAATCATGTTAGAAACATGAACCTCAAGAGAATCAATAATCTTTTTCTCATACTTTTCCTTGTTCTCTTGATAGACCCTCCTGGACTCCTCATCACACCAGTGTCTAGGGACATGATCTCCTCATTGCTTTTCTTACCCAGACTAGCCACAACAGCTCACAAATTGGAAGTGACCTACTATATTCTCTGCCCTCTTTCCTTAATAAGTTGATAGAGTTCTAGCTCATAATCCTTAAGTTTATCAGGTATGTTACCGAGAAGTTTCTCCAGCTGTGCTCCCATAACACATTCATGGTCTAGCTTTTTCTGAATGACTCCAACCTTTTTCTTGAGCACCATGATTTCATTGTAAAGCCACGAGTTTTCTTGTAGAGAGGCTTCCTCTTTAATTTTGTCTTGTAAATTATTTGTTACCCATTAGGATTCTCCTCAAGTTTTGAAATTTTTTTATGAGGAACCAAGCTTGGATACAAATGTTAAAAATAGACAATACTCAAAGGAGAGTGAATCAATATTACAACACTTTTACTAATAATATATATCAAAACTTAACCATATGCATCCACAATTAATAATATAAAAAATTAAAGCACATAAAAATGAGAGACTCGTGACATGTTTTTTTCAAGGAAACTAATGTAGGAGCATCATTGGGTCATTGACAATCTTGCATAAACCAAAAATGGTTTTCTTTATTTTACTTTTCTAGTTTTTGTTTGAGTGTGTATGGTGGAAATTATTGGATCACACAATTTAAGTGATAAGTTCTCTTATGCTCAATGATGTATTTTCTCATTTAATGTAAATGTGTCAAACCTGTATTGTGTAATACTTTTCCTATTTTAGGGAATTGTGATCTTTGAGATGACTCACAAGTCTTAATGGCTAATTATGTAATGAAAGATGTATCTTTAAAGGAGCATAGATGGAATAGGAGAGGTTAGAGAAAAAGGATAAATTTCATCAAGAAGATTAATGTTGATAAATTTGGTTTGTAATCTAGATTCTCTATATTAGTTGCAACTAGGTTGGCCTTATAGTCTAGCATGTTTGATGTTCATTTGATGTAACTGGATCCTGTATTAAAAGAGAGATTGCTCTCATTTGTATCTTTTTTTCATTGTATGACTCTTAGCTCAAGTTTTTATCATAACCTTTGAGGATTTACTGACCTTGTACTGCATCAGATACCTTGGCCAAGGAAAAACCCTAGTGGGGATGGTACCCACAACTATATACTAATCAAAAAATTATATGTTAGGAGTTTTGACCCTATCAAGAGTTATAACATGCATCTGGTGCATTATTTTTTGTTGGAGGACTATACCTTTCTAGAGGTATCAACCCTATTAGGAGAATTTTTACAATGGAATCTCATTACTCAATAATGATTTACAATAATTACAATAGGGATTAGATACCTTACCAGAATAGCTATATTGATATCTCAATATCTGATAATTCATTTGTATAACTTGTATATTATTTTGAATGTGCATCAAAATCTTTCATTTTATCATCAATACAACATCATAACATCATTTATAAAGTTTTGAATATCATGTACATTCATGTTCTTACCTTGAATACAAAAACTACCCTTACTTTATATCCTTTCATAATACTTAGCTAGTCATTTGTCTTTACAAAATATGTGGCACATTAACCAAAATTTAATGTTATAATTTTTCAACTGAGGTTTAACATCTAGGATGTCATTCCTACAATTCCAAGTAATTGAATTGACAAGGAAATTCAATTCATTATGCCAATTTTATTGATTACTACCAATACTCTCTATTCGGCAATATTAACCAACCAATGTATTCCTCATCCAAAATACATGTTGATCATACCTTAACAGAGGTGAACATACATATATCATATTCAAACCTTATATTATCTATATGCAATATTTTGGCCAATATTATTGACTTTTCTAAACTCTCTACTAAAAGAATGTATTTGTTCACTATTTCATATAAAACACTTGGACAAATTTCATACTTAAAAATTGATCAAAAATAAATATGATGTTAGGAAATCATACCTCCTATCTTGGTTACCATCACTAATAAAAGTGATTATCTTAGTTCTAATCACTTTCCAACAGTATTCTATAGGCCAGAGCCCCCATTTCTTTATCTAGAATTGTCTTAAACAAACCTACGAGCCTTCATTATATAGGCAATTTTCACCATCCAAAAAGGTTCTAGAATTTAAACCCTAAACTTTGAGGTCAGCCAACCCTAAGATATTATTAATTATATTTTATTAAAAAAGAGTAGTCCCTAGAAAATTTCAAAAATTAAAATATATTTTGAAGGAATTTTATTTTCTTTGATTATAGGTAGCACAACTTCCAAAGGCCATAACTAACTGACAGTTCTTCTAATTAGTTGTTATGACCCTATTTTGGAAATGCCAAGAAGCACACTACAACACTTGGCTAGTACAAGCTAGCATAAAATTAAAAGTGTATAAGATGGATGCCAAATAAACTTTCTTGAATAGAGAATTAGAGGAAGAAGAATACATTAAGAAACTAGATGGATATCCATTAACAAAACAAGAAATCATGGTATGTAAATTTAAGAAAACCCTTTTCTAGATTGAAGAAAACACCAAGAGCTTCATATGGAAGGTTAGATAAATACTTATTAAATATTTAATTCAAAAATGGAAATACATATAGTAATATGTACCTAAGAGTTAATTTATATGGATTATTGATTATAGAAGTTTTATGTGGATATTTTTGGAGGAAATGATGAGGTGAGTAATAAATCTTCTAATGAAATGAAAGGTGAATTTGAGATGTCTATGATAGGTAACATGAGATAATTTTTGGGATTTCAAATAAGTAAATCTAAATATGGTATATTTATATCTCAAATCAAGTATCTTAAGGAGTTGTTAGTAAGAATAAGTATGGAAAATTGTAAACTAGTTGGAATGCCTATGGTTACAAGTTATAAGTGTTGGAAATAATTATTTAGATTGTATGTTTCCATTGATGTTACACAAATGTCAATATTAACTAAGAAATGAAGAAATTGCAATATTAACCAAGCATATTCAGTGTTGAACAAGTAGTCGAGTAATGAAGGGCATTCAGTATTAACTGAGCTGTCAAGAAATGAAGGATAGGTAGCTTCCAGTATTAATTGAGTAGTCGGGCATCAAAGGACTTCTAGTGTTTTGATTAAGTAAAAATAGATTTTGAAAGGACCTGAAACCTTGTACAAAGGAACAAGAAAGATATAACAATGAGGATCTTAAAACAACTATAAAAAATCACTTAACAAACTAGAGGGACACACCAAAGTTCCCAACAAGAGGGAAAATAGCCCAAGAGTCTAAAGACCATCAAGATTTACATTCTGGTCTAGTATTTTGAGAATGTAAAGACATATTAAGTGAAGGTTTGGAGGATTTTCCTTTTTTTCCCTTTAACTGATGTCCAACCATCCTCCACCTTCCAAGTAGCTTTCTGCCAATCCCCACTAACCCCTAAAACCCTCATAGGAGGAGAAGCAACAACAATCTAGGCTGAGTTAGCAACTGAAGGGACAACAACAATATTCTAACTCAAAGCTACCAAAGGGATAACAATTGGATCAACAAAGTAAATAGCAGGAGATAGGTCAACATCAACATTCTAAGTCAAAACCATCGTAGGGACAACATTCAAATCATTAGAGACATCAACAAAATCCTCAACCAAAGTGAGATCAATATGAGAAGAGATATCCAACCATCCACATTCATGGATACTTTTTGAACTATATAGTGATCATCTGAAACCCCCAACCACCAAGAGGGTGTTTTCTTTGATCTAACCCTATCAAAGGAGCATCACACAGCAAGATGATTGGTCTTATGCCATTTCCTACATCTGAAGGGAATACCCTCATAATCAAGAAGTTGAAGCTAAGAACCATTTGGAGAAGCCAACTTCAACATTATAGGGAGCCCCTTGGAGACATTCATCTCCACAAGGATACGGGCATATTTTTTCCTATAGACATTGGAGGAGATCGAATCAACCAACAAGATATTCCCAAGGGCATCCCCCAAAGCCTCCAAGAATGAGTCATACCAAAAGTGAAGAGGAAGATTTGGAAGCCTTAACCAAAGAGGAATCTTGTTAAAGGATTCAATAGTTAGATTAAATTTTGGATACCAAGATTTGGCCATCAGGGGGAACCTTTCCTCCCAAGAGAAATTATGACACATGATGGAACTTTTGTCATCAACATTAGCAAATTTTACAATAATAAATACCTTTCCACAAGGTAAATCTGAACTAAATCTAAAATGATTGGTTCCCAATATTTGGAGATCCAAAAGGACTTATAGTATTAACTGAGTGATCAATCTCAGTATTGAGTGAGTGACAACAAAATAAACTTGTCTAATAATTAACTAATTAAGGCTGACTATTTGGATGTTTAATTGTTATTTGAAAGCATATTCAAGTTGACTTGTCAATTATTATGATATAATAGAAATGTCAAATAGTGAGGATGAAATGTGTAAGTGGAATACATGGAATAAGATGGAAATATGATCGAAGGAAATGGTAAAGAAAGATAGTGTGGAAGATAAGTTGCAAGTAATATTTTGATCAGTAAGGATCCAGAAGTCAAGCCAAAACAGAGATCTAAATCTATAAAATAATTTGGTTCATAAATAAGGTTAAATTACTATTATCTTTTAACCATTTTGGTAGTGAAGAAATCTCTTAACATAGTTAACTTAACAATCAGATTGTAAATCCTTCGACAAGGTGACATTTCAAGATTGAAGTGTTTGAAGACCTCTAACTAGGCCACTCCTAATAGGGTGATCTAATTCCTCTAACAAGGTCATACTTAACTGTATGTATTGTAATAAACAAGGTTGGATCCTAACAGGAGTTGCTTCAAAAGAGTGAAAAATATTATAACTAGTTGCATGGCGGTTTTCCTAAATTGAGTTTCCACATTAAATCTTGGTGTCATCTATGTTCATGTTATTTGCTTCATGCTTTATGCTTTTGTAACTAAGCTACTAAAGGCTAAAAAAGATTAATAATCACAAGATTTCTTTGTTAACTAAGCTACAAAAATATCTTAGTTTTAATCAAGCTGGATAAGTATTGCATTACCAATGAAAAGTTTGATTTGGCATCTAGGGACTAGGAATTATTTTATGGTAACTAATTCACCCCTCCTTCTTAGCTACTATCTTCATTTCCAATAATAATTTGACTAATAATGATGATTTTCCTAGCACTATTTTGAAAAGATATAAATCTATAATTGGTAGTTTACAATATTTGACTCATATTAGGCCTAACATAGCAAGTACAATTGGTGATTTGGTGAGTTATTAAGCAAATCATAAGGAATCATATCTAGAAATAGTAAAAATAAAACTTAGATACATAAAGGAAACTTTAGAATTTGGTTCATGGTATGATAGATCAAATGACTTCACAGTATATATTGATGTTGATTTGGCAGGAAATGATGATAATAAGAAAAGTGCCAATTCAAGAGCATTTTTGCTTGGAGGAAGATTGGTTTCATGGTTGAGAAAGAAACAAGATTGTATCAAATCACAACAAAAGATGAATATGTAGCAATAAAAATAATTGCAATAATTTAATGTGGATGAAATAAATGTTAAATGGCATTGGTATTAAATTTTATGAACCTATTATGATGCAATGTAATAATACAAGTACCTAAGAAAATAGTTTTACATTAAAAAACTAAGCATGTATCTATTAAGTGTCATTTTCTCAGAGATAAATTCATAAAGGAAATTAGAATGAAATATGTGAGCACAAAAGAGTAGGTAGCATAAATACTCACTAAAACTTTGGGTAAAGACATTTGTGAGTACCTCAAAGGTATGCTTGGGGTAATGGCCCCACTTTGTAAAGAGTAATTAATGCAGATATGTATTAGTCCAGTGTATTTAGAGCACATTTATTCACCTAAATGTGATGCTTGGTACTTCTCCTTAGGGGGAGTGTTCACATGGTGCAAAGCTAATATTAGAGCTCTTATTAAGTGATTTTTGACATAATTGTATTTTTGGTGCTTGACATTTTTTTTATACATTGGCTTGATTAAATGCAAGTACTTTGATGAGATTACCATTAAGGGGAGAGATCTTCATTGATGGAAGAACTTGCTAGTGATCCTTGATATTTGGAATATTGGCACCTTTCCCATTGATGGAAAAGAAGGAGAAGAGAGAGAATTACTAAAAAATCTTTCATTGGGGAAGCTAATCAAGAGACAAAAAATAATAAATTTGAAGACTGTATATGTTGAGGATATATTGATGGTTTTTTCACAATATGTTTCCATCAATGCCAAAGGGGAGATTTTTAGGAATTGAAGACATTGTTGGCACTTGAATAATTTGCAAATATATTACACTAATGAAAGGTTTTTTCATTGATGACAACATGTGTTCCTCATTTCATGACAAACTTAAATGTTGTATATCATAGGCTATGTATAAGATCAACTAGGATAGTGGTTGACAAACTTATATATGTGAGCTTACGTGTGTGTAGTAGAATGAGTGTAGACAACATGTTTATGTCTAATATGACTAATGTAATGTTTTGGTTAGTTTAAAGATTGTTTAGTGAAGACTAGTAGAATACCATTGTAAAGGAAATAATGACAGAGATAGTTGTAGGTATTTTTAATATATCTTATTGGTGAAGAAGAATAAATGTTAGCAAGCATGGAAAATGCTAGAAGACTTATTTGGCTACATATATTTGGAAGTGTAAGACATTTGGATTATTTTGGAAAGGTTTCTAATGTGTAACATGTGATATATTGTATTGTCAACCGACTATGTTATTCTAGTGTGTGGATTTGAAAATATGATATTCTCATTGTAAAGTGTGGAAAAATTAATGTAATGGTTATATTGATGTTTATGAAGGCGTGTAAGTCTTAGCATAGTCATGTGTATTTAATTGTATATTGGGGAAGCTCTAACATGCCAAACTAATTTATCATTTGCAAAGAGTATAAAGGGAAAAAAATCCTTGATTGAGATAGACAGAATATATGCATGAGATGTATGCTATGAACCTTGATGTTGGATTATCAAAGTATATTAGTGATGATGTTGAATGATTAAGTGAACTTCAAATGATCTAGTTTGGCATTTAAGTTGTAGATCAATCAATTCATGTTTATTGAATATGTTATCCTAAAAGTATTATCTTTCACTTTTGTTGGAGAACTTAGACAGTGGGTCTACTTGTTCTTTTAAGCCTTTAATAGTTTTAGAATCTTCTAACAAGGGTTAAAGGTCTTCTAATAGGGTCTATTGTACTATATGAACTATATTTGACTCCTAACAAGATCACATCCTTTTACAAGGAACTTATTTATTAGTACATTATCTTGTGGGTACCATCCCCACTAGGGTTTTCCCACTCATCAAGAGTTTTCCTAGTCAACAAATCATTGTGTTATGGTGTATTATTATTATTTTTAGATCACTATTTAAATTGTTTCCCATCATATTTATAAGATTGGATTTTATTATATTTTTTTGGAATTGATTCCCCTCCCCCCTCTCTCAGTTATTTCTAGACTTATTTCTCAATAGTTCTTTCATTTGATCTTAAGCGTGTTGTAGAGATACCTAAAACTCTAACATGGTATCAAGCCATTGGAATGCCTTTGCATAGCCTACTTGGAGAGGTATTTCTTTGTTGACTGTAGGGATCGTATTCATATTTAAGAAGTAACATTTTGTGTTAGAGAAACATCTAACCTAATAACTATGTGTGAAAGACAAGTGTAACAAATTTTGACTATAAATTTCCTTATTTTGGGTAAAGAACAAAACAGAGGTAAAATTATTTTTTCTAATAGGGTCATACAAATCAATCTAAACAAATAGTTAAATGACATGATTTAAAAAAATAACTATTTTTATTATGCATTTTTAAAAAAATTAAAGTATTTTTGATGATTTGTCAAGAAAATTTTAGAGATTTGCTCCCTATATGTATTTTTTGTCAATATTTTAACAAGTACCATTATATTGTAAGTTTTTATTTTGTCATATCCAAATAAAACTCCAAAAACTCCCTAATCAAACAATTGGTGCAACACATGGTGATCGAGTGCCTCACATCTACTACACAATAGTTTATATTAGAACCAAAGCATTAGGCATACAAGCAATGGAAATCATTTTCAGCTCATGCATGTGGGATATATAAACCCCAACCCTCTTGTCAGACTTTTTCACCCAAGAAAAAAGGTTGTATACATAACTGGTACATAGATGAATAAAATGGTGACATGTGGTTGACCTCTTCCACATTACACATCAACACACAATCAAGTGGTTGGCCTATTGTTTGACACATAGCATATTTTATTAATAAGAAAGAGGCTAAGGCCATATATTAAACATAAAAAGAGTACAAGCCAACTCATGAGGCACTGAAAGGACGAAATCAAGTGATAGTTCCTCAATTTGGCCCAAATTTTAAAAATGTATCCTTTATTCCACATCTAATGGTTATAATTTTCCATCTTGACACATAGCTTTTCACTATGCCAGAATTGATGATTTTTCAATAGTCAAAGTAAGGGGATTTGATTTTGTAGTGACAATCATCTAACCATCTATTTTAAGCTCCTTTATTTTATGTGATGACCTTTAAGCGATGAAATTTATGCTAGGGTACTACTAACATTATCACTATATCAAAAATAAATAAAAATTTAAACCCCCTCACCAGTTGCAGCTTTAATTTTGGAAGCCAACTTAGAGACCACATAATGCAACCATTTGGTTCATTTTTGAATGAAATTTTATTTATTTAGGTTTTTTTTCAATCTTCTCTCTTATGTAAGTATTTTGTGATTTTGATGGACAAATCATCTAAAAGTTGTAATTATTGGTGATTGTACCTATTGAATTCCAATTTCTGCAACTTCAAGGGATTCATTCAAGATAATATGGACATATTTTCATGTGCTTTTTTTTAAGTGCAACTTTTTCGGTTTATTTTTGGTATGTGCTATTAGATTGTAGCCATTGTGAGCAGATATATCACTTTTAGTTTTTGGACTATTTGGGCCTATTTTGGCACTTGTAATTGGTTGGATCCATGAGTGATCTTTTCCATTTTTTATTATTATTCTATTTATCCTTATTTTATAAATAATAATAATTGAAATCATAAATCCACTTAGCTCTTGTTTCACATGTGGTGATTGTACATGCAACATGTATAAAGTAATAAAATTATTTTTTTTGGGAGGATTATTTGACTGAGTGCATTATGAAGGTGTAATTAATTTTTTATCTCATTTTGTAATGTGTGATGTGCATTATGATTGCAATCTTGGGTATTGCAATACAACCTATTGCAATATTTTTTACTGGGAGTAATATGTGTCTTCGAAAAAATGAATCATTACTTATTGTAGATGACTTAATCTTTTACCTCATCTTTGTGGACTCGTCCCAAAGACAAAGATGGGGTGGAATCAATGCACTTGACAAGATACTTAAGTTATCATATTAGAGTATTGATTTGTGACAACATGACTAAATTTCTTTTCTATGAAATCTACTCCTAATTTTAGCTATATTGAGTGCCCATACATGATTGATACCATTATTTAGGAGATTTATGGGGATCCACACATTCCTCCATTTCTAGATGGTTTTATTGAAAATTGTCTCATTCCACTTTATGATGCATATAGTATTATCTTTGATGTTGATATCTTAAGGAATACATTTAGGTGGATTTATTATCCAAACCCTCTGCCTAACGCTCTTACTTATCCAATTGAGCTCACACATTAATCTTCTTTTTTAAAGCCAAAGTGGGGTTAACACCATATTTTTATTAATAAATAGGCTCAAAGACTCCCCCATGGAAGAACTAGAAAGAAACCTTGGGATTGTAGTCATATACAAATATATCAATATATCATTTTGTACATATTAGTTTACACGAGAAAACCATAAATCCTTATAGGCTGATGCCTTAAAACAAAAAAGTCCTCTACACTTTATCATGCCAACCTAGACCAAGGACACATTTTAGATGGCAAAAACTACAAAATTGCAAAATAAGCTTATCAAGCATGTTGATGCTATACAACCGTATAATTGGTTTGATCAATCTTCCATGGGGGAAGATGAGCACCAAGCTCTTTTCGATCCAACAAGCAGAGCCAAGACATTTTTAGTTTCCCATCCATCAAGTGCACACTAAACTATTGGTCATGTGTTAGAGGAATGACCAGGCGAGATCATGGCATTTAGGTCTGGGACCTATATGCATTACTAGAGGGTATCCAATTGCCAGACAGAGGTTGGACCAAAGGGAGTGGTGAAATTATCAAGTCCAAAATCATGATGGGATGCAAACCCTAGAATTCCTCGACAAGAGCTCCTCATGGAGACACCTGCAAGTGTGGCAAGAAGGAAACACCAAACATAGCATTCTGATCCCACAAAGTATCTTCATTGTAAAGACTTCAATTTGCAATGTGAATACATGACTAGAGGGATTGAGTATTTGAAAGCCACCAGAGAATTTTTATGTTATGTGCCAATTAATGGCAAATCCCCCATATCTTTTATTGCAGTATATATGGTACAGAGAAAATTATAAAATAGGGTTTGTGTTGCGAAATCACACATTTCATTTAATTATCAACTTGCAAGTCAATTAAAACAATGTACTTTGAGCTCACACATTAATCTTGTTGAGTGAGTATTTTCAATTGATAGTTTATGCAAATTCTATCACAAAATAGGCTGACCATCAACAATGTGTGAGACAAAGTCTCTCCTACCTTGAAGGGAAGGCTCCCTCTTCTCATCGTTCCTTGGAGCAACTCAAGGTAAGAAAGAAAATAAGAGATATTATAATGGGGTGCTACCAATATTCCTTCTTCTTATTTCAAAAAAGAATTCACTTACTCATGGAGCAAGTAGTGGAAAAGATTTAGTCTCTCTAACTACACTTCTATCTAATAGTTGGAAATAGCGATATCAATACCAAACACCAACTCAAAGGATGATTGAAAGGATATTGGACTATATTTATGTCTAGTTTCCCTATTTTATAATAAAAATCTCTACCATTGGGGCACACAGATTTTCAAAAGGAGAGGATTTCTAAGATCTAATTTAATTCTAACTATTTGCATGAATATGATACAATAATATAAGCTAAAGTCAAAGGTTATACTCTATATATTACCACAATTACTCTCAATCAAAGCTTCAACTCCAATTGTTTATTGTATTCACTATGCTCTAGTAAATATAAAATCATAACATGAATAAAAGATAATAGAAACAAATCATCATCAAAGATTTAAATGTGTTCTATCACAGTTATTTGAATCCAACTGCTTCTTTCTATTCATTTTTCTTTTAACTTTGTACTACACAATCAAAGTTAATCTTGCACAAGTTTGGCAGAGATCTCTTGTATATAATAAACCATGATTTTTACAATGAGGGGCACTCCTTTATATAAGAAAAATGAGTGAGAAAAAGAAGGAGAAAAAGTTGGGATAAACTCAAACACTTTGAATAAGTCAAACTAAGGAAGAAGATTTATTGGAATACATGGTTGAAGGTTTGTGTAATCAGATTACATGCAATCAGATTACACGTAATCTATCTTTTTCAACTACAAAGTTGAATTACATGCAATCAGATTACACATAATCTATCTTTTTGAACTACAAAGTTGAATTACATGCAATCAGATTACACGTAATCTATCTTTTTCAACTACAAAGTTGAATTACATGCAATCAAATTACACGTAATCTATCTTTTTCAACTACAAAGTTGAAAATTCTCTTGAAGATAAAGTTGAAATTGTTGAATCAATCATGTAGATTATCAACAAAGGCTTTGTACTTGATGATGCAATCATGGATGGTCACCATATTGGGAGTTCCTATATTCTATGTCACTAGATTCTCTTTGATGAATCACCAATTGTCATTTGAAAACTTGATGTAGTTAAGTTTTTCCTTATTGAACAATTGTGAATTCTTCTTTCTCAAATTCACACATTATGGAGCTTCTAACACTTTGAAAACCTTCTCAATTATGTTCAAATTTAAACTCAAAAAAAATTTCCAATCAACATCTCTCTCTCTCTCTCTCTCTCTCTCTCTCTCGATATATATATATATATATATATATATATATATATATATATATATATATATATATATATATATATATATATATATATATATATATATATATATATATGAATTATTTATTTATTTATATTCATATTTTTATTTATTTATTTATTTATTTATATATTTAAAAAAATTGTTTGTGTGTGTGTATAATTGATTTGGCACATTCCCACACAAACTTGGATTCTAGGACCATTATTGGGAAAGTGGAGACTGGATGAATATTATTTCTTTTGATTTGAAGCATTTCTTTTTGACATGATGTCTCTATTATGTAAAGAAATTCTAACATATCTTGACTTGAAGAATTCACTACAACATGAATATTTCAAATAAGGAAAACATCTTCTGAGGAGATTAGATCCATGAAAGATTTAGGGTTAGAGTCTCAATGACGGATCTATGGAGGATAAGTGTTTGGAGTATGGATTAGATACTTATTGAACACTTTTGAAGGCTAGAAATGAATGGAACAACTTGTATTTTAGGGGGACAAAAAGACCAAATTTGGGGTTTAGATGGTGGATTGCATGTGGGAAAAATGGGGCTTCTACTTGGATGATAAAGAATGCAATTTGAAAGAATATAGATGTGCAAAATGATAATTTTGGTATTTAAAAATGTGATCTTTCACCAAATTCGGGTTTATCAGATGCAATTACATGTGTTAAAAACTCATCATTTTACTTTTTGTAAATATGCATTGAGATTACATATTTGAGGATATAAAGTTTGGATGCATTTTAAAAGATGGATTGGATATGAATGATGGAAACATGAAGGATACTTGCATTATTTGAGTGAAGATCTCCAACTTTTCTTCATAAAAAAACAAAAATAAGCAACACATACATTTACAAAAACAAAGAACAGAAATAAAAATATATCTCTTTCTTTAACACAAATTGGTAATTTGAAACAAAAATCTAAGGTTACATTCAAACAAGTGGATGATAAAGAGTGAACAAATGCAACAAGCTAGCAAAATGACCAAAAAAATAGAGCCAAAAAGGATTGTTTCCCTCACTTGGAGAGAAAAGAGCAATTTTTGGAAGAAGAAGAAGTTGGGATGAACTTATTATCTCCAAAATTGGGTTCTCTAAGTGTATTTGCATGCAATGAACAAAAGCCTTTGAAAGATTAAACCTTAGCTTCAAATCGAGTTTAGAATATACAAATGCATGTGCAAGATGTTGCCAATGTTGTTAAAAATGTCATCCTAAGTGCATATCGCACTAGTTGGAGTGATTTCCATGCTTGGAAATATCTCTTCAAGGAAAATCGGGTTCTCTAACTTGTATTGCATGTGTATGTAGATGCAAAATTCTTTCAAATTTCCTTTTCTTCCAATTTTTTAAGGCAAAATCAAGTTTAAAAAGCCCTATTGCATAAAATGCCTATTCTCTAAGACCAAAATTGGGTGTAGAAACTCTTAGTGCATGGATGTTTTTACCTTTGAAGAGAAAAATTGGGTTCTCCAAAGACAAATGCATGTTTTAAATATGTAATAAAGATGTACATAACGTATTCCCAAGTCCAAATTAGGTTTAGAAGAGTGTATTACATACAACAATTTTGATGCAAATGCATTCCTAAGACTTTATATTTCCAACACCCAAGGCAAATTGGGTTTAGAAGATGAAAATGCATGCCACATTTCTGAGTTGAAGTCCAAAATCGAGATCTCTAGACCCAAACACATGTTTCAAACATGGAATATGAATGCAAGTAAATCATATTGCAACCAAAATTGGGTTCTCTAGAAGGAAATGCATGCAAAAATTTTACTTTGAAGACCAAAATTGGGGTTATCTAGTTGTATTGCATATTTGAAACATACATTGGCAATGCATAAGTCCCAACATTTTTCCTTCAAGAGAAAAATTAGGTTCTCTACATGTCATGTTTTTGCCTGCAAGGCTCAAATAGGGTTTTAAAAGAGCTTTTACATGTTATGAAATGCATGTGTTTGACCAAAACATCGCCTCTTTGTAAAATCAGGGTTAGAAGAAGTGATTGCATATTTTAAATATCCAATGCATTTACATGCATTTGGACGCCCAAGCCAAAAACAAGCTTCGAAAGGGTCATTGCATATTTTCATGACTTGCATTTACATTTAAATCAAATCCTTTAGTAAACTAGGGTTATAAGATGCCATTACATATAATGTGTTTACATGCAAAGAGGAAAATTGGGTTCTAGTGGATGCATTACATGTATTTCACTTTTAAAATAACATGTAATGGAGTTGCATCACTTAAGTTTTCTATTTAGCACATGTCTATTTGATTGTCCTAAGAAAATATCATTTAAAAAGGTCGAATACAAATTTATACTATATTTTACATATAATGTGTAAATATGTTCAAAAGGTGATATTTCACTTAAATATTTAAAATTTAAAATATTAACATCAAATTAGACTATAAAGTGATAAAGTAACTTGAAAACATAACGTAAAGTCATTTTAAGTTATTTTTTCAAAAAGCGCAACTCAACATTAGAAGATAAGGCCAATATTTTAAATATGCAATGGAACTTGATAACTCCACTTTTTGTGCACTTAATCTTTAATATTTTTGACTAACAACACTGATTAAGTCCCAAGATATCTTGAATGAAGGGAGAATCAAAAGCAAGAGATTAGAGGATACAAAAAGATAAAAATAATCAAAACATACACTTAAAATGCAAAAGGGACTTTGAAGGTCTCAAAAACCAAGTATAGGTGACAAATTGAAAAATTAATATATATATATATATATATATATATATATACTTGATGAGAACCTTCAGTAAAACATTCCGTTATATGAATTGGTAAGAATTGTTTGATCATTTTTTTTCCAATCAAATAACAAGTTATCTTAGAGGGAAAAAAAACTCAATTAGAAAAGTTTCATATTGCTACCTCCATTTTGCGATGCAAAAATGGAGGACAACACATTTGTAGTTGGAGATTCTAGTGAAACATTGTAAGAGATATCTATTTATCTTCCTGATCTGGATTTCTATTTTCTAAGCATTGGTGCATTGTTTATGGAATCTTATATTTTAGATTTGGAAAAAAAAATAAAGATGACACGAGCATCTTCTCTTTAATAAAGATAATCATTCTTCAATTTTTGTGAGGGAATACATTGACCCTCTTATTTATACTTAGCATGATTTTCCTTCATAGTTTGACATGATTGTTGATTCTTTAATACAAAAATTGAAGGTCTCTTTGTCTTCAAAAGAGACATTTGAGTCTTTAGAGTTTGTTCACAATTAATTTCCATCGGTTTCTTATTTTTACCTTCTATTATAATTGGGTATGTTCTTAATTGGTTAGTGGCATCTTTATCATCAAAGGAAATGGCGACATATGAGAAGATTTCAGAGACATCATCTCATACTACATTAGGATCCTACTTCCTAATTCCTATCTAAAATGGGAAGCATTTTTTCTTTTATACATGATTTATCTTCTCCCCAAGGGGGGAATTGTTGTTTGTGTGCATTGGAAAACTTTTGTTTTCAAGCACCCACCATTTATGTAAGATATTGTTCATTGAGGGGATACCTGGTTGTATATACATGATATATGCATCTTTAGGGGTCTTGAGTCATCCATCCATGCATCTTGTGTGCTTTTATCTCACTTTCGGAGGGGAGCTTTGTCCCATGAGGTTTTCTCCATTCTTCTCTTTATGAGAGATTGCATTGTATATTGTACATGGGTACTAACATAGCCTAATAGACGAGACCTATCTTACATTGTCATATAGCATTGTGAGTTTAAGTGCATTCCCCTAAGTTGCACTTGAGGGGTTTGTTTGTGTAATCATATATTTTTAATTATATTTTACTTAAGCTTATTTAGGCTAATGCATGCATAGTAGTTTTCATATGACACTTAGGATTTTGCACCTATATATGCACATGGTGTCAGGGAATCTCATGTTTAGGTGGTGATAGTTGTTATCACATTCCACTTTATATGTTGTCTCCACCTTTAATGTACTTATCACATTATTAACCTCGCATCGTTGTACATGTTTGCACATACTTCATTTTACAATAGAGGATGATCCACCTTTAGTGCACATGTGATTACACCTAGTATAGGTGATGAGTTGTACCTTGCTTAACTCCTAATTATCATGTATTGTCTTTATAAGAAGACATATCTACATTGTACATCTAATGAATTTTATTAATTCATCCAATATTTTTCTATCTACTGCAATTCAATAATATATTTTATCTTTCTTTGTACTATTCAATGAACATCTAAATGTCGATATATTCTTTTATTGCATCAAAACAATTCTTACAATATTCTTGTGTGTCATAGAATCTATCATAACTCTTATATTTTATAATGTTAGATGTTTATTATAATAATATAAGATACTCTTATTACTTATTACATATAGTTCCAATATAATTCAAGATGCTCAACATGTGACAAGGAATGTCACCTCAAAGTGGGGCACCCAACTTCCCATATGAGGGAAATAAAAAAGATATATAATAAATAATATAAATATAAATTTTCAATTAAATATAATATGTGATGGCCCCAACGGATACCTCTGCATTGGCAGCTTCCTTTTCTTCGACTCCCACTGTCTTCTTAACCAGAATGATTGTACATTCAACTACTATATTGATGAGCAGTCTTTTGAGGATTCCCTATGTCATGGTGCAGTTTGGGCGGATCTGCCTTCATCCCATACGCAACAATCACTCCATAATCCTACCACAAAATTCAAATGGACTCTGGGCTCATATTCGGCCAGAATTGAGCATGAAGAAAAGAATGTGATGCCTATCGACCATCCAAGGAAGAGTGCTTGCAATGGTTGCACAACTACGTTAGTCCACCCAGAAATTATTTTAGACAGACTGGCTTGATATATCATGGTGACAGCAATATAGTGAAACTGCTAGGGAGGCATCACTGACAAGGTCAATTTCTGAATTTAAAAATTAAAACGAAATCATATTCTAAATTTTAAAATAATTATTAAAGTTAGGAATTAGTCTTGTCAGATGTTCTTTCTATGTCTGCTTAACAATTGCTGTAATACAAATTATTTCCTATTTCTTATGAGAGGTATCAAATCGTACTACATTTTTTTATAAGATTTGAACTTGTGACCTCCTTTAAGAATACAAGTACATGTCATTAAAATTCTCAATAGATTGCTTAATAAAATCTCAACAAATTGAAATGATTTCATGAAGGAGAGAATTTTCATTAAAAGAGATTTTTCATATTTGAATTTGAACCACCAGCAGACAAGTTGTGGGTGCCAAACAAAGGCTCATTGGATCCTCTACGAACAGCTTAAACATCACACCCTAAAGTTTGATGCCCAAGTAAAAGTGTTAAATAGTCAAAGTTTAATTATTTTTCTAAGCTTGATTTTTCCCTTAGTATATGATGTTTACTAAGGATGAGTATGAAGCTCTGATATCCCTCCTTTTACGGAAGAACTACAACATTTTCAGCTTTTGTTTTTTTTGTGGGGTGTACTTACCCTTCCTTTCAATTCTGGGAATTGCATTGTTTGTAGGCCATAAGAAATTGTATTACTTTATTGTTTCTCTGATTAGACAACTAACTACTGAAGCTCTATGTATACATGAACATGTGTGGAAACTGACCTTCTTATGGTGCTCCCTGCAGAGTGCTGGATGCAACACGCATGTTGAATATGAAATAGTTGCCTTTTAATGTACAAAATGCTTCTCAAAAAATCACTCTAAACCTCAATGCCAAAAGAGGATTGCACATGAATGCAAAAATTTGTGTTCCAATGGCAAGCCAACTTGAGGGTTTAGGGTTAAGCCTCAACACTATGAGATTCCTCCTAGTCCATAGAGTGATGAAGTTTCGTCCCAAATTCTATGTATAATCCCGTAAAGAATTTACCATTCCAACATTGGTCTTTCTTTGCCGAAAACTGCTACAATCAGATCTACCTCAACATCATCAAAACTACATCAAGTTTCTATTATAATATCAACTTTTAAATCATATTTTAAGATCCATCATCTCTCTTCTCTTATACTATCTTGATGATCAATTATTAAAAAATATTCAAAATACTAAGTAAAACCAATCGAAGTCAAAAGCATTCAA